>KB664165.1:9861753-9945606 GCA_000349025.1 Anopheles minimus | reverse complement strand
AGCGTTTTAGTCTAAAAAATGGCTAAAAGAAAAATGGAAATGTGGTTAAGTTTAAAACAAAGTGGGATTATCTGTGAAATTCGTCACATCTGCAGCGATAAGGAAAAATCCTTTGCAAATGCGATCGATTAGATAAATTCGCAATGCGAGCGGATGACAAATTTCGGTACAGTGTTCTGGTTACGACTAACCCGTTCAGGTGTCCGCGGGTAGAACGGTTCTCATCTCCAAAATGGCGTTAATGCTACCACTGTTCAATCCGGTAAGTACAAACGGTAGAATTTGTTTGCTCCAACACATTCCAACTCGGCGCGTTACATTTGCAGGAAGTTCCCTGTCTCGGAGCAATCCTTGGTGGACTACCGCCGGGAAAGAAAGTCATCGTGCAGGGCACACTGACAGGCGATAGGTAAACCGGGGAACCATCCGACCCTACTCAGTGATCTAACATTCCGTGTTACACTTCCGCACAGATTCAACGTTAATCTTCAGTACGGTCCGGAGGTGGATCCACGTGATGATACAGCACTGCATCTGAGTATACGCCCCGGTGAGCGAAGGATCGTCCGGAACACGTACGCCAGCCAGTGCTGGCAGGACGAGGAACGTTCGGGCGGCTGTCCCATCGGTGTGGGGGATTCTTTTACGCTGGAAATACGCGTGAAAGAAACGCATTATTCGGTTCGCTTCAATGATGAAAAGTTTTGCACCTTTAGCCATCGGATGCCGTGCGAGATGGTGAACTTCATTCATCTTGGCACGGGTGCCAGTATCGATTCGGTGCTGGAAACGTTTTAGAATGGGCGATTTGAAGTGGTTGTGGTAGAAAGCGGTATAATAAAGAGCAAATAGTACGTGTTAAATGAACGAACGGATTGAGGTGTTGATGACTAATCGCGTCTAATTTTTCGTACGTCTTCGGACGTGTTGGAGGTAATCTTTTATTTTGCACGATAAGACTTACCGTCAGTCCCTGAAGACTGTCTCGTAAAACTGAAGAACTAATAGCAGTCGCAGGACATCAAACGATAGGAACACACATAGGGCCTCTATTTGTCATCCAAATGTATTTAAATTTTTAAAAAACGTTCAATGACCAATAAATTGAACATTTGATCAAAATAAAACGATTTACTCCAGTACGTAACATAACTATAAGATCACTAGTTTTATGAGAATAGCTCGAAAATTTTAAGAATTAGGATTAAATTATGGTTTGCGAAGTATTAGAGAATAAAAAAATAAACCGTGATATTTAAGAGAAAACAGGAAACCGTGGAACAAAGTTAGGACACTATTTAAAAGGCAAGAATAAATACAATATAACTAAGTTAATGACTCAATTCGTTGAGAGCAAGATCCGCAATAGATCGTTGATGTTGGCACTCATCCTCCTGACGTCCTGCTCATCAAATTGGAAGTCAATCTGAAAGGACTAGGCTGGTGATATTAAGTCCCAACGGTAATTTTGCTTAACTCTTTCAGAGAGCTATATCCGTTACTAAATGAAGATAGAGAGTAGTCCATCAAGAAGACGACAAATAAGGAAGGGATGTTTTCAATTAAGTTGGTCTGTACGTGGAAACCAAAAAATCGTCTGTGGAGAGAATACAGTATCTGCATCTGAAGTATCTCCAGCTGGTGTCCACACTATACTAAAATTATCCAAGACGGAATGAACCCAGTAATCGCCAAGACCATGTAATAACCTCCTTAAGAACAATTCTAATATAAGTCTTTCAACAGCAGGCTCTTCCGGAAGGAACGGTACAACATTTTAGTGAATAGTGGACCAATCCATCTGTGCCGGATATTACGGTGGCGGTCGAAAAAAGCCTCCTATGCTGAGGGACCTCAAAAGATCACATAATTTCTCCTTGGTATTCAGTTCCAATTCTGCCAATGGAGCTAACACAAATGTAAAGGACTTATGTTAATTTTTAAATTATTGTTCAACCCGAAGACCCCGGTAACCGATGAAAGAAGCTTGGACCTCCCCCGCAACTCATTGAATGAGAATCGAACAGAAAAGCTAATTAGAGAGCATTGGGGCTATTTACAGTCAGAACTCGTGGATACTGGAAGATAAAATCTTAATATCGCCAACGGAAAGAAGATGTATCATTATAGTTCCTATTAGAAATTTGAAAAATGAAAATGAATGAGTTCATTAAATCTTTCTTATTGGTGCGTCATCTCACCCTTGCAAGTATGATCTAACTCATGAATTATGACACTTTGCGGTGACTAATTAAAATTTAACTCATAAGTCATATCACTCATGGAAGTGTTAGCTTAAGTGTTAATTCAATTATGTGACTCACTCGCTGAGTTGTTATTCACCAGCAGTTCCCGAACAGCAATGAATAAATGCACAATGATCCACTTTCGTTGTTGTTTGTTGTAACTTAGTTTGTGTATATATTGAAGCAAAAAGGATGAAAAGTCGTTTACAATATCGTTTACAAGTATAGCGTGAGGAAATGGGTACATGCTTGCACGCCTGAATTTTTATCCCAAAATTGTATACGTTTCCTCGTAAAGGCTTCCATTTTCTGTTCCTTTCAATACCCTTTCAAAAGCTGCTTAACGTTAGTAAGCACCAACAATTGTTCACCTGCTTGCCGTTTTATATCCACACTGCTGTTGTCATTTGGACGTAAATCACTCTCCGAAGAAGATTGTGCACGATACTACGATAAAAGTGGTTCCCAAAAGATTCGATTTTTTGTTTTTGTTACGATCAGTCCTTTTCGTGTTTTGCTTTCTATTGTGCACTTTGCGAAGGCTTTCTAATTTTTTCTGACTGGCATGAATATCACCGTTATCACGAGTTTAGTACGATTGTTTTCTTTTATTAAATTATTGCATTCTAAAAGCGATTGCAGATTTGAAAATTCAGCTCCATGAAATTTTTATTTACGTTCTAGAAAAATTCCAAGTTATAAAACTATCTTGAATTCCTTCCTCTCAGCTCCAAGTGTGCATTGTTGTATATAGATAGATTGTTGTGCTTTCGGAATTTCAATACAATTGTTTCGTTTCTTTTTTTATATCTTTAATTCCCATTAAATGCAACGATTTATGCTGTTGTACATAAAGCGCATGTATGAATGGAATGTGCGTTTGTGTGTATATTGTCATTCGTTTGGAGAGCGTATTAAAACAAACTCGAAAAATAAAACAAACTCCAGAAAAAATCCCCCTCAAACAGGTGTACTTTCGCTTTGAAATGATATGGATCGCTTAATGTAAAATTATTAGGAACAAACCAATCCCTGTCTGTCTGTGAACTAATCCCTTAAAATCAACTATATACACCTCACCTCGTAACGAATATACAAACACAACTACATAATAGCAAATACAAAATTGCCTTAACTTAATGCGCTACTCACGGAGATTGGTGTACCACTGTGTACGGGTACATTATGCTTAGTTTTAGGATATTTTACATCTTTTACAGCTCACTTTTACACTTCCACCTCTTCCATTGTTCGCGACAGCCTATTACTATCGATCCGCCGCCGTTGACTACGCCGGACTGCATCCGCACGCCGGTAGGGTTCGTTCTTGAGGCCGAGTAGTATGTCTTCCAGCGCACCGTTGTACACCTCGTCCTGCTGGAGTAGCTTCTTCTCTCGCACAGCGTGAGCTTTCAGCTTAAGCTCGTTGATTACTGCTTCCTGTAAGGTAAAGCACGAAATTACAGTAACGACACGTTCAGTTGGATGGAACATTTTCCCTGAATGCAGGTGCTCAGTGCGTTCGATTTATTACGGTCAATTGGAATTCGTTTACAGAATCGTTCATTTATTGGACTTTTGGAGCAATTTGTGTGCGTGTTTCTGGTTTTAATTAGTTCATTGTACAGTGCCCACATTCCATAATATAATACATGCAGTTCAAAACATGCGTAAATTGGGTGAAGATATCATACTTTTTTTTTAAGTGAAACAGGATAGAACTTATAAAACTTTCTTTAGACAAGGTGGGAATAATTTACAACAAAATTTATATTCGAGTATAATAAGAGTGCAAGTGGGAAAACTTAAATCTAGGTGCACACATTTACCGCAAGCGTGAGTTAACAGAAAAAGAAACAAATAAATCATAAAATAAGCTTACCAACCATAACCTTAAAATGGGATACCCTAAAGTGGTTTCATACTACCGATAGATGTATTGGATCAACTCATAATTTTATTTACGGTACGCCACCGGAACGGGGAACAAAGATTTGCAATGCACGGTATGAAATCGCCACTATCATAATAATTCTGTTCGCCACTAATCCCTTTTAGTACCGCCTTAAAGCTACGTGGTTTTATATCGTTATTAGTTTGTAGATTATCATAAACAAACAGATAGAAGATTTTAAATCCAAACAAAACCTAATATTATACTCGCGTGTGTTGGTCGTTCGGGAAGAATTTGTGGTACAACAATTTAGGAATATAAATTTTGTTAATGTTTTTTTGTTTTGTTCTGTTTTTTTTTTTGCGCATATATGAATCTTAAGAAACTAGCGTCACTTTCGGGCACGACGGGCTTACTATTATGGTTATAATTATAGCATGTACTATATTTGATCGTCCGCAAGCCATAATCATTTACACCATTTATTTGCTTTACAATTTCGTTGTGATCTTTTCGTGATCTTCATGTCTGTACAATATTTGGCTTCGTAAAACAATGAAATATAGTACGGGACGACTTATCGTACAAGGTGACACCATGTATCCCTTTGTAAGGCACACACAACCGGAAATTAAGCAACGGCTATGAAATTAGAAACATATAATGGGACTTTCTGTTTGATGGTTATTTAAGCTTAATGAAATCAACAGAAGAAAATTACGTAGCAAAACAATGGTATACATAAATAATAAAAAAATATTAGTGCACACACACACAAACACCCTCACTCACACACACACACACACTTCCCCCCCCCAAGCAACTATTCTTAAATAATAAATCCGGGGGATTTTGTTTTGTTGTTGCGAATCAGCTAACAAAGGAAGCACCCGAACCGAACACGTGTTGCAGTTCCCGGTTCATATGGGTTAGGTTTTGCAGAAAGGCCGTAGATAGCCGGATTGGGTTACCATCGACCATGGGGCGTACCTGTTGCTTCTTTTGATTATTGATTTTGTTGTTCCGCAGCACCACCTGCTCCTGCTCTTCGTCCTTTTTGGCGGACGCCTGCAGTGCAGCCGCCTCCAACCGGCGTCGTTGTTCGTTTTCCTGATCACAGACCTGTTCGGAGAAGGGACACGGGTTTATTGAAAAGGGGAAAACCACCCGGAAGCATTATTTACTCAACAAAGAACCATACCTTAAATGCTCGTACGAATCGGACTAGCAGCGAGAAGAACGCATTCGCATCCGCATTCCGTGATGATTCGCCAAAGTATTCGATGCACTCTTTGAATGATTCCTGCAAACGGAGGATGTGTCACTTAGTTATTGGGTCATCATAAAAAAACACGCGGGTTTCACACCATACCTGTGCCGTTTTACAATCGGTTCTGATTTTCTTCAGCTTCTCCTCGGAGTTTGCCAAGAAATCGCGCAACACATGGCTTTGGGTACCTTTGCCACGCAAATCCGCCTCCTTCCGTACCGTCTCCATGCCCTTCTCGAGCTCACTCACGTCCGAGATGAGCATCTCGAGCGATACCTGTGCCGCTTTATCGATACAGAACAGCTCCGTATCGAAGTTCATCAGTTCGGGGAATTTCTGCCTAATGGTGGCCACTATATAGTGCATCAGGCTCATGCGCTTATCGTTGGACTTGGTGTCGAGCAGGGTGTCGAGCGACTGGAGCTTAAACCCGTAAGCTGGGCCACGCTTGCTACTGTTCAGATAGTTACCAAACGCCAGTATAACCTCCAGTACGGCGCGGAACTTTTTGGAGGATTTTATAGACGAAGAGGCAGACATGATGGAGTACACTTGCTGGAAATTTAAAGTTTCAAATGTTAATACCCCGGCCATGGTTCTCCGAGTCACCAAAGAGTGATCAAAACTTACCGGACTAATAAGATGCCAACATTCGAAAAAGTTCCCGATGTAGTTCATGATCGACAGCTTCGACGAGATGCGTTCGACCTTCGTGAGCTGCAGCATAAACTTGTCCTCCTCCGTCAGCTGGTTCAGGTCTTTCTTCTCTATCACATACTCTTTGTACAGCTTCTGCTCCTGATCGGTCGGTGTCATCTTCTGCAGCAACTCCACGTTCTCCAGCGACAGCAGCTTGAGATCGAGATTGTTGATCGCTTTGATCACGGTTTCGGCCGGCATTTCCAACTTTCTGCGAGATATTGCTGTGGTGGGAATGAACAATTGGGGGAAATTTGTTAGTGTCCGTGTGGTGGCGACTTCACACAACCCAACCACGTTACTTACCAATGTTTCTCAACCTCGTATGCTCGAGCAGGGAAATGTGCTCCGGTTTCTTGAACCGTTTGCTGGGGAACGCCGTCAACCCGTCCATATCACAGTTGCCGTTGCTTACCGGGCCACCCATACCGATCTTGAACCGCTCCTCGAAATCGACAAAATCAATCTGCCGGTGGAGCTTCTCGTCGTCGAGCTCGTTGAAGATTGTGCCCCGCACCTGGTTCGGTTTGAGCGCGACCCAGTTGAGCGTGGGAAGCTTGTATTTGGGCTGCACCTTGCGCTTTATCGTCATCGCACCGTCCGTGCAGTGCATCGCATTGTTACCACCGTGCGGTCCACCCATCGGGGGTGGTACTGGAATGAAGGTGGGCGGTTTGGGTGGTGCTTTCGGTGGTTCACCGCTTCCGTTCAGCAGCCCGCCCGGGGGCGCCGGTGGACAGGGTGGTGGAGGAGGCATTGGGGCATTCGAAGCAGAGGGAGGTATTGGGGGAGCGGGCGGTGGTGGAATTGGGGGTGCTTGTTGCTGACCAGCCGCGCCGGATCCCGTGGGACTCAGCTCGGACAGACCGCCCTTCGCCAGCAGATTCGATACGTCCGCAATGGACGTACCCTTGGGGAGTGTTTTGGTGAGGTTTTCCAGCTCGAGCAGCATCGACTGTCGGCTTTGGGATTCTTGTTCGTGTTGCTTGAGCGCCCGCTTTAGCTTGACGATCTCATCTTCCACCGCCAGCTGCTTGTTGTACAGCTCGTCCCGCTCGTTGCGCGTCCGGCTGAGGTCCGCCTCCAGCTCGCCCAACTTAAACAGTGCCTCCCGTTCGATTTCGCTCGCCTGATCCAATGCCCGGCCCAGCTCATCCTCCAGGTCGTTCACCCGCTCGAGTGCGGCCGTCTTCGTCTCGCTGTCCTCCATCAGGGCGGCCACATCGAACACGTTGTCCAGGTAGGCCGATATCTGTACGTGCAGTTCCTCCGATTCCGTCAGCCGAAGCTTCTCCAGATACTCGTCCAGCCCGAGCGCGGTAAACTCGTACTGCAGGTGCACGCGGTAGTTCATATCCTCCACCGAATGCACCACGATGTTCACGAACTGCATGCACGCGACCATAAAGTCGATGTTGAACAGCTCGTAGTTCATGAAATACTCCATCAGCGTCTGAAACCGGCGCTGCTCCGAGCAAACCTTCTTGAAGTTGTCGAACGCGAACAGGATGATCTCGTGCCCGCCCTTCACCAGACAGATGGCGGCCAGCAGCTCCAGCACGAGCGCCTTCGTACGCAGCGATTTGTGGATCAAGCTGAGCGCAATGCAGTTGATCGCTTCCCGGTGCTGGATCACCATGTTGAAGCCGTACTTGTTGTTCATGATCGCCCGCATGCACATGATGCACACGTGGATGTCGTCCGTCGTGAGGCCCATGTTCAGCTTGGCGATGTGCCGCGACCGCCTCTTGATGCTCGGGCTGTCCAGCATGTCACCCAAACCGGGCCGCATGAATCCGTTCGGTGCGATCCGGTGATTCGTTTCGTTGCTCCCGTACGAGCTGTTGGCCGTCGTCTCCTTCACCGGCAGACCTTCGTCGGATTCGGATTTCGCTTCCAGGATGCGCTGCTCGTGGCGCATCATCGTTAGCCGAAAGCTGAGATAGTCGATCAGCGCATCGAGCCCTTGGTTTTCGTCGTCCAGGAATTCCTTCACCCATTCGATGTGGTTCGTACGGAGCGATATTTCAAGATCGCGCAACACCTGCGTTGACGTCGATTCGCCCACCATTTTGCGTTTCTGTTGTGATAGAGTAAAATCGTGTCATATAAAAGAATTAATTTAAAGAACAAATCTGCCCACTGATATCAGAATTTTATGTCATCAACAATTTGCGAAATAACTTCCATTTGTACGTCTATGATATTCTCATGCCAAGAAGCCGTAAAATCGAACAGCGAGCGAGTGTTCTCTCAAGCTGATCGAAATCGATCGCGCTACGTGACAGCGATACGGCGATCGCCGATGGACATCATGATGGTTCAGCCTGGTTGATTTCTCCCTTTTGGGGGTGAGAAACGCCAATGGCATTAGTTTTTGCGGGTAAGCTGATAGCCCCGCAACAGAGCGAGAACCCTGAGCTAGTCACCCTGGAACATCTGGGACCGCGGGAAAGTCGATATCTTGCCGTAAATCAACTCCCACAGCACTGCTTTAACGCTATGGCTGTCACATTGGTCGCAGTTTTCCCGCACGAACGGAAACACCCGTTCCAGGGCCATTTCCTTCCAGACGGAGAACTTCCGATGCCAGGGACTTGAAGCTGTGCAGCTCAAATAACACAGATGAGTAAGTGCGCTCGGGTAATGAAATGCTATAGCAATGTCCCCAATTGGTGGTGATTGTCCATTACTTACCCGGTGACTGCGGGATGCCTTGGGATCGAGATAGGTGCGAAGTTTGGTGAGATAGTGCGCTGGCGGATCTTTTGCGTGTACCATTTCCTGGAGTGGGAAGAATGAAATAAAGAGAGAGAAGAAATTTAGTAATAAAATAAGGGAAGTCATAAATGAATCATACTGTTTACTGTTTGACAGATTGCAAGAATGTTACCCACAAACTATCGTACTCTACGCTTATCAACTCCGGGGAAAAAAAACGAGAGCAATTTATTTATAAACAATCCACTGCGAGTGCTTGTGGATCGGGCAGATAAACAAAAACTGCGTGTTGTATTTCGTAACGAACGTGCGATACTTGATAATACAAAAGCAGCTGCTTGCATGAAAAGTGTTTGAAACTTCTCATACATTTCCACCGGTTTTTGATCGATCTGTGCTGTATTATTCATGGATGTGGCTTACATCACACGCAGCCGATGATTTATCACCAAATGATCTCATACCCATCCACACGTACTGGACATGGGCGATCTCTGACTCGCAACGTGTAACGTCAGCGGGCGTCATGAAGCTGTGTGAGCTGCCAGTGAGGTCAGTCGGTCAGAGTGATGCATCGGGGCAAACAAATACGACCAAAGCAGTCGACCAAGGCGGCCTGCGCATATTGATCGTTGAGCGTTGCACAAGAGTGAGTTATTATTTTTAACTGCATTATCATAGCGAAGTTGGTAGAGCGAAAGTAAAAGCTTGGCAGCTGGTTTTGTGGTTATCAAAAACGCGATAAAGATGCCAGAAGTAAGGGGAGCAAAACAAAGTTCCATATAGGGGTTGGTATACTATTCAAATGTTGGAGAGTGTTGGACATCACATTTTCACATTCTCGTTAGGTTTAGTGGACAAACTTTTCATCTTAAACTTTTCAGTAACAGTGCGATCTCCTTAGAGGACATTGGGACTTTCCCTTGAAGGGGAATTCCTCTTACACTCAAGTTCAGCTTCAGCGAATTCGGACCGAAGAGCGGTTCGGTTCACATGAAAGACTTGAGGACTGACATTGTATCAATAAGTCTAGGATGCCATTATTGGGCTCGCATGACTCAACAGGTCGTTAAGTAAAAAAATACTAAAGAGACCCTTGTGGAATGGAAGCGAATATGAGGCGTCTAAAGTACTTCAATTTACGTGATACTGATACTTTCTTAGAGGCCCTTGGTGGCCCCCTACTCCACTTATCGTTAGATCCGCTGTAGCTACCAGCCCCATGACGTTATCAACTCGCATATGACCATGACGTATTTTGAAGGACGAAATACACTTAGAAATTCTCTATTTTTTTGAAAAATTACAGTTGGCATTTTACATGATGATTACTTCACTTTTTGGGCTAGAACTTTATCAGTTATTGCTATTTAATTTTTGTTTTAGATATTGATGTGAGACGTCGTATATGTATATTAGTTGTATTAATGTATGTATACGAATACGAGCTTCGCAAAATTTAATTTTTGAGATTATGGTACTTAAGATATTAGGAGAAAATCTACAGCAGCATCAAAAGGCTACGCTTTTGTATATTTTTGCTTAAAATTGGAAAGTTTTCAACTGACTTATTAAGGTTTCAACTGCAGAAAACAAATACGTATAGTTCACCAACAAAGATGAACCGTCCGGACTCACCTCCATTGGATCACTCTGTTTGAAATTAAGCAACACCATCTCAACAACAACTTCCGGACAATTTACCAGAGGTATCAACGGGTCCGGTGCTAGCGAAGCCATTAGTGAGTTTACGGACGTACGAAAGGGAATAAACAGCCAATGGCAAACGTTCATATACCGTTGCACTGAACATTGCCAGAAATGCCTTCCTTTGCCCTGTTTTTCCTCTCCTGTTTCTATTAATACTTAGGATAAATATTTACTTGATGTGTTTTTTAATGGTACTACATATATCTCTGTACTCTCGGGCCGACACCTTGATTGCCTCGAACTTGATATTGACTTTTATTACTATTTCTATAACGAGATGCTAGTAACAGGAAAGGGGTTTTTTCTCATTTCCAGACAGCTCGAAATTTACAAAAAATGTTATCACTCTTTTATGCAGTAGTTATAGCTCTTTTACACGTAGAAGACGAATGACATAACGCTACGTGAATAAGCATCGGAAGGGTATTGCATTTAAAGGAATGCCGTAAGACGTATGACCTTTCTAACACCTATTCGATACACCGATGCAAAAGACCTCTGTGTCGATGGACAGTTCAAAGTTACATTCGCTATTCACTTCCAGTGTACATTTAGCACAATTTTTTCCATATTCCGCAACTATTGCTCATTATAAAGCTAAACCATCCATTATCTTAATACAAAAGTTCAACGAATATCATCCGATGAGGTGATGAACGATTTTAATTCGATTTAAGGTTCGCTCTTTCACACCGATCTCAGGTCTGGTGGTCCTGCAAGGCACATTTGGCACTTGGAAATTAGGTATGCCGTAATCCGAAATAATTATAGACGATGCAAAACAACCGTGGCAAGGCGAGCGTGGCAAGGCGAGCAATCTTTCCGTGAATCGTTGTGCAGCCAAAAGGAACGAAGCAAGTGGCCATCGAACTGGGGCACAGCACTATCAAGAGGTGAGCCGGTTGGAAATTGCATAAAGCGTTTACAGCCGAAGATCCACGGTAATGAATGTTTCAACATGCATCGTGAGTAAACTGTGCTGTACATGCAACGAATCTGTTTAACAGAACATTGGGACGAATTACTTTTACCAATTGCATTGCAAGCATTGCATAAAGCTTTGGGTTTTAATGGTACATTTAACAGCTAGACATCGAAAAGAGTCTTTCCAATTCTCAATAGTGCTTCTCAGAGTATAGCAAACCATGGTGACGAGAATGTGTCCTCGAGAATGAGAATTGGAATGTATGTGCTCCATCTCCTATAGCAAATTAACGATAGTTTGTCACTTTCTGCACAGTTTCCGGTTGAGGTGGACACTAAATAGGTGATCGATTAGCACCATTTAAGCTATATTTACAACTTCCGAATCTATGTACACGTCATTGTAATGCTATGAGCATAACAAATAGATCACAACAGTGATCATTAGTTTCCATATAACCTTGATCTAGCCTAACGTTTCCTCTACGTCAGAAGAGGATCAAGGTTCTCGGAGCCCCCAAGCGGAATGAAAGTCTAGGCCCTCCGCTTGTGAAGAGACCTACCACATAGACCCCACCGGATTTGTGGACGGAAGCAGATTGGGGGATCTGAAATGAGGAAGATGTAGAATTGTGGTTCCCTTACTTTTTGTAAGAGGCCCTAAACATCCTCTTTAGCTTCATCAGCGGTACACTTGATCGTGGAGGAAGAGTTTAGTGATCTTTTGGATCCCCTTAGCAAACAGGGCCCTTCAGAGCGATCGCCTACTCCGCCTATCATTAGATCTGTGTGATGATTTAGCCTTGAGGAGGTCCTAAGCGGAATGAAGGTGCCAACGTTGATAAGCTCCAAGTCCCCCAACTGTAGAATATCTGTGATGGAAATTCAGCCTGTCCTGAAATGCGATGCCTAATATCCTCCTTTACTTGGTGACTTGATGAACTTTAATGTCTCACGTGCAACTTCCAAGACCCACAGCGGTTGGGACCACTTACTCCGCTTACCGATAGATCCGCCACTAAATCTACATATACATCTGAATCATTTATTTAATTCAAACGCCCTGGTGGCATTGAGATAACGCCATCGAAACCTCACAAGACAGGAATGGTCTGTCACAAAACATGTTTGGAGGTTGTAGTTTAACGTGCTATAAAATGCTATAAATGAGTTCCTGATATAAAAATAACTCCGTTGTGTTATAAAACAACGATTCCTCCAAAGGATGATGTCATACGAAATCTATGCGATTGTGGCACGCGGAACACAAAACCCCTTATGGTGGGAATGTTGACCTTTTTTTACTGTTTTAGAACAGAATAAAAACCTTCAACTGGCCACATATTGTGCGCTTGGTTGCTGGACGTCCGCCATAATTCATACCGCGTGCTTTTGTCCGGTCGAGTGGCGAACTGGTCGTGTAATTGAACAATAAATCTTCACATGACACAACACGCTAACCGTGCATCCAAGCGGTATGAAATGCAAGGTTTGATCTGACGAGGTAATAACAATTGATCGCACAACGCCTTTTTTTTTTGTTTTACCATACATAATGCACTTACACACCACAATGGTGCAATTATAGTACTTTCGCATGGTGGCACCAGGTTCCAGAACCCATACTGCACCTATAAATTTATGCAAATCGCATTCACCAGTGCGTCACCAGTCCGTTAATCGAACGCCGCAGCAGCTTACCTGATCGCATATGATGTCCCACTTCTTTTCGTTGTCATAATTCTTCAGCAGCTTCGCTTTATCCGGCGGAAGATCCATAGAGGCCTGTGAAGCAATTGTGAGAAAGAAGGAAACAAAGTTAATTAAGGGTACGTATGTGGAAGAAGGGTTTGAACATCTTTAAACACTAATAAACAATACATAATGCATTATGCACAATTATTCTTCTTAAAAAAAAAACATAGTGGTCATCAATTAATAGTCCACCAATGTGGCTTTTGCTGCTTATTTCTTCTTGCACATTCTTCATCTCTTCAGCAACTCCCTTTCGGACCCAAGCGTGTACAGAGCGTCCACATAAATGAAGGTTAATGAGCGTAAAATGTATGTAGTGGGCATAAAGACGATGCCCACATCTACCCCTAGCTTTTACTTTCATTCGGCTAGTTTGGTCAGTCAACAACAAAAAAAGAGCACACACAAAATCGTAAAACATAACGCCACTTATTCCGGTAACGACCTACAGACAAAATCGGCTCTCGAAATCACGCTGGTTTGTTATGTTGCTTCACAACGGCGGTGACTGCAAATCGTAAAACTCCATGCTTAGAGTTTGAGTTGGCGTAGACTGAACCGCGGGACGAATTCCTAAACCAACCTAGCTGAACTCTTGCAAAGACCTCTGAAGGCACATGTTGATTAATGGTGACACATGCGCGACTGACTGCACCGTATGTTTACGAAGTCACTCGGACACAATGGAACTTGGCTGTGAGCGTAAAATTTGCGATTTTTTCCATTTTGCGGATGGCTGGTGACGATTCCGTTTGATCCTACCACAGTGGTTGCGCAAGGCAATGATTCATTGGTTGAAGAAATCGAAGAAAATTGTGCTGTTATTTGGAATTCGTTTACACATTACGTATGAAGCGTTATTGTGTGAGGTGAATACGATGTTTTTATGAAGACAAAACAAGAGTTACGATGCACTATAGTACATATGCAAATGCAAGTCTGTTCAGTATTTTGTATCATGTAAAAGTAGAAAAGGACTGATTGAATATTCACTCAACAAAGAAAAAATCAACAAATTTAAATAAAACCTTTAGTTACTGAAAATCAAACAAGAGATTTAATTATCTTTTAGTTATTAAGCTTTTCATAAATAACACTAGAATATTTAAACAGTTCTGAAAAGATATAATTTTATAAAGGATAAAAACAGAACCACTAAATATAACAAGAAAAGCTGTAAAATCTGTTACTCGATTTACCGAAGTAAACAATTATTGTGGATCAAAAAATAATGTAAAATACAGTACAATTCAAATCAAATAAGAAAAAACTCCAAATTACAAGTTTTTTTTTATACAAATAGCAATGTTGTGCATGTACTTCCTGTACTACAGTTTTGTTTTGTAAACTAGTGATATCCTTACAATAATAATATTTATACAGAGAAAACAACACAACGCGTTTAAGTTTTTTTTTCCATTTTTAAACGTTGCTGCACAGTCTTTACTCGAGATACGCGTATCTCGACTTTTGAGGGTTTTAAAACACTTTTTTTTTCTTTATATGGACTTTAATTTATGGAATTTAATTTTTGTCAATTTTCCAATGGCTCCAAAAAATCTGTTATATTTTATTATTATAAAAATGCTTTTTCCATTTTAAAACTCCATTTTTCTTAGGAATAATGATCACCAATGTTTGAAGGTTACGAATTATGCAAAATAAATTATTAATATTCGATCCCTTAATACGAAGTTCCCCTAGAACACATTATTAGCGTAACTCGGGGAACAACTGGAATTGCTTAACACCCCGCAACATACGATTCGTTTCTCACGAATGACGATAACTTCCATGAATGAACAGGAAATGTGTGTCAGATCGATTACGGGGGTCCTTGATGCCTGTGTTCTGCGGTTTGTTTGCATTCATTTGTTTATTTTTGGTCTGGAACGACAGTTACTGTGTGTTTGCCAGTGGTTTTTTCAATCAGTAAAATCTTTTAGCAACTTCCAAACAAGTCACTCCACTGATTTAATATGTGCCGAAGCCATATGGGGCTTCATTCATTCAACAATTCTGTCTGGATGAGATGTGAAAAGGAATAATGTGGATGCTACAATGGAGAAGAAAACTACAGTCAGTCAGACTTGTGGTACAAGAAGGTTAAGTTTTGAAGTGAAAATTTAAAACTTTTTCTTTTCATGGAAATTTATTCATCATTATCATAACTTTGGGTATGCCATTTGCAATTAAAAAATTAGATCTGAAAAAAAACGTACGCTTTGATTATGTGATTGTATTGCGCATCGGTGACTTCTGCGCCTGGCTGCCTTTCGCTTCGCCTGCTGCCCGTTGAAACCGGTATTCAAATAAACTATTTCGTAATTAACTCAATTCTACAGTTACACTTACAAAACAAGCAAGTGGGCAAGAAAGAAAAAAAAAACAATCACTCCCACTCGACGACAAGGTTCGTGGGCTTCAACTGGCCAGCGAAGAAAGTTGATCGAAGCCGGCAACTTCATGTAGGAGGTGCAACAGATCATGGCACCAGAAACAGGCCTAACTAAGCCGTGTTCCATTTTCGTGTGTCACGACCAATCAAACGGTGTTGAATTAAGGGTTTCATTAAAGTATTTACTTTGGTGGGCAGCCGGTGCCGGTTTGATTGGTCATTGTGTATTAACACAAAATATTTTATTTAAAAGCTTCACACTTTTCTTCATTTTTATAAAATAAAGCACTAAAAATAAAATTCTGAATGTATATTAACAGTTGGAATGTACTTTCTGTTATCGCTATAAATAAATATTACGACTCCATTCCTCTGGTGATATTTAGTACAGTTTATAGCGCTGATAACAGACCACATCCGGGTGAAATATCAAACATGAAAACGTATGCTGGCGCCATAAGGAAATAAAATCGTAATTAATAACAAATCGATACTATGCATCTATTTGGCATTATAACCTCTGGAGAACTTGTTTAATGGCTTTCCTTGACTTTATTTCCTCCGTAGGTCAAACGGTCCGTATTGGATGACTTAAAATTGACACTGGTAACAAGGCTGGACATCTCCACCACGATACATTACTGAAGAAACTTTTTTCTAGACTGGAATAAAGCGAAACATTTTATAGCATGTGCTATAAGGCACAAGTTATTCCTGATGCGTCGTCATTGTGCTGTGTGGTGCGTTTTCTATTAATTTTGATTGCCAATAAATTTGAGCCCCATTCGAGATTCTTCTAACACCAGTAGCGTAACGCAGTGGAAATCCAACTAAAAGCCATCCGTCCTCAGTGCCTCATTGCGTTCCGGAAACTAATGAAATGAAGATCAACAGAGAACAAACCCTCCGAAGCATAAATTTTAACATTCTTCTATCGGGCCCAATTTATGGACCTCAGGAACACCATACGGAATGGTCCAAATATTCGGTAAGGTTATGTATTGGTGTGGTTATTTCTGGAACGATGCCTCTCGCTCTCAACCCGGTTCCAACCAGCAGTGCAATCCACAGTCCCAGTCACTTGTAGCGAGCACCACGAGAGAGTGATTAATTGTGCGCTGCACGCATTCGGTGTGCACTATAGTAATGTTATATCAGACTTCTTGAGGTTTTAGACGAAAATCACAACTGCCATCCTGGGCCTTTCTACGAGATCGACCGAAGACGCAGGCTTATGCGGTTGAGTGCTCCCGCGTCGAGGCACTTAAACGTTCCGGTTCACGATGAATAGCATGTACCGCAAAAGCCAGCTGTGCATTAACATTTCACTGATAATCTTTGACATTACGGTACTTTACGCCAACCGTCGTCGGTTTGTTGGGTGTGTGTGAGTGCACAAGAGCCGTTCGTTTGTTGACAAAGCTGGAAGCGATGTTAGGAAGATGCGCTCTCCCATTTCCGCCATTTCCTGATAGACCGCAAATACGAAAGTACCCGATAAGCATCGGCCGCTGAAGTCTGTTCTGGTTCAATCAGCACCCGTGCAGGGTTTGTACGTAAATCGAGCTTATCTGGTATTGGTAACATTCAATTCTAGTTCCCAAGCCCACACGGAAAGGAAAGTGTCGATACTCGCTGCCTGAAGTTATGTGCGCCCTTTCAAATACAAACTGCGCGTACCATGCGGGTGCGTATCTGTGTACTAGTACGAACCGAAACAGATGAAAGCCAAGGTTCCCTACATCAAGTCTGAATCGCATTTGTGCAGGAACTGAGCGAGTAGGGTGGTGTTTGTGATCGTAATATCGAAGGTTATGGAGCTAAGCTCGTGTATGTGACAGTATTAAGCTTTTTCTTTTAAAAAGCATATTAACCATAAATTCTGGAAAATCGAATTTTTGAAAAGAATTTTAGGTAGAGTCGTGCAATCAGTAGTGTTCTAATAAAATATGTAATACACTACAAAGTCTCCTCCCATGCAGTAACTCCAACCCGGTCGATATTTTCGATCAATATGAAAAGGAAAGTGTGGCACGAACTGCAGCTTACAGCTCACGCGATAGTTCCAACGGAGTTTATCTCTGTACCGGGGAAAAAAAACTGAAAACTCCCCACAATGTTTCCGTGCATCATGTTCGACCCATATAACCCATGTGTGGCACGCAAACTGTACAACAACAGCAGTTCAGGGTCTCGTAAATTTGATTGCCCTCTTGGTGCCGGTCATTTTCATTAAACCACATCATACGAGCAATCCCGCTGTCCTCAGGAAACTGCCACCGCTCCACAACCGTGGCCATTTGAAGGTAATAGCCATCGTTTTCAATCAACACCGTGCGTTTGGTGTATCGCACGAAAGATCCATTTATTTGCATCTCGTTGACCTCCAAAGCATAACTTTAAGCTACTTTAGCTTTATTAGTACAGAAAATCAAGGGTTGTTTAATTCGCAATAATTCTAAAATATTGATACTCCAGTTAATAACCAATTTATGGTGGAAATAGAGTGGTAAAAATGTATTGCAAATATAAACCTAAATTATATGTCTCAACTAAATATGTATACAGCCGTGATGACATGATTTGGAACACACAGAACGCAGAATCACTTTTTGTGGCGTTTGAAATCGACAAGACAAACAACAGGCCCTGAGGTCACGCTTGAACTACTTTCGAAACATGTCACGATGATTGTTCTCTTGAAAATGAAGCTTTTTTCAAACGCCACACGCAAATGACTTCACTCTCTTATACATTGTTCAATATGATGGAGTTTTTTTGTGGGAAACTAACAGTTGCCACATGGTGTTGTTAAACAAAACTGTGATAAAATTCTAATCTCTCCTGCTTCAAATATAAATTAAGATCTCCTCATTTGCTTAAAAAGATATTTCCAATTCCTTGAAGAATGACTCTGCGATCGTTCTAAATGCGACATATGATCAGCACAATAGCGTGGTATTAGTACACCCGACCAACCTCACCGTGCGCGGAACCACGAGCGGAACTTGTTCAGCAAATAGTTGCCACCGTAGCGCCGTGGTCACCTATACCAACGTGCGGTCCAGTGTACAGTACGTGCACAGCTAAGCGTCGGCTAAATCGGTGGAACAAATGACGGGAATTATTATGGTGCATGTCATGCCTGCGCAATACGCGACCCATACCGATACATGATGACGGTGGCAGTTTTGGAATGAAATGCAAAACAAAAAGGCACCCCTTGCAGTATGTGCAGTTGCTGCACAAATGTATCGATATACGGCAACCAAACGAATGGTGCTTGATGAGTTTAAATCAGTGCAAACCATTCCAAACATGGTAATATTCAAAAGAGCTTCTCAAGGTAGTTTGTACCAATAAAACTGAATTTTAAGGTGTGCTGAAAGGGGAAAAATAAACACTAGTATATAATTTGTTAATTAACCTTTAAATTCTTAATCTCCAACACTTGTACTAAAATTGTACTAAAAATATTATAGCATTATTTTTATTGAAATAAATTATTCATAGCATTCGGAATGAAGAAAAATGCTTTTTTCCAGCTTCTATGAATGCTTATTGTAAAGAAATCAAACTACAAAAACGTCCATTCCAGTGCGAGTGGCATGTTTTTCCATTCATCTGCTTCGAAAACAACAACAGACTAATTCAGAACATGATCGTTTCGGTCGAATCCGAATCCGTGGTAACGCGAACAACGTAGCACCACTGTTCACGTTACGACAAATAAACGTGCTTCGTATTCCGCCGGTGCAGCTGTGGGAACCTTATCCCTCCATATGGCTCAGTTCCGGAAGCAAGTGAATATGGAAAAAAACTAGGCAGAGCTGCGCTTTAAAGATGCATCTTTCGCCGGAAATTATGTTTTTCTTTCCCGTGTGTGCTCACCCGTGTCTCATTTGCCCGAGGGATCTTAGAATTTAAGTTGCAGAACAAAAAAAAAAAAAACAGGCACACAAAGCCACTGGCAAGAACTGAGAGCTACCGAGCGTAATGATGAGTCAATATTTATGCACTTCCCACCATGCTGGCTCCACCCGTCATCCGCTCATCTCGCGTCGGACACGGATGACATCGTTTCCAGTGAGCTCCAGTCTACGGTGCGTCTTCGTTGACATCCTCCACACAAATTTGAACACACAACAAAAGCGCTCAAGGCAAGCTTCATCATCGCTACAGTGGTGGGGAATGGTGAAGTTTCGCTACGTTCTCCCGACATCCGCCCTACAACTGCTGGACGCAGGTTTGTGTTTGTGTACACAGTCATCGGCCAAAGCGTCGTGCGGGAGCAAGGGCGTTGAGGTTTGGAACAGCTCAAGTGATTCCACAGACAGTATAATCTTGATGGATTGAAGTGAATACGGCACTAAGAGTGCTACTCTTATACGCACCGTATCACCGAAACCGATTGATGAAGTCATTTTACAATCGCAACCCGGAGAATTCTATGACTCAAGCCACCTTCTGCTTCACAAGCTGCCGGGTATGTAGACCTTTTGTTGTCTGACGTTTTATATGCTCCGTAACATGGTATTCAGTATTTGGAGCCGCACTTTACGATCAAGATAATGGGTGTGACAAAAGGAGTTCATTGTAGGTCATGGGTAATGGCCAAATCAGACCAATCATGGCGACGATGAAGTCAACATTGGAACGAAACCCGATGACTCATGTTTCACGCACCGAATTCTGGTGCAAAACTTCACATCTTTCGATTTGACGATAAAACCGTAGTACCGCAATATGATTTTAGCTGACTTCACAAAACATCAAATGGAATCGAAAAAAAAAAACAATCGTTTCCATCGCCCAAACAAGCAATTTCACTGGCTAATTTATTGTGTTTTTTTTCTCTCCACCAGTTTTATGACCAGGTACGAGCATTTGCAAGCGTATCGAGCGTTTTCCAGGCACGTCCTGGGTATTTCCCAGCGTTTCTTCGGGTTTTCTTCAGATTCGCAACGTGCGTGTGAAACGGCTTGTTAGAGCTTGTTCACACAAACTCATGAATGTTTAGGAATGCTCTGTGGCACAACGGGGTAGGCAATCTTCCACAACTCAGAACGCTGTAGGGATGTGGGGAGGTAGAACGGACCGATAATTGCCCATTGACTAATATTTTTGCGTTACTTTATTTACATTTTATGGTGCGGATTAGGGCACACGATAAGGTGCCACCGTTGTTGTCTAGCGGAAGCAGTAAACGAGAAGAGAGCAAGATTTTCCATCTTTTGGTGTGAAAATCTAAGAAAAGTTTGCTACGAGGAGCTAGTTTTACTTTTATACTGGTCTGTTCTAAGTCTAACTTTTATCTGACAAAAAGATCGCCCGGGATATATTAAAGTTTTTAATTCTTCTTATGGGGCGATAATGTTCTCTTGCTGTTGTCCAACTGAAGCAACAATTGAGGAAATATAATGTCTTCTTCTTTGGCCTAACGACCTACTCGGTCACGCCTGCCATTTCTGGCTTACGAGACTTACTAATACCAAGTAGTTGGGCAGTCAGTCCTCACTACGGGGGAACGGTCCAGATGGGATTTGAACCCCGGTCCTGCCGTTTACGACCGGCGCCGCTTATCTCCTCGGCACAGGGCCCCCGGAAATATAATGATGGAGGAGATTTTTAACTTTGAAAATTTAATTTAATTAAATTTTTAGTTTAATTAAAATATTTTTATCATAAATTATAATTGAAAAATGTAATAATTTAAAATTTCAATTTTAATTCAATTTAAAAAAGGGGAATTTAAAAAAAAAGATCGTTTTGGAAAGTTCATTGTTTGAAAGGTGTTTATTTTAAGTCTATATTTCATTTAGGATTCTCTTGGGATTATATTTCATATACCCGAATTCTAGACCTCCTGAGAGATATTGTGGATCCCAGAAAGAAGACTCAGAATAAGCTGTTCTGAATAACTTTTCTTACCCCAATTACTATAATGTCCCACTGCTGTTGTGAAATAGACGAAGTAATGGAGAAGATATTAAGATTTCTTATCTTTTTTTTTTATTCACTGAAGAACTAGTCTTTTTCGGACAAGAACATCGGGACTTCAATATCTTCCACTTCTCATGTCATTCTCACTAACTATAAAAAAGGTTCATATCAGCTAGAAATGGCAATCCCAAAAGAGATCTCCCGAAATATATTGTACTTCCCAATTAGTCTGTTATGACTGTAGTGTGTCATTGCTTTTGTCCAACAGGCGCAGTATGGTGAAGTTATTAAGTTTGTGGATCTTACAGTGTGAGAATCACAATAAAAGATCACTTTAAGAACTAATTCTTTTATACTTATCTATTCTAATTGTAAATTTCATCAGAAATCCCTCAACATAACCGAATTGTGGTGACATTCCATTCAAGTACAAATAAGTTAACTAGAAATTGAGTGTCCAAAAGAGACCTCCTAAGTTATATTGGAGTTCCCAACAAAAAGACTCAGATTCAGCGTTCAGATTAAATAACGTTTCGTAGCCCTGCAATTCAAGGTATTTCAGACACGCGTAACATATAAAAAAAATAACACTCACCAACACTTTCGCGAATCGTCGATCAAGTTCGCCGGCATCCGGCATTGGCTGCAGGTTGCGCGATCGTATGCTAGCCTGCCGGACGTGACAGCTCGACGTTTTCCAGGTGTCGATACTGCTGCTACCGGACGGGGACGGAAGTATCGAGCAGGGCTGCTGAATATCCGTCGACATGGACGGATAGTTCGTCTCCACGATCACACTATCCTTGCTTAGCCGGCCATTACTCTTCTCTGGCCCACCACCATGCGACGAAACGGCAATGCTGCTGACGGCTTTTGACGATGCAAGACCCATCTTGACAGCTTTCGCGTGTTTGTGGTGAGTGGATTCGATTTATTCACAAACGTCAAACAACACCGGGCAGTGAATTGCTACGATCGAGTACGTTTTTTTGTTGTTGGAGGCGTTTAAAATGAACACATAAACACTCTTTTGCAATCACATTTTTCCATATTTTTTTTTTTTGCGGCACAAAACTCAAACCTCACTTTTACAACGCTTGCGTTGTGTGTCTTTTATTATCTTCCCTTACACGAATTTCTTTACACATTTTCCATTCCACTCTAGCCATTCTTCTTTAGCACATCCGTTCTGTCACGACACGGTACTTCCTGGACGAACTTGACGAACTTCGAATCACATTTAAACACAAACATACGCACACTGCACTGTCAATTCCACCGGACATTAACGGTGCGTCATATTCAGCATTTATTACTTGAACAACACTTCCTCATTGTACGGTGTAAGAGCACTCGAGATAACACTACACATCACAGCACAATACGAACGCTAAAAGTAGGAAAGAAAGGGTTTGACATTACCAAATTTAGGGACGCAAGAACGTGCTATAATAAATTGTGATGCATTTACGACACGATCACCGATCGTCACCGACGGCAACCAACACTGTCACGCGACGGTCGGAAGCAGTACACAAAAGTCCGGATAAAAAACCCCCCTACATACACACGTACACACACCATCCATCCGCGATCATTATTGCGCGAATCACGCCTACCGGAAGTTGTTGCCATATGCGAGATGAATACGCACCACCACCAACACCACCACCCGGCTAATGCCGGAAAACGAGGGGGAAGTTTTTGTTTTGCACCCCGTAGGAACCAATCATAATATCGCGGGCAGAAGGGAAGTCTCCCTGTGTGAGTGGAGGATGATTTTCGAGAAGAACTGAGACGAAATACAAAAAAATGAAGAAAGTTTAACTTCCGGACCAGAACGTGTGTGCAGGGGGGGGGGGGGGGTTTATGAGAAAGACGTTCCAAAAACCTTCCAGCTACAATGGGGTTTGGTTTTTGTTGGTGTGGGGAAGCAACCCTTTTAAAACTGCAATTAAAGGTAGTGTGCACGCACACGATCACCGATCGATCGAAAGGTTGTTGCGTGGTACTGTGTTTTTGGCGTTGAAACATATTTGAAGTTAAGCATTGTTCGCTCTAATGAGCTCGTGCTTACGCATGTACGGCGTTTTCCGGTCATTCGAAGTTGGGTTTTGTTGCTGATCTTGCAGACAGCCAGAAACCCGATCAGATACTACATGATCGTTTGCAAGGGTTTTTATTGTTGATGGTAGATTTACTGCGATCTAATGTAAATGTGATCGTGATTGTTGTACAAGTTATGCACTTGAGAACGCCATAGAAACGTGTTGCACAGAAATAACACAAATAACAGAAATAACAGAAAAATAAATAAAGAAGTACATTTCATCAAACATCGAATCTTCCCATTATCCGTGCCATACGAAGGAATAAATAAGGAGCAAGAATCATTGATGTTAAAAAAATTTGAAAGAAAAAACATAATAAAACAAAGCACTTAAACATACATTAAACAAAAATTATTTGTTAAAAATTATTAACAAAACAAAACAGCACAACTGAATTCTTTCTGTTCATCGAGCCGTAAGTTTATCCGGCAAAAGGTCGTGTCCCGATAAGCAATGATAAACGGTATTCTCTTGAATTTTAATTACCTTTTCTTTTTATCGCAGTTTTCGAACTAATAACACTTAATAATTCAAATTTAAAATATAATAAAACGCAAAAAATCCAAATTAAAAATAAAATTAAACGCCGATTATCCGTGCTTCATGGTTCTCAGTCCTTGACCGGAAGTCCAAAATCTCAACGGATAACAATTCTTGCTGCTCCTTGTTAGTAAGTATTAAGTTGTTTAAAATGAAATTAGTTGGATAATTTTAAACATATTTTATTATTCGATACTGATGCCTTTAGTATTAGTCGTCATCGGTTTCATAGTTAAATATGTCAACGTTAGTTTTGAATTGTCGTTTCCATGCGACACGGATAATCCAACACCCGGTTCAATAATACCCGAATAATTGGCGTTTCACTGGAGCTAGTAGCATACTAGAAACTAATAAATAATATACGTTTGATCCGGGGCACTGCACTCACACACAACAAACTTCTACATTATTAATTTCAATTGCAACTGTGCAACAATTTCCGTAAACATTCGGGGCCGCTCGTTTTTATTATTATAACTTCACTTTTGTTCTATTTCCATGCGCAAGAAAATTCTCCCAGGGCGTAAACCCACACCACATGCGTCCGAGCACGTTCCACTGAAGCGCGGTTTACAAATAAATCAATGTATCTTATCAAGTACAAGGAAAAACGGCAATAAAAGGAAAAAAAGCGGCAAAGTGTAAGTAGAACACGTTCTTTCATAAAACGTGTCCGATGTGCGCAACAGTTTACAACGCACAAAGCCACCGCAATGAAAACATGTAGGATTTTATTTCCATTTTGCACAATAAAGCGTTTCAAACGCGGGGTGAAGTATTTATTGCAAAATTTTATTATCTTCCAGCGGTTTAAGTAGCAAATTATAGCAAAATAGTTGTGGAGGGTATAAACTAGTATAAAGTTTAATTGTTGCTTCCGGTACGATTTTACGCTCCTGCCGTGTAAAGGGGAAATGTGTGAACAATTCAACAATCATTAAAATTTGATCGGTCGATTAGAGAAAAACGAAAATCATGACCCTTCTTTTGCGTTTTTGATACGACATGCTTGATCAACTGTGTCCCATTGTTGGCAGTTGAAGGGATGGAACAACGGTCAGGCGTTAGTCAGGCGCAACGAAATGCGCCCCAAGGCTTGGTGAATTGTCAACGTAAACATGCATAAAATTGTAGAAATGCATGAAGTAAAATATTAAATATTGTTAAATCGTGTTTCGTGTATTTCAATGTTAAAACCTTGTGTTGCTTGTAAATTCGCTTTGGAAATCTTGTTCTGTGGTATGAAATGTGTGTTCTCAAGCAGTGGTCGGCAAACTTCTGGGAGCAAAAAAAAAATCAATATCATGAACCAAAATATGAAATATGAAATTTGAACTCAAATAAAAATTATGTTTTGTGTGTAGAAATATTCAAACATGTTCTATAAATAAATTGGGGATTTGTGTACTTACAAAATTCCTAAACTCAATAGTGAATTTGAGTGGAATGAGTCCTGATGAGTATTACATAAAACACTGAAGCATTAACACTTTAGCCCCGATTATTGGTTGGATGTTAACTTCAACGATCCAAAATGATCTAACATCTTCGACTGTATATTACACGATTCTGGATATTCATCATTTAGGACTCTCAAAGATCACATTCAACGTGTGGCTTTTCTGGTTAATGGCGATGGGGTCCCAACTTTTATTTAAATTGTGGTTTCCAAAAAACTAGATCCATCTCTCGCGAAACTTTAGTTGGTATTGAAATTTCTACACAAACAGTTTATTAAAACATAGAAGAAATAAAATATTTTCAATTCCCATCAGATCACGATAAAAATGTGTTCCTACCCGTCTATTTGCAAAGGATCCCATAATTGAGTGTATTCTGCTGAAGTGCCCTTGGAGTACGTTTTGTAGATTAATGTTTCCAATAAGTAACTGATTAAAGTCGCTTTAGTTCTTATAGTATACTCAAAAACTTAAAGAATATTACATATCTTAATTTTCAAAAGTTTAATTCGAAAAGAAGTGATATTGACGTATACATCGTGGAAAAAATCAGCAACTCTCACATACTTTATATCACATTAACCTATTATTCTATCTCAAATACAGTTATGTGTTCCAATAGTGCATCCACTGCTCCAAAACTGACCAGTTCCCAGAATCTCAATACCTGAGATCGGGTACATCGCTTCGAAACAGGAGAAACTAATGTATTTGTTACAACATAAGGTAACGCTGAGCGAAGATAACTACTGAATGGGAAGAATTCCAAGTTTTAAAGTAAATTCCCAACAATTTGTAAGATTTTTTTAAAGTTTCTCATTAGTAGAAGAATACAAAATGTGCAAGGATCTAGTTGTAGAAAAAAAATCAAAATCGTAGTTTGCCGACCACTGATCTTGAGGAACAATTCCTTCGGTGCGTGTTTGCACCCATTTACGGAACGAATCGATGCTCAATGTTGTCCAAGGTGACTGCACAACCAGCCAGAAAGTCTTCAACATACAGCAGAGATTGAAGCAACTTTGGCACAGTGGTTTACCACGCCAGAACATAACATAGTACACACAAAAATCCATACTTATGCTCGCGTGTTCTGTAGCCCTCTTGAAAAAAAAGGAACTAGTTTGAAATTGAAGTTTCATGTCTAACAACGTTTATGACGAGCAATCGATATACCCGCTGTGCATTAGCATACCGGCAAACATCAGCAACATGCCCAAGATATTTCACGCACAAAAAAATTCGGGCCCTTTCGATTGGATCGCACCCGTACCGTACGCTTCCATTCATCCGCGCTTTTGTCCATTTTCTCTCCCTCCCGAAAGCGGAAACCCACAAACACACACACACCTTTCCGGTGTGTCGAGTGGCCATCGGGTTGTGGATCTCTTTTCATTCTTCCTTCCTGCTGCAAAACATTTATTTTACCCCCGCATTCGTTCGTATTCGTGCGTGGAGGAGAATAGCTGATACAGTTTCCTTCTTTTCACCCAACCATTCAAAAAGCACCCGACGATCCATCATGATCGAATGGCAATTGATCGGGCAGGGAAACAACAACCGACCTAACGTTTAATAACCTGTGCTGGGGTGATTATTTTTCGATTTTCTCACCCACTTTTGGGAGGAAAAATTTCACGATCGCAACAACCAAAAAATGGCGGCCAGTTGTAATTAGAGGCAAAAAGTGCTGATGGATCACCGAACATCGGTTGGGGCAGGGTTTCCCGGAGAAAATTGGCGTAAGCAACAAAAAAAAAGAAATAAAGGAGTTATGCAGAAAAGTATTTCGGTTCATTATCTTAAATTTTCCACTGCTTGTCGGCTTCCAGTTGAGATCGGGAAAATGGAGAAAATTGTGCACACCAGCCAGCGTAATCGGTATCTGTTACAAACATTTCATCCATTTATCTGCAAATGAGGATCGAGTGTGAGGAGTTTCCACATTTAACCAAATTGCATCGAAAAAGGTTATGAAACATAGACAAGGGAGGTGGTAAGCGATTACTCCACCGTAAATTAATACTAAACGGTTTCATATTAAGTACTTTGTGATTCAGAATCCATTCCACATCAATACAGCAAACGAATGCAAAGGAATCGCAGCTAAGTTGAAGCTTCCAATGCACCCGAACACGAACCATATGGTTGGTGGAACGAATCTAGCCGAAAAAAAAAAACAAATACCGTCCGCACAAGCGGAGGGAGGACATTGCACAGAAATAGCAGTTCATCAAACGAACTCCCCCCCGTTGTCGGCGTAACGACGCAAACGCAGATGGAAAACAACAACTGCCAGCACGAACGCATACAAATGCATTCTGCCGTTTATGTACAAAACCATTGAACTTTGCTTCATGCGCATCCACCCATCTGCCACCCGGGTTTGCTTTATTTGGATGCATTCTCCTGCATCTTTCGAGTGCATCCGACAAACTGCCGGGGAGTAATGGGAGAGCATCGGTAGAATGGGGATGTGGGCGCAATGCATATGGTAGTATAGGAGCTGGAAGATACGAACCAGAGAAAGCCATTCTTCCGAACCATCCTCCTCTTTCTTCCCGCCCTCCCTGACGCACACATAGACACATTCATCTCCATTGTAGGATCATGATCGCGGGTTGCCTTTGCATCCGCCAGTTCCATATCTGATCGCGCCCATAAGGCACCCGGTGGGGAGGGAGGGGGGGGGGGGGGAATAGCCACAGTCACAACACAAACTCACACACACTCCAACACAGCACAGCATAAATCTGAAGCGGTAGGGAAATAATCGAACGGGAAACGAAAACCCTTCCCAAACATTTCGAATCAACTGGATGCCGTTTATGAAGTTAGGGAGGAAGATGGAAGAGACACAATGGCAGGAGGAAAAGCCGCTTTGATGATAAACAAATGAGCTTATAGATGCAGTTAAATACATCTTCCTGGCCCCGTTTGGTAGCACTGATTTGTGGCTTCAAAGTGCATCTACGGGGTATTTTTTCGCTTGGAGAAGAATTTGGATTTGAGGGGAATGAATGCAGTTAATACGTTCTAAACCATGGAAACCTGCTAAAGAGATGATTTGAAAAATTGTAAAGAAATAGCAGTTCTAAGAGGAAACTCAAATTTTATACAATTTTTACAAACGAACTTTACTTTTAACAAATTGTAGTAAAAAACTAGAAGAGAGTCTTCATTCATGCGTTGACAGCTATTGAATGTTTTTAGCGATCAGGATTTTTTTCCAATATTTTATATTATTTAAGATTTATTTTTGAAGACTGATTGCTGAGAAACCCTTTGAGAAATCCCTAAGGGGATTCACTAGGGACCTGATAAGGTGATCTGGATTTTCGGAATAGATCTACCGTCAGTTCAAGGCTTCCTGTTTAGAAATATATGATGATAGGGATATGCTATGTACTGACAAGAAACTACAAATTAATTTCTGCAACTGATCATTTTTATACAAAATAATGTTTGGAATCATTCTGCGTACTCTAAATATTGGCTAGAAAATGTTTGGAACAGCAGGTTACAAGAAGGATATTAAAAAGACTCAGTTCGAAATATATGCATTGAAATTGAATTTTCCAGTCTTTTATAGACCAAATCGTCCAAAATGAAATGCATTGTTACGCATTGTGTAATACATACAATGAAACGCACTGTCTAATAATTCCTTCCAGGCTCAATTGATTTAATCTTTCCTCCTTTTTTCCTATCGATTAAATGTGGTTCCGATGGGCAGAAACAGCGTTTAGAACGATGCCCCAAACATTCGAACGAAACGACCGAAACGGGGTCGTTGCATTGAGCGGAGCACGCGCATGTTGTGACCCTACAGCTTATAGTCGGCCCTATAGGAACCTTGGAATGTGTGACGTACCAAGAAGCTGGCGTGTAAACCGGCTTTTTTCCTTACTTCCACTTTGATCCGTGCTTTCGTGGGGCGTTCTCCCTTTGGACCGGGTCTCGCGGTTTGGGTGAGAGTTCTTATTTGGGTAACCGCACATATCTGACGCGTTTACCTTCATGGCGGATCAACAGTATATGGGGGACAACACATATGGGGGGGGATTGTGTATCAAGAATGATCACCCATGCACACCCGTTACCTAAACTGTATAAACTAACCTAAGTGAAGCGAGTAAATGTTCGCGTTATTTTTACACAATTTTGTAGAAATGAAAAATTTAATACTTCAACCAAAATTAGCTCCAGTTGATTGGGTTTATCACGCCCTTTTGTTCGAGTGCATAGCACCACCATGCAATATGCATCAGAATGCATATTTTTGCATTCCACACACATTGCTACGGAGCGCATTGCACACATTTGCAACGTACGGATCAAAGATGCATTAGCTCACCAACACATCCGACACCGCGTGTCCCAGCAGCACCATCTGTGCACGCGACATATCCTTTGCTAGTGCACTTTCATTCTTTCCACAGCCAGATTGCATGCTTTTCCGTCTCTTTTCCTCCTAAAGACGCGCATACACCACTAACGCACACAAAACCCCACAGCATCTTCACAATATGCATCTCCTTTTCAAACGTCACAAATTTCACTAACACACGCACACCAAACAAAACATTAGCAACTGTATTAGCAAGGGAAGCAACAAAAAAAAACACCGGTTCCTTTGTTATGTTGCACGCACTCCTAAAACGACGAACCACAAATTCCATTTCAGACTCGCAAACACACACACACACACACAAACACACGGCACACACATGGAAGAGCAAACAATTTTCGCTGAATATGATATTCAGCTAAACTCTGTACATTTTGGCACACCACAAAACTTTGTTTAACATCTTCCGCGGCAGACACGCAATGGATGGCCGCAGGAAAAGATACAAACGATCATCTCTTTTGCTCCGGTGCTCGAGCAACGCGTCTCCATTAGCAACGGGAACGAAAGAGAGTGAGAAAGAGAGGGATCGAGAAGAGCGCCGGGGGAAGAGACAAAAAAAAACAAGACGAACAAGGCACTCAAGCTGGTTTGCACACGCAAAGAAGCGGCAGACCCGTAGGCAAACCGATACAAACATACAATCCGCATGTAAAGAGCGTAAGCCTAGGTTCAGTACGGGTCCGATGCCGATCGAACGATCGATAAGGTGCAGGAATTTGTCCAGAATTCCAGAAATTGACGACCTCGCCCTTCAACACCAATCTCTGGCCACCCCGTGGGACCGCATGCATGTCATACCCCGCTGCACGATTGCTTCATCGAATGCAAGTTGCACAAGGATGCTGTTTTTTTCCTACACACTCCCCAAACTATACATGGCTTTGCTTTGGTTTCCAGTTACGCACACGTTTTTCACGCATTCTATCACATATTTTACACATAAATAATTTTATATTCAACTTTATTCACATCCTTTTTTTCCCGATTGTACACATTTTATGATTGATACGCACGAATACCGTTGCACCGAAAGAGGTTGTTTGCAAACAACTGCACTTACTTTTGTTGGTTTATGTATTTTTTTTTTCTTTATAAATTTTATGAAACAAAAAAACGCACACGGAAAACATGCACGACGCACGATCTTTCGTGCTGTGCTCTTGCAAGCGAACTGTACGCAGTCCCTTCAGTCATTGATCATCGCGTTTCGATGCCTCGAGGCTTCAAGCACATAACGGCGGCCTATGGATGGCGAATGCATGCGACACGCACACACGGAAACGCATCAACTCCGTTCCCAAGCGACCGATGTTAAGCAGCGTTTAAACGTCAAATTTACGTAGAGCACGTGTGTTGGGGTTTGTTGAAAGGATTTTGTTTTCAAATGCTGTTGTTTTGTCGGCCAAATATCTGAATTTGGCAAGAATGGAAAGCTAGTCTGTCCCATACATTTATTTGAGTGTATAGAAGCCTTTACAGTGCTTTTACTGAAATGTTTTCGAAAACTTCTTTCTCGTTTTAAATATAAAATACTCGAGAAATCTATAATGACTATTGGTTTTGGAAAAATAATAAATGATTTTGGTTGATTTCGTTCTTAAAATAACAATTTTACTAGTTTGTTTGCCATGTTATTGTCATTTTCGGTCACTTATAGATGCTGTTTAAATGCTGTTTTAAAGAAGGGGTAGCACTGCAAAGCTGATTGTTCCCGGCAATCCGGATTTCGGATTTCCGGTCATCGGCTTTTTGTGTTGTGAAACATTCAATGGAATTCAATAAAAATTTCCTTCAAAATATAATCATCATAGATGTAGAGCTAAAGAAAATATTCATACCATCAACTTTTTTCCCATTTTTATAATGAGATCATCTTTTCACGTTTAATTGCTGATTTCCGATTTCCTTCAGGAAATTGATTCGTCTTCTTGTTCTACTATTAGTAGATTTTTGTACATATGAAATCCTGCTCTAATGTAGAAATATATACATCGTCGTACGTAGCAGAACTTAATGATCTGGTTGTTGTTTTCTCTACAAGCCGTCTGGTTAAACTTCTTCCTCACTATGGACTGAGTCGTCCCCGTCTTCATCTGCTTTGCCGGGTGAATCTTTCTTCCAAGAACGGTCTACGGATGGGTTGTCTTTCCGTTGCAAATACTCCCAAGGATCTTCCAGCATAGAAGGGTGGAAGTAATCGCCAATATTATGTGATTCCGGCTTATTCTGTAAAAAAAATGGTCAACAAACATCAACGTCTATTGCCGTGTATTCGATTAAACTCCTTCGCGTACCTGATGCTTTTGCCGATAGTTGTGCTGTGGTCTGTGTCCTCCATAGCGTTGATTTCGGTTCTGATGTCCTCTCCAGCTGTGGCCAAACCCATGTCGCCTACCGGAATTAAAACTACCATTTCCCTGATCTGTGTTATCATGAGCTTGATCGGGAGAAAAATAGCTCGATCGATCCTGATTATTATCTTGCCGGTGTCGATAACGTCCATCGGAATCTTTTGCCCGCGGCAACATGTGCTTCGGCTGCACAGAGTAATAATTTCGGGATTGAGCTGAAAAATTTCCACGCTGTTGGGGTGTGCTGAACCCAAGCGGATTAAACCGATCCGTGCTTGGGTACAGCGGTGGGCTTGTGTCGTTGTAGCGCGAAAAGCTCGGTGGTCCTTGGTTGTGATCCGATGGTGAAGACATTCTGAACTTGATTTAATCTACAATTGATGATTTTACTTGCAAAACTCAGCGTTTGTGAGGCTCTACAAATTGTTCGCCAAAATTTCGTTATTATTGTTTACACGGGCAAAGCTGCTTGTTTTCATATTGTGGAAATGTCACTTGAAATGTCAATCAAGGGGTAGGATACCCAAAAAACAATAACATCTTTTTTATTTCCAACAGTGTAGACTATGTTACATTAAAAATTGTTGTTTTCACAAAAAAACACAGTAAAATTAATATTATTTGTACACAATTATAGTTAACTTTCTCGATTTCTTAAACTTTTTTACAAAATTTAATATTTCACACTCATTGTGCCCTACCCCTTCTAACATTGCAGAAAAAAGCGGGCTTGTGAATTAGCTCACAAGGTAAACAAAACAGTAGGCCGCTTGCGCATCTTAGGAACCTCGCTTAGAATGCGTTAACGCGCAATAATGAGAAGTGAAACCCTTTCAAATATGGTCAATTTGTGCAGTTTACTCCTGAAATACAACAATTTCAGCCAAGTAGAGGACGATATCTTCCTGTATATTGATCGAATATTGGAAAATGCGTTTGGTAAGTAGTAAAAAAACACGTAGAAAATGCATCAGATCCTTGAAAACCTTCTCCCGTTTCACAGAAATCCATAAGAAACAAACGGAAGCTAATAAGGAATTAGCATCACTAGAGGCACTTATCGCAGAAAAGCAGAAATGCTTGCAGGCATCCGTAAGCACGCGTGGTTCTAGAACACCGGTAAAGAAACGCAAAGTACAGTCGTTGGATTCGTCCCGTTCGGCGTGCAAAGAAAATGCGTCCATACTGGAAGATTCCAGCTTTTTCCCACACAAATCCGATTCCGATGTGTCGTCGATGTTCGACCAAAACATAATAGATTCCGATGAGCCTTTCTTCGCACTTACGCAAACTCCGCCGCCTCCCGTCCGTCCCGTGAGACAGGCACTTTCGCCTAGAAATGAACCAAGCTCCAACAAACCCTCCACGGAAGTACGTGCGGTGAAGCTTTTGTTTGGTGATGAAATTAAATCACCGAAGAAAATTATTCGTGAAAGCCGGTTTGTTAAGAGACTGACTGCTGTAGAATCGTCTCCCGGAATTGAGAAGAAACCTACGGTTCTTTCCACAGTTCCTCCCACTTCCAATGGAAAATGGACAGGAAAAAAGTCCAAAGGGAACATAGAGTCTCCCAAGAGCGCAGAACACACACCGACCGGATTGAAACGGTTCCATTCGCTGACGGACAGTAATCAACGTTTTCGTCAAGCGAAGTTGAATTTCCCACGTCAAAACAAACGATCGCCGGGCCATGAACCAGAGCAAGTTGTGAACGATACACTCTTTAGTGACTTTGTTGTACCAACGCCACCATCAGTGGCAAGTAAATCGAAATTTTTGAAAAGCCTACGAATGAAGAAACAATCCACAATGATTTCCAAAGGACAAAGCGAGAAATCAGCAGCTAAAGAAACCTATTCGACTGCCGCATCTTCCACTGCGAACGGGGAATGTAATCAGGCACATCACGATGATGAAGACGAGGATGACATCAACCAAACGTACTGTTCCGGGATTGAATCTATTAACCGTATTGTGAAAGATTTATCGGTTAAGGTAAAGCAGGAGCCCGATTCACAACTAAATAATAAGCGAAATGCCATTAAAAGACACGATCATGTAGCAAACCAGCAATGGAACAGTAGAGATGATTCGGAAACGAATGAAGTCATCTTTGTAGGACCACCTAGCCAACAGTCCATTGTAACTGTCGTTGAATCTCAGAATGAAAATGATAAATTTATCTCCGAATTGCACAACGAGCAAGCGAAACGCGTCAAGGCAGAGACGGGTTTAGGAATTAGTTCCATCCCAAGCAATAATGTACAACGGTAATTATAGGAAAAAAGGAATCGAATTGTTAACCAACAATTAAAATAATTCTTTTTTTCTTTCCACAGAACTAATCATGAGTATAGAGCACCATCTGGAGGAGCGATCAATCACCCGTACAACCGGAACATGGAGTATCTGGGCGAAGGTTTGTGTAATGATTGTATGAAGCTTTTCAAATTTCATACGACACGTGGCGTATCGAACGATGCGGCACGCACGAAACTACCGCGCAACTGTCGCAGCTGCCGGATGGCACAACTTCATCACACACCGCCCGGGTTTTGGGATCCGGATTTTCTTCCCACACCGCAGTAATCATTCGCGTTGCCATAATTGCGTGAGTTGCCTTATTGTAAACTTTTCTTCCCTTTTGCCTGTTACATTGCTATTATCTATGTTTATTCTAACGTGCCAAAAAAAAAAAGAAGCGTGTTAAAATGCACAATTTTTATTTCGTATTCATGTTGCATCCGTTCCGAAATGAAAGAGAATTATAGATATCATTGTTAAGCCATTTTAAACGTTGGGTTCTGGGATCTCTTTTTCTCCATTTACAAGTTTCCTCGTTTTTCTTGTTCCGCTTCGATCGCTTCGAAAAGTGCTTTGAAATTGCCAGCACCAAAACCCTGTGGGAAGAGAAGTTTTAATGAGTATTAATGTTTCAATTCATTCGGAGATTTCGATGCCACTTACATTGTGGTTGTGTCGCTGAATAACTTCAATGAACAGTGTCGGTCGGTCCTGCATGTTCTTGGAGAATATCTGCAGCAGATACCCGTCCTCGTCGTAATCGATCAGAATTTTCAGCTCTTGCAGCACGGCCAGATCCTCCTTTATCTTCACACTGCTCGACTTGAGCCGCTGGCGCAACTGATCGTAGTACGTGTCCGGGATCGAAAGGAACTGCAGCCCTCTCGCACGCAGGTTCCGAATAGCACCGATAATGTCGCTCGTATTAAGCGCAATATGTTGCACACCGGCACCACCGTAATATTCGACGTACTCCTCAATTTGTGACTTTTTCTTACCCTTCGCCGGTTCGTTGATCGGCATTTTGATCGTTTCCTCGTAGTTTGTCATTACGATCGACCGTAGGGCGGAATACTCCGTGTGAATCTGGCTATCATCCACCGACCAGAACCGGTGGAACATTAGCATCTTCTCGTACCATGCCGCAACCGATTCCATCTGCAAATCCGGCTGATTGCCCACCACATGATCGATAAAGTTCAACCCGACCGTTGGCAGCATACGCAGCAAAACGTCCTGATGTAGCGGTGGTTTAAATCCCGGCAAAAACAGACCCCGGTAGCGATGGCGCTCCACGAACGTGTGCACCGTATCGCCGTACGTTTGCACCGTGGCAAACCGCACCGTACCGTGCTCGTCCGACTCTTCCCAAACATCCCGCACCACCTTTGCACCGCGCTCCTTCGCCCGGCGCACAATCACGTCCAGATCCTCTACCTCGAAAGCAACATCCTTAGCTCCGTCTCCGTGTCGTACCAGGTGATCTCCGAGTTCACGATGGCCCGGCTCGTAAGCCGACACAAACACGAACACGATCCGGTTCTGACGGACGGCATGCTTCACCAACTGGCGGCTGCCCGTTTCCAAACCCTGGTACGCGTAATCCTCAAAGCCGAAGCGCGTCGTATAGTAGCTGGCCGCCTGTTTCGCGTTCCCAACGTAGAATGTGATGTGATCGAACGAAAGAAACTTGCCACCATCCGGTTTGGGTCCTTTATCGGTGTATGTGGTCTGGAGGATGGTAATGGTAATTTTATCTACCTGTGCACACTAATCACGCTCACTCGGCTGTACTTTAACCCACTCACCATAGTATGGTAAAACACGTTATGAACTAAAGAAACAAACTATCAAACACTAACGAAAAATGAACAAAATGCTCCACAAAAGCTAAAAATCACAGTTGCTCCTCAAAAAAAACCGCCGGCACCACCTTGTCGTATGCTCTCTTGCAGTAAAACTGATCCTAATCCTCCCACCGTTGGAATCTTTTATAGCTTTGAATTGATTCCGCACACCCAGGGACACCGAAAACAGGTCGGTTTCTAGAGGCGCTTTTGTTTTATTTTCTACATTCATACCGCTATCGATCGCGAGGTTCCTCTCTCAGTTCTTGGAACATGTTTTGAGATCCTGTTTTGTTCGGTTGTTCCTAACGTCCATTCCGAATGTTGCGGGTGACACTCTGTTGATAGGGCAACCCGTGTGGAATGAATTACAAACACACGAAAGCATCTATCGACGATATGACGTCCCATTGATAATGGTCAAAACCGGTCTCTATCCGAGCCGTGGACGGTGTATGCCGCGTATATTTAATAGAACTTTCTCGTGGTTCGATCCCTGGTAATACTTTCCCTGGAAACATCCCACAACCAGCCTGAGGATCACAAGGCTTTGGTGATCGGCAGTTCTCGACGGTTAGAAACAACGATCTTCGGTTGCACTCGCTGACACGTGGAAACGGAACCGATCTTGCAGTGAATCAGAATTTGAATATTTAATACGCGTTGGCAATGAGATGCCATTCTAATGGATAAGTTCTGATGCTCCGTCGTACTAGACCACGCGTTGGACAGGTGTGTGCGGGCGATCGTATAGTGATACAGATAGCCGTGCCTCCAGAATGTTGTTTACATCTACACGGTACTTGCGATGTTGACGTCGTTAGCGCCATATCGCCTGGAAGTTAATTCCGATTGGCCTCTTTTTTGCATGTTGTTTTTGTTTACTACTTCGCGTGGCTAGTGCGCAGGTGATTTACGATGTGGTTTTAATAGATATGTTTTAGAACATTTGCTTAAACGACGCAGTCTTTTCTACGAAATGAGATTATTTGGAGATCCATTCCTAGAAATTGACACTCCATCTTCTATATCTAGTATTATAAAAGCTTCCATGGTTAAGTTTCTATTTTATACTAACACTGCTGTTCTGAGAAGATCCATTTCATTTTCAACCACTTACCAGATCTTCACTATGCGCCAGATTTTGGGGAAGATGGCGGAGAAGTAGCTCCACTCTTTACATTTCTACATAGACTTCAAGACGATAGCATAGTCAGGGTAATTCTCTACGATGCCATGAGTTCCTCTAGAATGCCGGGCAAGTTTATCAGAGTTGTAATAATGACAATGTAAAACGAGCAGTAGATAGTGGATGAAAATTCACAGAACCCTTTGCTACCACTACGGTTCTGCGGCTTGTCTACTTTTCAACCCAGTTTAACCAACCATCCCGGTGTTTGAAGCTTTGGGAACTCACCCTTTATAAGTGAATTCTGTTCTTGGAATACGGTGATAAAATAGATATCATTGGTTTACGACTCTCTTACGTAGCTGATGCCTTCCAGAGATTCGAGGAAGTGGCTCAAAACTTCGGATTAAAGATTACCGAAGCAAAAAACAATATTGATAGAAGGACCATCCATGGGTCTGCTAGAAAATTCTGAACTAAACAGGGGAGATGTAAAAATTGCTGATCGTACATTTGAAACCTTCCAATGTTTTGCCTAGAATCTTAAGGACATCGGAGACAACATGTAGTCCCAGTAGTCACATATGTGCCTCTAAGACATGGCCTCTGTCCAAAGAGAATAGACACATTAGGCTCGCCAAGCTCGGGTAGGTTGATCATGTCTTGCGAATGACACCGGACGACCCAGCCCGTGTAGTCCTTTTAGGCCGTTAACATGGACAGAGGAGATGTGATGGGCCTCAAATGGGGTGGATTGATGACGTTGAGCGTCCGCCATGAAGTCTTGGATATTATATAGGAAGACGGAGGCCCTCGACTGTAAGCGATTGAGAGGACTTCTGCCTTCAGGCCAGACCAGGAAACGGTTGTAGCGCCTGATAAGTAATAATAGTTGTATATTTAATCGAGTCTACCTCCTCATTTTTTGCTTTAACTTACGCAGAATCCATAATTAGATAGGGAAATAGAATAGAAAAAGATTGCGTTCGTTCTTGAACTCGAATCTTCCGTAGGCCTTTAGACTTAAGATTTTGAAAGCAATTGAAATTAAGTTAAATGAATGTTTTAAATATTCTCTCTCACTTTTTTTGTTTTATTTTGACGTCACAGATCACGCGATGGCTTTTATCAGCTTTCTGTCCGCCGAATGTTTTCAACCGTCCAGTAAGACAGTTTGTGTTTGTTTTTTCATTCCAAAAACATCCATACCCACCCGTACGAAACCGGCTTGCGAGGGGACCGGTTTTGTTTTGTAATATGTGTCTTTAGGAATGTTCTTTAGTAGTGAGGCAGAAAGCTGGTTAGAATGTCTGAATGCATGCACGAACCGATAGGGAAACGCGAAATGATTTAATTTTTGCTTAATCATGATGTTTATTTTGCTTTGTAGCATATATTGAATTCGTTGCAAGACATAATAATTTTGCATTACGCTTTCTTAGGTGTAACAGAAAAAAAATTAAATAGGTGTTTAATTCTATAACGATTGATGAAGCACTCTCCAATTCTTACTAATAATGTCGATGTTGCCTATCGTTACCCTAATTGCTTAGTTTGATATGCGTGGCTGATGCATTGTAACAATATTTTAACAGATAAACAATAGGAATTGTTCTAAACATTAGTTGAAGTTACGAAAGTGATTGCCCAGAAATAAGGTCACCATCGGTAGAAATGCATCTCCATCCATCAGAGAGCAAAACAATAAGGGATGTGATTTTGGGATGACGATTAGCAGTTTGTTCCATCCGTTTGGCGCCATTTAGACAAAAGGTATTCCGTACACACACACACACCACCGTACCTTACACTAAAAAGCGTATCTAATGGGGAGGAACATGTATAGCTCAGGCGGACCACTCTACTCTTCCACTGGTTGTTGATAGTTCTTTTTGCGGAACGAAGCCAAACGCATCCGCTCCACTTGCAGTGCCTGTTCCAGCTCCAGCACCTTTACCTGTATCTCCATTTCCTTCGTTTTGGCTTGATGTACCGTGAGTGTGCCGAGATCGAGATCCTGCGAATCTTCGAGCCGCTGGCTGCAATCCTTTGCCGTGGCGACCACAATCCCGGTGGCTTGCGTAACGTTCTTAGATGCCGTACCGAGCGCGGTAAGGTTGGAGCTGGAACGGGGTGCTTTCACACGGCTGGCTACTACCAGCTGGGCCGTACAGGCTGCGATCTCCTGAGCGGCCACAACCAAATCTAGCTGATGTTTTGCTCCACCTGCAACTGTTTTGTTAGCTGCCGTGCTGTTGAAAACAAAAAAAAAGGGAAAATGTTTTATAATTAATTTAAAGTTTTTTTTTTTGAAATGAGCAAAAATAAACTTACACTAGGAAGTTCGCTCCTTGCGCAACGCTTTTGGCAGCCGAAATCAATCCTTCCGTCCATTGGTGGTTGCGCTTGTAGAATTCCTTGGCCGAAGCGGTTCCCTTGCCCAATCCGACAATTTCCGACTGGAGCAAGCGTGATTTCTGTACCAATATTCTTATCGCTTGCATGAGACTCGTGCAGGCATCAAGAATCTTTTCATTCACTTCCAACTTTATGCCCGAATCGGAGGCACGGGACTTTGATAGCATTTCCTGTGGAAGAATTAAATTTCTTGATGTTAATTCACTTGTTTGCAAGATCAACTACTGCATTGAACAAACCTGAATACGGGATGCAGCTTCCTCGATCGCCTTATCCATACTGGTCAACTCAGACTCCACCATATCACCCAAATTCTCGGTGCCATCGGTTTGTTTGCCAAGATCAACGATCATCGTAGTTACCTCCTCGAGTTTTGCCTTCAAATCAGTAATGCGCTCACTGACTGTGCCAGATTCGCTCGTTTTCTGGAGCGATTGGAACAGAGTCGTGATCGATTGGCCGAGCTTCTTCAACTCCTCTGCAATACCTGTGGGAATATGGGAAAATTGAAGTTTATTTTTTTATTGAAAACAATCGTGAAATAACGGATGTTAGTCTGCTTTAGTTCCATTAAAAAGAAATCTGTAAACCGATAGAGTAATACTCACGAATAAAGAGAAAACAAAAGATCGAAGTTAGATCAAATGCATGCATAAAAAATAGTTTAACAGAAATTATTAAAATTTATCATAATCACTTATTTGTCTTTGCAAATCATTAGTGAAAAACATACGAAAAACAAACTACTAAAAACGAGCTTGGCTCTACAGATCTTGCTTTAATAAAGTTGAACAAGGATTTTGCACATTTCTACAATGATTTAGCACTAACTTACAATTAACATGTTAGATGTTGGGAATTTTAATATATGTTACCATTTCTGGATTATTTTCAAGTTGAACTGAAATGTGTCTTGGTAGATATGGAATCCTTAAAATTTTACCCAAATTTTTAAGAAATTTCATTTCAAAATCAGGTAAAAACACAACTTTAAGTATTCCTTCATCCATTAACAACGAATGATCGCTAAAAATGATTCATTTACATTTGAGGCTATTAACTTAAAAATTTTATCTTTTTTTTATCATTTGTCTAATATGTCCGTTCTATAAAAACCCAAACAAATATTTAAATTAATTAAGTTCAAAGCCTGATGGTAGTGAAGCCTTTTCTTAGTGCAAAAGGGGAACTACTAAGGACAATATATGGCGCGATCTGAAGCTTTCGAGTAGACGAAATCTTGCCAGTTCTAACTTTTGGAAGGGTATAAAACGACCGAGGACGAACTGTCTAGTTATGCTTAGTTCAGAATGTAATGTTCTGATGATAAACAACAATTCATTATTTGAGAAATGAGTATTTTTTGAGTCTGAACATTGGGATCACTTTTCATTGCCCACATATTCCAAAATGAACAATCACGAAATAAACTAATAAATGAGGGACTCTATTTTACCTTTTCAGCGAAAATCTTTTGCAACCTTTGTACACCTTCAAATGTATTTTGCATACAATTTAGAAAGAATTTTAGTTCTCACTTCAACTTGATAAGAATCCAGAAATTGCTCAAACATTTTTAAATCTACTAGAAAATCTTGTGTATTAAATGTATGAACGTGGAAAAATACTTACGTTCACCGCTTTCAATATTTGCCGATCGGTTGCACACGGTCATGCCTTGCACGTGAGCCGAAGCAAGCAGATGGGCACCGATAATAACTTTCCGTGCCAGCGATTCCACGTTCGTCGAGTTATCCTTCAGATAGTTCTCGTGTACCATCTTCAGCTTGGTCAGCACCTCCTGGAGCTCTTCGGCAATCATCAGGAAGTAGGTCGGTGTTCCACCAGCGCCGGGCATTTCATTTTCACCGATCGCACGCAGTGTCAGCTTTTCCGACGATTTAATACACGCCTCGAGCAGTGTACGGAGTGCCGTCTCCCCGCTGATCTTACTATCGATCAACGCCGTCTCCAGTGTGGCCAACTGCTTGAGTGCAGCCTGCAGCCTCTGTTCCGTCTGCTCCTGTTGGTGAAGTAAATCTTGCAGATCAGATTCGACCGTTTCCTTCTCGGAAAGCAATCGTTCCATATTTGCATCTAGACTCTTTGCGCCGAACGCAGGCAAAGGTAAAACCGAGTACAATATCCAACGGTTTGCAACGATGATCGTTGCGAGCGAAAACAAAAATCGAACCGAACGGTGGAAAATGAAATGGGAGAAAAAAATAATTAAAATATGTTTCTGTGTTGGTGTATTACACTTACGATTACACAGAGAGACACGGTACGGTTAACACATAGCGTAGCGTATGAGGGGTTCGTTTGTTTGGATGCTACAAGCCACGTACAAAACAAGCCTCGAACAATGTTACTTTCAAGCACACCTGGGGTTCTTGTGACGTAGAATGAGATGGCTAGTGAAGATGCAAATATTATCAACATGGTACCACACCCGGAATGATTGTGGAAGGGATGAACGATTTGTGCAAGCAATATTTCATTTGTCTTTGTGTAGTGATCACCACCATTACCTGATATTTCTCTTCCAGCTCGCGATACTTTGCGTTCAGCTCTTCCAGTTCGTGATCCTTTTGCTCCAGCACGGCTTTAAGGTCATTTTCCAGGGATTCAAAGTCGGCCACCTTTTGGGAGGATTCTGATTGTAGCATTATCAGTTGGTCCCATGTTTGTTGCTTTTCGTTCGATATCAAATCCTTTTCCGAAGCGAGTGCCGTTAGCTTTTCATCCATTTCGGTCTGCAAAGAATCGAACCGAAGGAGTTCCTCCTGATGGGTACGCTGGAACTCTGCCTCCTGGGACGCTTTGGCTGCTTCCAGTTCGGTGTAGTTTTGTTTGAGGGTATCATTTTCCGTCCGCAGTTGTTCGATTTGATCGGAAAGTTCTGCAAAACGAGACCAAAAAGTTTCGTTAGTACGATAAAACTAAGATTGATATTTTTAAAGGTACAGTTTAGTATATCAGTTTGCTACAAAAGAACCACACTTACAAAACAAACACGAAAGAGGTAAAATGCATTCCATTTTGAATAAAGAATAAACAAATCAAGTTATTAAATAATTTAGATAACACAAACGATTATGACTATAAGCTGCTAATAATGCTAAAACAATAATGGGGGAAAGATTAGTATCAACAAACTTACCCTGTGCTTTAAGTGAATTTTCGTGAACACTTTGCTGCAAAGACATTTCTCCCCTCGCGTACGTATCAGTCTTAAGCTCCAGTTCGGCAATCTTCCCCAAGCATTCCTCGTACTTCAGGCCAAGCTCATCCTTTTCGCTCTGTATCTCGGACAACCGTTCCTCCAGCGTGCCTTTCTCGTGCGAGAGCGTATCGCGATCCTGCTGGAATGTTTGCAGTTCACCCTCCAACCGTTCCAGGCCGATGCGAAGTTCGGCAATTTCTGCCTGACGCGATGCCTCCATCTCATCGTAGCGACTCTGCAGTGATTCACACTTTTGCGTCATGACGTGCAGTTGCTCGCTGATAGCTTCCTGTTCCTGCCGTGCATCGTTCGAACTTTGCTGCAGTGCGTTCGCTACGAGGGCTTGCTTTTGCTCGAGCTCCTGCAGCTGACATTGCAGTTCCTCCTTTGCTTTGCTCGCTTCCGCCGCTACTTTAGTGGACGAAGCTAACTGTTTGCTGATTTCACCGTGCTGTGGAAGGAAGATAAACAATGCCCGATTAATTTGGTGCGGCATTTCAAGTGATTCTATCGACAATTTAACAAGTACAAAAACTAATCTAGCATTTAAACTATTTCTTGGTGTCAACTATTTTCAACTTTAAAGTATCTAAAACCTAGACATTCACAACTAAATTTATTACAGCTAAAAGTATAAATAATTGGCAAATTCGTTTCTTCATACACATTCGAGCAGTTCTATAAACTCATGTTCCATCCGTGTTAATCTTACTAACCTTTTTGTAACACGATAATCTGTATTGATCTATTTTCATCTTTTAAAGAAAATAATAATTTTGATTGTATCCAGATACATGCGTGCATTTCAAAAGTAAAATAAAACAAAATATTGTAAAATAAACTTATCAAAATAGCATGCACTAGTTTTGCGGACGTGGAATACATTGTACGACATGGATCTCTGTAACATCTTGCAGATGTGATCGTGACCGCGGTGTTGGGAAATGTTCCGGAAAAAGGAAGGTTTGTTTTCGCTCAATTCTTCAACTTTTTGTTTATTTTTAGCTCACTGGTAGGAAGGATGTTTGAGGCGATCGTGCATCTAGGAACGATATCTGGAGCGATCGTTTCTAGGAGCGATATTTAGAGCGATCTTTCATAGGAGCGATATTAAGTGCGATCGTTCCAAGGAGCGATATTTGGAGCGATCGTTCCAAGGTACGATATTTGGGGCCATCGACTCGTAAGTACTTATGAGCGGGTTTAGGAACAATATTTAAAATGGAAGATTGTTGTGGAATGAAACAGAAGAGCGAGAACCTGCTGTCGTCCAACGCAGAATTCAGAGCGGAACTGGTCCATCAGGTTTCTTCATAATTTTCCATCATTACTACCGAATCAGCAGAGATTAACGAAACCGATTGTCCGGTGCTCACGATCGCGTGTTGACGCATTCGAAAAACACCCTCGTACGAACAAAACTTTAAAGAATCACTAAACAAATTAGTTTAGAATAGTACATGGCTTACCTGACGCAGCAAGTTGACATGTTCATCCCGAATCTGCGTATACATTGTTTTTAATTTTTGGAACTTTTCCTCACTGGCTTTCGCGCGTTCTTCTTCCGCTTGGGCTCGCTCTACAATATACGAAAATGAATTAATATTGTCCTTTGTCAACACGCGTTCTACCACGCTACTTACGCTCCAGATTCGGTGCCGTTTGTACACGAAGTTCGAGTTCTTCCTTTTGAAACCGTAGGTTCGTTAGCTCTCCCTGGCTCTGAGCGAGCTGCGCATTCAGTGTAGCTAGTTGGTCCTCCATCCGGCACTGCACGTCGCGCTGCTCGATCGAAACCGCCTTCAAATGGTTGGACAAACGTTGCGTTTCCATCTGCAGGTGGCGGATGAGATCGTCCCGCTCCTGGATCAGTCGTTCCAGCTCCATTACCTGCGCCACCGGTACAACCGGCGCGGCAGCCGACTGATGGTGGTTGTTTGCATGCGGTAGCTCCGGTATCGGTGGGGTAGCCTCCGCCGTGTCTATTAGATTGTCAATCGCTGGGTGTTCCGGTTCGTTGTCGATGGGATCACTGTCGGGCATCACCACGACCGGTGTCTGGTAGTTGCCGAGATCGCTCTGCTGCTGGAAGTTGGGCGGTGCCTCCGGGAGCTTCGGTACGGTGATCAGGTTGACGAAATACTGCAAGTTACGCGACTGGCCGTAGAATGATTTCAGCTGGTGGAATAGCGTATTGAATCGCTGCCGGTGACCGGTGAGCAGATCGGCGGGTAAGTTGGCGTGCAGTTTGAACATGACGCGCACGAGCATATCGTACAGCGGGTTAGAGTCCTGGATGCACGGAATCAATGGTGCCAACCGGCTCTGCCCGGCCGAAGTCATCGAGCTGACGCAGAATGTTGTGATGGCGTTAAATACTGCAATACATTGGATCGTGATGAAACAAATGAATAGCTTGTTTTATAATATTTTCTAGTAGCTACTCACTTGTCGCCTGCAATGCTACGATATCGTCCAAATAGTCGAATATCTCAACTGCAAGCTGGAAGCTGTAAAAAAAACAATCGTTTGTAAATTAATCGCCAAGACTTTTTAGGATTTTTGAGCTGAAGGTGGTGTTTGAGCTGAAGGTAGAACTCTTCCCTATCAAACCCACTATATACCTACTAAATGTTAATGTCTCCTTCGCCAATCTTTTCCAGATCGCCCTGGCGCAGCGATAGGCTTCCCGGTATGCGTGGGTTGCGATCGTGAAATTCGAGCTTCGTCACCAGCAACTTAGTGTAGTGCTTAATACAGATACCGTAGCCATCGTCCAGGTGGCCCCACAGCTTCCCCACCTCCAGCAGCATCGCCCGGTGCCGCATGGAGTGTGGACAGCACAGCGGATGGCCCTCGCGCAATATCTTGTGCAGCAGATGGCAAAACTTCCACGCCACTATACGATTGTCCTGTATCGGTTGCCGGATGGCAATGGCCCAGAACGCGTGCCCACCATTGCTGTGGAATGTGCCGATGATAGAGGCCCGCACGTGCTTCGCCTTGATGGGCATTTCCACATTGCTGAGCGCTTTGGAAATACTGATGGTCTGTTGGTAAAACGAGAATAAAAAAGCGATTAGTGGACAGAATAATGGTACTATTTCCCAATGTCCAAAAATATTATCGACAAGTGTTAGGTGGCAAACGTACTTACCAGATTATAATATTCCTTATCCGTTAGCGACATGTTTGTACAAGTCAAGAAATGCTTTGCTTTACAAATGGTTCCGTGCAGAAATGCTCACACTGTATAGGTACTGGGGAAGGAATACAGAATATGTACATTTGTAGGGGACAACAACCATGCATTCACAAATAACGATCAAACGACGAGATCTAAACACACAGTTTCTCTTCAGAAACAGTTAATCGCTTATGTTTACGCTGACGCATAAATGTTGTTTAATACGTTAAGTTGTAGCTACAATGTTGGTGGCAAAATGGCAACCATAAGAAACCTTTGTTCTGTGGCGTATCTGCACTCGCTTTACGTGCCTATTGCAATTAATCGAGAGGCGAATTGTGGCAAACATGATTGTTTGCTGTTCTTGAGTGCGATCAAACGATTACGACTATTAGGAAGAATAACAAGAGCTTTTGGTGTTCTTACATAAAATCACGATAATGTGACCTTTAGCACTTCCAGTACTCGATCTTTTTAAATCAAAAAGGTATTTAATTTCCCAAATTCTTTTCAAGGTTTGGACGAATTTCCGTTTTTTTCTCGATACACAAGTGATCTCCTTATTTTAGCTTGGCACCAACATTTCGTAGGCTAGACGGAGCCGCACACAAACTGCTGATAACGGAAGCCTTTATCTCGGAAACATTCGTTACTAAACATTCCCTTTTGCACGTCAAGTGTCCACGACTGACTGTGTCGATGACTCACGCTCTTTGGTCAATTTATCATTTGCACAAGCAGTACTTATTTTGTTTAAAATCAACTGCAAAAAACTGTATTATTGATGACTTTTTTGAGTATAACTAGAACCACACGAACTCACGACTGCACACAGTTAACGATCGGGACGAAATGTAAATGCCACGAACTACTTGCACTGGAAACAATCGAAACATTCCGATTCCGAATAGGGTACCATTTTCACCGAAAGGCCACCACAGCTGTGTAATGCACAAATTAAATTAAGCATTACAACAATCACTCCAACCACACGGAACGTCGCGTGGGTTCTCGATCGATAGGCGAGTAGTACATACAGAAGAAGGAAACCGAACCGATTGCGAACCTCGAGCTAACCTTAAAGCTTCGGGACTGTGTGTTGGTAGTGTTGACCGTGGAATCGGGATGATAGATCCTACCTCTTCCCGTTAGTAACTTCGTAGTATAGCCCTTCCAAAGATGATCCGCTTTCCGTTTCACTTTCTAAATCAATACTGAACTCAGTCCGGGTACACCGGTGTGAATACAGAACGTAACCATTTGTGTGGTGTCGCCTTTGCAGAGAGCTCCAGCCAGCTCCAGATAAAAGGCGTATCTAATCAGTTTAACATTTCGATAGATAGAGGTGGTAGACGAGCGATAAGGAAACAAATAATACATAACATTTTTGCACAGATTTTGTACGCTTTTTTTGAAATAAGTACCTCCACTTACACGAAAAGGTATGTACAAGGTAGAGAAGGTCGCTTTGGTATGCGACACTATAAATCTTTATTCGATTAAGCATGAGTGAGCAGGAAAAGGGATAACGAGTGATACACACCGGAAACAGATCCGATGGTAGTGTGTCATGTTCTAAGCTCTGCCGTTTTTTTTTTCGAGGGTTACCTTTTATGGTTATTACTCATTGCTGAACCACCACTAAACCCATCTGGAGCAGGTGTTCCAGCTTTTCTCGGAACATCGGTTTATTTATTTATGTTAATATCATGTTTGGATGGGTAAAGCGTGCGAGAGAAAACGAATTCCATCATACAATTCTTGACGGTTGTGTATTATTCTATCGGGTGTTCTAAATAAACACACGTCTCCTTCATTTTGAGGACTACAAACAATGAGCACATAAGTGCGCAACATTCCCATTGCACGTTAGGAGATTAAGTGAGATATGGATGTGTTCGAGAGGTTTCTTTTTGTGTTCAATCACTCCTCTAGCTTCCTTGAAGCCCCGGTTCATTGGCATTTCTGGACATGGTGTGTACATTCCAACGATTTCTAGACTGAGGTCTCAGGCCATACATCTCCAGGGTAGAGGACGCTTCAATGTGGAATATATGGATAAGTTCGAGATGTTGCATACATTCGAATGATGTCTAGAATAAGGTCGCATTGGGCCGCACATTTCCAAATAAGGCAGGTCAACTCAAATGCTTGTGGCTGATGCTTCGAATTGTCGTTTTGTTGGACGCAGTTCGAAGCATAAGAAGAGGACATAGCAGGGCATAGGAGACATCGATATGAAAGACATCAGTGGCGGATCTATCGAGAGACGGAGTAGGACGATCGTCAAGGGCCCTTAGATTTCCCAAGCACTCAAGAAAGTGTCACCGTAATTTTAAGTACTTTAGACCCCTCTTCTGTACACCTATTTCGCCTCAGTTTTTTTATTCATGATGAACAGCCAGGCCTTATTCCTTTTAGAGGTCTTCAACCCCCAACATCGACAAAATTTGCCCCAATATTCATTCTGCCAAGGACCTTCAAGTGGATTAATACGTTATTTTGATAGACATTATTGGAACATAACACCGATATCAACCAAGGTTCAGATGCCGGCTAAAAAAAGGGAACGCGATCTTGAATGATCATACGAGAAGGAAATGTCTCCAACCCAATGTATTTTATACTCTATATTAATTTAATTTAATTATACAATTTTAAATCGTCTAGTCTTTTTTTTATAAATAAAAAAACACAATCGAAAGAGTGCTTGGTTGGTTAGTGGCATTTATGGCTTAATGAACACTTTATAACCATTTCTTCTTGACAAACCCATTTTACTGCACCGTGAAGTTGATCTCCTACGGTGGCATACGATACTATGCACTTTCCAATTCCTCACCTATAAAAAGCTGATGTGCCGGCATGTACACACCAGCCCTAACGAATGCATTTTCCATCCAAACCTCCCCGGCGCACCGGCCACACCGAAGGCAATAGAAATGGTACGGTGGAAATGGGATCTACTTTTCCCGGGCGTACGATTTCGTGGAAGCGAGTAGTAGCGAGTTTTCACACATTTTTACTCGCACTCACTGGTGCGTGGAAAACAGACAAACACACACACACATACCGCTGGAGGAGAGATTCGATCCGATTCACTTTCTTTGCGATCTTCTGGCGATCTATCGTTTCGAAACAGAGTGATATTTACAACCGCGTTGCAAAACAACGATCGGGTTTCAAATCCCCCGTGGAATTCTTTTTTCCCGAGGTGAATGAATTAGATATTCCTTTTTTAAATTAAATACTAGAAGTGCATGCTGTCTGTCGCGATACGGGGCGTTTTGTATGCGCTTGACCTTCACCAACAATTGTGTGTCACACGGCCACGATATCTGAAATTCGAATGTAAACGTTAATGTCATAAAAATTCTATTACATTCCAACAATTAATTCCTCCACTTTCGATCGATCATGCCGGTCATGACGGTATAGCTTCCGGTTCGTTCTGTCCACAGAACCATATCGGAAGTGGAGAAGTTTGTGCAGCAAGAAGATGCCACTCCTCTGCTTGGTGCTGGTGGTGATGACTAACCGGTTGTGGTGGTGCGGTCGTCGTGTGTGTTGTGCTGAACCGGACGGAAGTGCCCTTCTCTTCTGTACAGCGCGGTTACACACATGTTAATTTTGTTTTGGTTCAAATGATATCAACAATAAGCGAACCGTTCCCGCCTGGTACACTCTGTGCGTGTACGTGTTAGTGGTGGCAAGGCGACAAAGCATTTGTACATGCATCGAATCGATGAATGGGATTGAGTCATAGTGTCAGGTGTTGCCCACATGTTTCGCTATTGTGGTGGTGGGATTATGTAGAAAGTAATAAAGTAGGTGTAAGTGTGAATGAGAAGAGAACCAACGGCAAAAAGAATAGCATGGTGACGGACAATACCCCCTCGTTCCTTGCTGGAAGTCTTGACACCCGTATCCATTTTCTATGATCGTTCGCCTGGTTATTACATACACATACACGACGAACGGACGGAACATAATCGTACCAAATTTTTAACGAGATTTTCACGCTCAATCTCAACGGGAGACTTCCGGTGCTGCAGTACGCGCGGTAACGATAGAGATGCCATGCTGTTCTAGCTGCACTGAAAAAACACTCGCTCACTCGGCTCAAAGATTGACTTTTCGCGATGCGTGCGATCTTGTGGCCGCAAGTTCCCGCAAAACGCAGTTAGCTGGATGCTGTTGACACCGTGGACACTTAGCGTAATCGTGCACCGTACACTGGAAACTTCCACCAACACGCACCAGCTGTTGTGAAAGAATTTAGAACAACGAAACACACCGACTGATGATCGTGATCATTTCGATCGAGGTAGAAACGAAAAGCCCCGTTCGACGTATCGCGCTGCACTGCCAATTTTACTGCACAACAAAACTGCAGTGCCGATATTATCGATCGTGAACTGCACGGCACAAACACAAACCCTGTGGCGGTGGAAATATTTTTCCCTTTACTACTGCACACACCTTTCATACACATTTTCCATTGCGAAAAACAGCATAAGAACGGTGATGTACGGACGGACACGACTCAACCGACGGGAATACGACCGTGGAATGAACGAACGAGGGCGTATAATGTGCAATGAAAGCTGAGACGCGATCGTTAGCGAGCAACAGCAGTGCAGCTGCATAGCGCGTTACCCGCAGAGATTGGGTGGGGAGTTTTGTGTGTCAGCAAAACAATAGGCTGAACCGTGAAACATACGCGATGCAATCGTCATCGAGACATCGTTTAGGTGCATCTGCAGCCAAAGAATCATCCTTTTGCCGAGCCAAATGCTATCCCCTGCGCCCCTATTTGCATGAAGGCGTTTGATCGAAGGATCGATGTTTTGCAAACAAGTTGTTGATTTATTCACCGTCATATGTGCCGTTACACCTTCTGCCGTGGTCACGATAACGAGGTTCACTTTATCCGTTTGAAAATCGATTCGGAAACACACGAAACATCTCACGCTTGTGATTTGAAGCACAGTTTTGTACACAAAATGATATCCAACTGAAAAAGATGCACCGCCTCACAGTGGGATTGTGGTTTGGGCCATTCCGGCTGACGTGATGGTAAACAAAAATAAAGTCGGGAAAGTGGCGCACATTATGGCGGCACGGTGGACATATCCTTTTAAAATAAATAAGTAAATTCGCTCAAAAAAACAAATTATAAGAAATAAATATGCTGATTATTGGTGTAGAAAATAGTAAATTAAAAATCTAAAATGAATTATAATGAAATGATGCATGACGACTAGACAGAAAATTGTTCTTCGAATACGAAATCGTGAAAAGTAATGAAACAGTTCGCGTAATTTTATTTGCAGCAATATTAGCACGCATGTCGCGCGCATCAAAAGTTGGCACGGGAGCCACTGTTTCCAAGCAACCACTATGAATTTTCACGTCGATTGTCAGCTGCGCAGTGTTTACATTGGACATATTCCTCTTGCAACGTCATTTCTCATCGGTACGAGTTTTCGCATAAATACCAAAAGAATCTCTCTCGTGTTGCCAAAACGGGTGTATAAATAGTGTAATAATGGTACTGTAAAAACTCCCGCCCCTAGATTAAATGAATGTTCCGTTATCTGTGAGCTATTCGCTTTCATTTTAGCAGTGGTAGCTAAAATGACCAGCCAACCAACGCACGATGAAAGCGACGTTAAGAAGCTGCCTCCAGAGTGCGAAATGGGCGAACCAAATGGAGCACGTCCCGGTCAAACCTGGCACCATATGTTGCTGTACCCATCGCCTTCGTCCTCGCAGCTATCTTACGCTTCCGAAATCCAAACGGATGGTGGGAGCCAACCGTCCACACCGCTACAACAACCGATGCGCCACGCAATATTCGGTGAGATGGATGAAAGTGCCACCAATTACGATTCCGGAAACTTTTCACTATCGGAGTCGGGTGGTAAAGAAAAGCTCAGCTTTGCGCCGACGAGCACGGGGCACGGAGACATGCACCAGCGATTCGTTCAGTTAAATACCGAGCTGTACCAAACTAAAACGGAGCTGCTCACGTACAAGTACAAGTGGAACGAAATACGCAATGAAATTGAGCTGGGACTGAGTAAGCAGATTGACAAGCTGCTGGATGAAAAGAACGAAGTGGAGAAGGAGCTTGAAGATGTGCGGAAGGAACTAACGCGCCTGAAGGAACAACCATCGGATCCGAATGGACGCGAACTGTTACGCATCCGTACGGAGCTGGAAGATGTGAAGCTTGAGCTGCTGTGTAAAGAGCAAGCGAACAAAAGTCTCAAGCAAAATATTGCGGATCAACACGTCGAAAAAGAAAATCTCGCTATTAAGATAAAAGCTCTAGAGCATCAACTGTTCGATGGGCGGAATGAGATAAGCGGTGTAAAATCTTCCGAACGATGGTATAGGGATGAATTGCATCGATGCCAAAATGAAAATGCCAAACTAAAGGATGCGTACGGGTCGTTAGAGCAGTTACTGTCTAATGCACGCACAGAAAAGGGAGCACTCGTTGAAATAGCACGAAAGGAAACATTCAATTTGCAGTCCCATATAGAAGATTTACAGCTTGAACTGAAGAGATCCCACAATCGGTTGGACAAATCAACGCAAGCAACAGAAACAGAGACAAACGCCAGCAGGTGTGTGCCAGATTTGCTGGAAAAGAATGAACTTCTCAAACAGCAAAATACCGATCTCCATGCCGTGCAGCGTGAACTGCAAGATGCGTTACACCAACAGCGAAGCCAGCTCGAAGCACTGTCGCAAAAAGAGAAGGAAACCCTAGCGGACAATGCACGCCTTCGGGACCAACGAGCATCTGACCAGGCTACGATAGAAACGCTTACTGCGCAGCTGGCGCTCGAAAGTTTCACCAAACGACAGATAGATGTCAGCGTGGAGAAACTGAAAGCGCAGTTGAAAGTTTTGTCGATAAACTTCACCCCCCGACCACCACCCGATTGCCACCGGTCCGATGTAAAGGAATGTGAATCGCTTCGTCAACGTAATCACGACTTACAGGAGCAGTGTGATCGGTTAACGAACGACCAGCAGCAGCTAAAAGACGAGTTAGCTATGTGCACGGAAAAGGCGAACCTTAAACCCGAAGAAATCCTTTTGCTGGACAACTTCCGGTGCATACAGTCGAAGAATTTAGATCTGGAGCTTAAACTAGGTCAGTGTGCTTCCGTTGGCGATGGTATCGTTGAAGCCGGCCGAGGAACGGCTTCGATAGATATGGTGAAAAGAAGCGAACAGACCATCAAAACGCTCAAACAGGATGTGCACGAGCTGGAACAGAAACTGTTCCCACAAAGTACGGAAAAGGAGAAAAAAGCCACCGACCAAAGACCAAAAACATCGTGCCCACGGCATGGTTCTAAATGCTGGGAGAATGTATCCTACTCCGGACGTACCAACGAGGAAGAAGATGTGGAAATACGTAACTTACGCATAATGTTAAAAGCGATCGAAAGTGAAAACCGTCGTCGCATGAAACGCTACGAGCTGAACAATAGAACCCTACTAAAGAAGGTGAAGGAACATGCTCGCGAACGGAAACAAGCGGAACAGCGTGTCGAGGAGCTGGTAAAGGAACACTCGAAATGTGCATCCTTGCGCTGTGACATGTCATCGGCCCGGGAACGCTGTCTGCTGATGGAGGCCGATTTGGAAAGCTACAAACAGGATGCCGCCACACTGCGCTCGGAGAAGGATCGATTGATCGATCTGCTCGAGAACAACTGTCTCCTGACGAACGATGGTGACATTTGGGGATCGCTGAAAAGAGCCTTCAAGGAGCTGCACGAGCTGAAACGTGCGCGAAAGGAGAATGTTCGGCTGCATGATGAATTGCAACGGGATGCAGCAAAAATCGAGCAACTGGAGGCTACCATTGTCGAGTGGAAGATGGCCGCCGATGCACTGACGGCCGAGGTCGATGACGTTCGCTTTGAGCTGACCGAGAAAGTGTTGCTGTTGGAGGAATCGCAACGAGCACTGCTTAAGCTTACTGGGGAGAATTCCTCCCTGGAGCAAACCGTTTCATTATCCGGATTGAATGAAAAACACCTGACGGAAAAGTTGAACGAACTGAAACAACTGGTACAGGTGCAGGAAATTCGGCTTGAAACCGCTAACGAACGGTTGAAGCTATACGAACAGTCGGAGGCAATGATTGTGGCCGCAAAGGATACGTTCTTTACCGATCTGCATTCACTGCAGGAAGCAATACTGCAGGAAAAACAAGAGAAGTACGAGCTGGAGGAGGAAGTACGCGAACTACGGCAGAATATGGTTAACGCGGTTGGAAACAGTTTACAGGTGAGTTTTTACATGCATTTTTTAAAAGAGAAATTTTAAATTAAATTTTCTTAGATTTTCTGGAATTTTTAAAGGGACATCCAGTAATTTATTATTTCATTTAACACATGGGAAAGTTTGTCGCAAAATGTATATATTTTTTAAATTTCATAATCATTAGAGCTTTTTTGGTTTTGCTATTCTGGGGAGTTAATTAACCAACAGCTCAAACCGCGTTAAAAAAACGTTCCTTTCACAGAATTTCCATCCACGGGATATTTCTGCCGAGGGAAGCGGACATCTTTCAGCTGCCGTGCTGAGTCCCGAAGTGCAATCCCTTTCCCTGTCTTGCAACAGTTTAGACATCGATCAGCTGCGCGCACTGGTAGAGCAAAGTTCCGAGACACGCTATTCGCTGCAACCACTGCACGAATGTGTCTCCTCGCTGAAGCTGGAAATGGACAATCTGAATTCCGTTCTGCAAATCGCTAACCATCATCCACAACAGCAGCCCCAGCAACAGCAAGCACATCAACGATTTCCGTTGTCCCTGATGGATGAGCTAAACGATGCGACCAATGGTCGTTATGGGAGTAGATGAGTATAAGCGTTAGAGAGGGAAACCGGACATGCGTTCCTGGTAGAACTGTCTACTGTCCGGAGGGAGCAAGTGTACAATGAGAAATGTGTTGATAAGCAAACTTTGCTTAAAATGCTTCTTTTTGAAGGGAACATAAAACATTAACAATTATTTAGCGTATTAATAGAAATTAAGCTTCTCAGCAATAATCAGTCATTTACGAACTCATTTTCTAGTCTTAAAAATGATTTGTACTTAGATTATTGCAACCAATGCATCATTATCGCTTTGATCAATCTTTATCATACAAACGTTTGTGAATGTTTTGATTCCTTTTCTGCTCAAAAAGCATTAATTTACACCCTTCTTATTAACTGCAAATTGAAGTATTTTTATTTAATTAACCAAATTTCCTTTGCTGTTTCAAAGTAATAATTTAAATCTCTCGGAAAAATTTCAATTTCAAGTATTTTTATTTAATTAACAAAAAACTACTTTTTCTCTTTCATGATAATCATTTCATGCTCTTTCGTACAATCATGAAATCTTCTTGTATTAAAGGTAGTTTGCAAAGAACAATGTAAATTTACCAAAAAAAAAGGGGAGAACTCGATTCCTTGTAAGATAATCCACGTCAAAATGTATGTCATTTACATTCCGTACAAATACATGTGATGAATAGTGCTTACCACCACCACCATTCAGTGAAAGGCCCCACTCGAGGCAATGAAAAATATTGCTTCCATCTAAAGATGTCTATTTTGCTAACTTTCAACCAGAGTGAAAGATGTGCTAAAGTAGTTTTTAAGCAAATGTTGCCAATGTGGTGAGCGGAAGATAAAAGAAGGAAAACATGTTATAATAGCATTAAGAAGCAAACATAAAGTGAAATGATTATGGTAGAGATAAAAGTAAATGGAGCAAGAGAAGGGAATACCAAATAAGTTGCATGGAAAACAGTAAACAAAACATATTTACACATAATGCAAACATCCAACTGCTAAACATACAAAGGTACATCAGTGATTATGTTATATCTTTTGTGTTGACATCGTTTCTTCATATACTTATTTTCATTATAGCTTTTATTATTAACCTTCGTTCCATTAACGCTTACGCGCTTGAGTTCCTTGCCATTTTCGTTACTGCTCACCTTGTAATGTTAATTAGTTACATTTCTTTAAGAAATATTGTTATCCAGAGTGAAAACAACTGTGATGCAAAAGAATACACTTATGGGTTTGTTAAATTTATTTATTCACTTCATCACCTATTTACTACCCCGCACACCCCAAGAGCAATACAGAAGTGGTTTGTTTAATGCGTAAAAATAACACATGCACACACATTGATAGTGTATTTGCTCAAATATTGCAATAACGGATCAATAAAGTAAAGTTTGACATTATTACTTAGACATATTTTAATCAATCTAGACAAATAGAGCGCCACGGTTGTGTCCATGACCGCGTTCGCAACCTCTCCGGCTAGTGATGACGGTAGTGGTGGGAACGATATCAAATATCCTACGTTGGTGGCATAAAACAGGCTCGTCGTTTCGATCATGCGAATGAGTGAATTGCAGCAAAAGAAAGATGACAGCATAGCAGCTGGCGGCCCGTTGTCTTGTGCCTTTGCGCCCTCGATACTAGACGATCAATTGTGGCCGCCATAAAGCTACGTATTACAGCACGCGACATGTCCACTGTGGCACTGTTCCCGGTTCGTTGCGCTCCCTGCGTAGAACTCGACCACACTAGCACACCGTTTATCGTTCCGGCGTTCCTCATTCCTGTAGCGCCAAGTTTCCTGTCGCTCAGCTGACAGATGATTGAACGATGAAAGAAACTGTGCCGACCGTTTGCAACTAGAATGGCCGAAGCGCTCGGACGGAGCCTCAACAAACCGGCTTGAAATGTGATCCATCGTTCGCTTTCTTGTGGGCGCCAATTGCTTGATTGGGAATTTGCGCTAAAAAGGGGATAAGGACACGGGTTTTGCGGTATGGTATGCGCAACAACATTGTGCAGCAAACGGCGATCGCATTGATCGACTAATTAGCCGAGTGTCTTTGGGAATGAATTTATCAGACAAATTGACAGATTGCACCGGTGTGCCGAGTACAACATGCAGGGGATAGTGGCAGATTAGTTTTAAATACTCCGAATGGATGCCGAAGAACGAAGATTGGCTTCGGGTGGATGTTTGAACAGTTGTTTTTGAACAACTGTATCACAAAAAGCATTGTTTTGTTTTTTTGAATGTAGAAAAAACACATTTTGATAAATAATTAAATTATTGTAGATATGTTCTTACATGCTTTTCCAAACTGAGATGGAGTGATGGCGTTGAAGCGTCCGTCACAAAGGCCGAGATAATGGATTGGCAGACGAAGGCGCTCGACCCTGAATAGTTTAGAGGACTGCAGCAGACCAAGACCGCGAGGCGGTTTTATTGCAGAATAAGTAAGTAAGTAAGATATGATTCTATTAAGTAACTGGACATCAGGGTGATTTAACCCCGGGTTAACTTCTTCATAGTTAGACTTTTGCTAAGTTATGGGTTTTATAATTTCAATTTTCTTTTCGCGCACATTAACGTTTGTTACTCTCCACGGCTTTCCTTCACTACTATGTACTACTATCCTATTATCTACTAAGCTACTATCCTATATTGTCTAGTCCATCTTGTCCAGAGACTTCTTCAAACTTCAACTGGGGGAATGATGAGGATTTTTTGTGATTTAGGATCATATTATAAATTTCTGATCAGCTCTCTGAGGACACTTAGTGCATGTGGATATAACTATCTTCGCCAAGGAGTGATATCTGCAATGCAAACAGTCAACTGATATACTTGATACACTGATAATAGCATACTTGGAATGGAATGGATGGCAAATAATCAATATGAAAAATTGTAAACGATGGTCTATTTGAATAAGGCGCTTGTAGTTTCATAATTTATTTACTTTTGGCTTAACAATAATAAATATTTGCCAACTTCGTGCCAAATATTTGTGAAAAACCGCAAAAAAATTATGTTAAGGCTTTTATGCTCGTTAAAACCGACCAAACCGTGTGGTTATTCTTCCTTGATCTACCTCAACAACAAGCGCGATACGGAGTTCATGTAAAAAAATGACTTGAAACAAAACAAAACACTATAAATAGTTGCAAATATTCAGCTACAAAACATCTTCTTATCGAAGCGTAATAATGATCATGTTGCAAATTGCATTCTTTTCAATACAAAAAAAACCTTGAAGTTTTTTTGTAATGTGTTTATTTTTTATTCGTTCATTGTTTTCTGCTGCACGTTTTACCCGTTCTGTTCGTACGCAAACGCATCGTCTTGGGTAAATCACCAGGCGTCTTTGGACTATAAAAATCAGTGTCTCTTTCCCCGCCGGCGTTACCACTGGGCCCTATAATCCGTTTGTTTATTTATGAGTCACAAAGTAGTTCTCATGAATGCAAACGAGAACCAGTTGTAAAAAAGGGGACAGTTTTTTTTTTACTGCATTCACTGTACTGCTTTTACTTTTCTTCCAAACATATCGGATCGTACCAACGAAAACATAAAGAGCACAATAATCGTGCGAGCCGGAATGCGGAAGATGCGCACAACCCGGTAACGACCATCTGGATGGAAGGTGGTTCTGCGATTGAGTGTTTTACTCCCCAGGGACTGACCGGTTGACTCGGGAGGGGGACGAAAGGCCTTGAAATCGATGGGAAAACAATACCGATACAGAAACGGTTGCTTGCACTCTTCTTTGATCCTGAAATTAAATTTCGTACTGATTTTGTCCACCGGGAGCGGGCCTGGACTGGCTGGACCATTAGTTTCACTCTCACTTGCAGCTCACAAGGCATCCCAGCAGAGACACAAGACCCTCGGTTCCTTGTGTAAAAGAAAATGTAAACTACCCTTTCCAGCTTCCATGTTTTTTTTTTCAAAGAAAGTATGGTTTAAAGCCAAAAAGAAAAGAAAATCTCACAACCAAGGAATCGAAAGGAAGATCATAACGATGAACAATTCCTTCCAGCACTTGTCGCACTGGTACGGGGCCGTCCTGCCGTCCCGGTGCCTTTCTATTATTCTCACTAGATAATTGAACCTTACCGGAAACAGGTTATCCTTTTATTGCTTTTAGAATGCCAAAAATCCCTCTCCTGGGACAAATATCCCGTGTGGACAAATTCGCGCTTTATGTTCGCTGCTTCCGATTTTCGAAACCATGTCCGGGGTACGATTGCTGCATCCCCACTGTCCTCTGTGCGCTGTTTCACTGTCTGCTACAGTCGGAGAAGCTGTGTACGAGAACGTTGTCTTCGTTCGAAATGCATTTTGGTTTGTGTGGAGGTATGAAGGACACTGGCTAAAGTGACTACACTGGATGTGTTTCTTCAGGGTTGACTCACCTTCACTTACAACGAGCACCAGCCAGACGTTGGTGGTTTGGTGGTCGAGGTCGAGGGCGTTACAGACAATTTGTTCGGCGAGCATTTCCGTAGCCGCTGTCGGGTTTTAGGGAAGTACTCATAAACAGCTGCTATGCTTACCAACAAAAGGTAACTAAGGTTCGTAAGTACGGTGGTCTTTACTTACTTGAAGTCATATCTGGATAGGTAAGGGATTCGAGATTCTGTAACATGTGTCTAATTTGTATCCTAACCATTTTTTACGGCTTCAAAATATTTGTTTTTATTAGTACACTGGATAGAGAGAAACAATAGCTGCATCTAAAGGCTTTGGAAAAGACTTAACATGATTTAATCTTAATAAGATTTGAAGAATTGCCTGTTTTTAGTGGAATTTAAAATAACTTTCGTGCTTGAACGATATTTTAAAATTAGTGTTGTACTAAAAACAAGATGTACTAAAATAAAAATATTCGCGGCTTTGTCAATGTCTTTATGTAATTGATGTAGTAGAATTTGATTTTGCTGTATAAATACTCCTCTACTTACTCTCTTTCTGGCATGTTCGTTTCATAAAGAAATGTTGGGTTATTCGGGTAAAGTTATAAGTTATAAGTTATAAGAAATCATTCTCATGTAGTACGGAATCGGAAGTATCTTCATAAAGCTATTCTGAGACCTGAGCTACAAACCCCAAGATTATCTCTACCGGAGAGTAGACATTTACCGAAAGTTGGATTAGGTGGCTATCGACTAAAGGGTGTCCAGGTTAAGAGCCATCCTCCAAAATGTTTCGAACCTCAGTTCTACATATTCTTCATTAGAGTTCCCTGAAGATTGCAAACTTTGGAATCCGATTCTACAAGCCTCACTTGCTCCAGTTTTTTGTCCCTTAATTTCGACGTGATAATTGGGGTAGGTCTGGTAACTTATAAGAGATCAAACTTTCATTCCGCTTGGGGTCTCCAAGAAGGTTGGTCCTCTTGGTTATATGCATAGGTGGTGTAGTATGTTTTTGAGTAGCCACTAAATCTGGACACTAAGTCGCGGTTTTAAACCTGTGGCAAGTACCTGGACACTAAACGCCAGTTTTTTAATGACCTTGTATAGAATAAAACGATATGAATCGAAGATCCTCTTCAACCAGTAATTACTTGTGGCTTCAGTCTACACTGTCTTGGGGATGGTTTATTCATATAAATTCTATTTCAATTTCTATATGAAGCAAGTATGAAACAATAATTTGAACTACCAGTATAATAACAAGGAACATGCACCTATCATCTATCTTAACTGAAATTCCAATTGGAATGTAGATAATCACGCTATTCCTATTAACATTCCATCGAATACTGGCCATTGTCCCAAAGGAATTATTTTCTTGCTATATTGTAGCATGCATGAGTTACATACGCCGTCGAGATAAAACCTACGCCAAATTACTACGCTTCTGACCTTGGAAGATCTCTTCAAGGCCTCTCCCGATGAAAGATTCGTGCATCGAAACCTTTTGCCAAACGAGGGAACGCAAACACCGGAACGTATTACGATAATTGCTGAACGGGATTACAACACAGACGCGTACGGGGTCGAATGTGTGTAGCCGGATTTGGTTTCCGACCGGAAGCCAAATTACCTTCAACTATTATAGTATTCGACCGCTTTTCCTCGGAAGCACCCGCTTACCAAGCACGGATCATATTTCCTCACCAGGCGGCCCTGGTGCATTCCTGAGGTTTTTATCGGTGTTCGCTTGGTGATTCGCACTGGCTGCGTACGGAATTTCATCCAACCAACGATGCAGTGCGGGAAGTGGATTTTAGATTTTGATTTTAGCACTTCGCACAACCCGGTATTGATGGAAGCCTTCTAAGCCACAGTCACTTCGCTGTTCGCCCTTTTTGCAGCGGGAACATCGTGCAAACGGAGTTGGGGGAGTGTACCGATGCCCCTAAGCTTACCGTCCGGATTATGGATTCCAGTTGATGGGGGATAAACGGCTAAACAAGGTGTATGTTTTTGCGGGCGTGGAAAATGAATATGAATCTCCTCCATTAGTTGTATCCGTAGACAACAACAATCATTACAATAATAATTCATTAAACATTTGGGGTTTTGTGAGTGGGGGAGAATGAAGTAGTACTCTCTCTATTCTCTTGTTTTTTCTTTTTTAAATGCATTAATGTTTTGATTGTTCAATTTTTACGTACATCATATTATACCCATCTACACTAAAAGTTGAACGCATTGTTTGCAATAGTTTCCGGTGGCATCCGACAGCGCTAATCCGGGTTCTACTACGATCGTGACACATGTTCACTATTGTTGCATGGGAAAAACATGTCCGCGTTAATGAAGCCAGTTTTTGTGCTCGTGTTTATGTTGATAGAAAACGGTGCTGTTTGGCAAATGAGCTTGAATTATACATTAACGCTTTATACCATTGTTATCTGATCTAATTCGCAGTTCAACGAAGTGAGAGATTTGATATAGACAGCAACATGATAGAAGAGAAACATGAGTAGGACGTCGAAAAGATTAAACATGGGAAAATCCCATTTGTCATATTTACTATGATACTTCATCGGAATACTATCATCAGACTCGACTCCACTCTATATGGAAGAGTCTTCCGAACAGTCTGACCTATGTCCAGAGTCTTTAGACATTGAGTTTTGATCGTAATCCCTCGGTACGATTAAGGAATCCATCATCTTGGTATTCCTTGTTGTGATCTTCCCGTTGGCTTGTCACAGAGTGTACAACTACCTCTGATACTAGGAGCGACTACTATTGATCTTCTGACTTATACAATGTATGAAACGGGGTTGATACGTAGTTACAACTTTTTGGCATCTTATTTTCAAACTGTTATTCACTTACCAAGTTTTTCTTGATGACCTTATACTCATCCTCATCCTTTTTTTGTAATTTTACAAGAACTTGTCAGTGTACACCATATACTAATCCTACTAGAATCACCGTTTTCCTATATCTAAGTGTTTTGGCCCTTTTGGTAATTTTCAAACTACTGATCACAACTTGCGTCGTAGTGAGCTGTTAGATGGCATAGATTTTACATCGTGTTTTAGACACATTTAGAGAAATACAACACTCAGAAAATTTTAGAATATATTGAACCCTTAAAAAAACATAATATTGGATACTATCTCTGTTGATCCTGAAGATACTTTACAATCAACAGCTCTATTATAAATACTGAGTATAAAGCCAATATTGAATGATATCTCTAAGATGTACATTGGTATTCCAACCAAACTATACTGGACTACTAACTCTGGCGATCTCCAAGCTATTTGGCTCATATGATAAATTTGGAGTATAAAACCAATATTTGCTTATATCTCAGAGAGTATTCGAAGTTACATAAATAATGTAGAATTAATCTCTACTTTCCCGTCTAGTTTGTTGGATGAACATATTCCCTCAAGTATGCCCCAGGTAATCGTTTGTCATAAGCTCAATATCAATATTCCTTCTGGTGTTGGTTCTTGACACAAGATAAGTGCAATTTTTGAGGAACTTCAAAGATACGTTCCAGCGAAATACAAATACCTCTTGAAGACATCAACCTCTTGACATGTTATTCAAATTTTGATTCTAAATAACCTGCATTGTTTTCATTCTACCGACAAAATAACAGTGTGCGCTGTATAGTTGTGTTAACGCATTGAAGGTTCATCCGCTAGACGTCTTCCGCGGAACGGCGTACGCTTATCAACCTACCGGAGCGTCGTTATCTGAACCCGAAGCATTATTGTGCCGCGAACGGACCTACAATCCATCAGTACGTCTACGATCGTACTGTAACTTGCTCAATCGATCGTGCAGTATAGTGATCACGATCTAGAAGACGCTACTGGTCTGGTTCCGGCATTACAAGTTCCTTTTGCAACAGGGGTTTCGATATCGCGTGATGCACTAGTGAGTCAACGAGTCAACTACGCCGCTGGTGCGTACAACCGTGAGCTGTGCGTTATTCGGAAGCGGTGTTAAACGGTCTCAATTAGATTTGCGTTTGTACCGACTGCGTCAGGTTGAAGTTCCGTGATGATTAATAGTGAACAGTAATTGCGTTAAATGGAAGCTAGTGCCCGGTGTGGTGTTAGAGTAACGTCACAGGTGTGCATTTAAACCGTGGTACGCGAGTGTTCTATGCGAGTTGTTGCGCCCAAATAAAACAACCATCCACATCAGTATCAGCAAACCGAACAATTGATGCGCTTGTTTTCGTTCCCACGGGAGTGGCGTCCAGCTCCGTTGTTGGAGCGTATTTAAAACATTCGTGTACGATCATTTTACGGCGCAGTCTGTGCAGGTGTTGAAAGTGGAAACATCGATCGTGTTGGACGGTTTTGTTAGTGAACTTTTTTTTTTCTTGTTCGGGAGAGTGTTGAGGTACATCATGTTATCGAAAGGCCAGACTCTGCTGTTGGTGGTGTTTGCTGTTGCAGCGTTCGGCACTGTTGCCGTAGAAGGTGCCGCACTGAAACGAACGACTCGTCAGCTGAGCAGTTTACTAACACTAAGTGGAGAATCGAATGCTAGAATAGAAAATGGTAAGAGTCTTTGCTCAAAACACCAACCGATTGTGTAGCCTCGAAGACTTCATTGTTTATGCTGTTACATTCCCAAAGGTACCATCATTTGTGACACGCTCACATGCCCGCCGGAATCGTTCAAGTGCGTGATCGTCAAAAACTCCACCAAGGACGATGTGAACAAGATTCAAGTGACACGCGAATGCCTTGATCCGGCCGGCAAGGCGACGGCCAAGACGGTCACGAACGAAACGTCCAGCTTCCCGGGTCAGCAGTTCGAAAGCTACGCCGAAATCGATAAGAATGGCAACATTGCATCGTTCGACAATCGGGGCAACACGTACAATCACTCCGGCACCGGTGACATACACTCCTATCTGTACGAGCAGATAGAGGACCTGCACAAGGCGATACTGGATCAGCTGAGCAATGCCGGCAATCCCTTTGCCGGCTAGTGATTGCTCCGAAGCGCTGTGAACTAATAAAGATGTACTTTTTCTAACTTTAGTTAAAGTTTGGCGAAGATGCGAAGTCTGTATCGAAAGAAATATTGATCTGATACACTCGGAAGGTGCATTCGTCTGTACTTGCAGCATCACCTTCAGTGGCGTTTTGCCATGCGCTACAGACTAATTGGAAACATCTCCGAGCGATGCATGTACAATGCAACGCCAGCGTACCAAATTGGGATGGGAAGTGAGTTTTGTTCAGCAGTTTGCCGTGATGAATTCTAGCGAACGCCATTGTTACAGCAAAAGTGTGGGAAAACTAATGGCAAACAGCGGACGAGTTTCAACGGCTTGGTATTGCTTATCAAGAGTCGTTATCGATGTGTTCTAATTAGCCAGCGAGCAATCGTTGCCGTCCGTTAGCAGATTGGATAGTTGGCTCGTTAGCCGATAGGATAGTGCTACTTGGTAACAACCGTAGTGTGGAGTTGCCTCAATTGGCACTGGAATCTGTACAGAGAAACTTAGAATAATAGAAGGATAGAAGCATTTTTTTTTGTGTTTTGTAGAAAGGAGGAATAGTGTAATTGAAAACTCTATCATACACTCCACTTGAACTTTAAGCTACAAATCGCAGAATAAAGTGTTGTTGTGTTGTTTATATTTATTGAACTGAATAGCGTTGAGGCGCAAACGTTGGATATACTTTTTTCCGGACTTTCATCATACAGCGTGCTCATCTAATAGTATAAGTATCTACTTGAAATCCTGGATAGATAGATATAAACAATGTTCTCATGGGTTGTGTGTAATACAATTTCACGTTTTTGAATTTATTTTTCCAAACTATTCTTTCCAATTTTACCTTTTCCATTGCAAAAAATCTGTTTTCGTATTCAATTATGTTCTTATAATTATATACAAATTACACAAAATTACAAAACGCAAAAGCTGCTATAATGTTGTTTACTTTTTTATTTATTTAATTATAACTATGACCAAAATATTCTTATAAACTTGACTATATATTTTTAATAACATATTATCACAAAATATTTGTCAAATTTTGAATTTTAATTTCTGTTCTTTATATTAATTGTTCTGAATATGTTGGCAGCAAATAGTTAGAATGGAATAAGAAGCATTACTAACTCATGGAACTAAGAGAGATGAACAGAAAATCAAACCACAACAATGATATTTTGGAAAACCCAAAATCTTTTTGGGCTGTTTAAGGCAAAATTAAGAAAATTCATAAGATAAATTCTTAATTTGTTCCTCACTATTACACAATTAGCCATACCATTGCTCTTAAAGTTACGACACGCGCTGTATGCGTTCACTACTCTTTCCATTTTAAATTTAACATTCTAAAACCCAATAAAGCATGCTGAATTCTTGTATCATGCTTTATCGTCTCTTTATATCGCTCTTGGCATATCAATCGTTTTACAAATTATTGATATTTACTTTACAAAATAGTTATAATTTATCGTTAATCACAATCATAAACATTACAAACCTAGCACGCATTATTCAATTGCACTGTAATTAATTAAAATGGCCCCGTTTGAATCTGTTTCCTTCTCCGGCCCCATTTTGCTATCCATTAATGTAAACGCAAAACAGAACAAATCATTGGGCCATAAAATAAGATTGGCATCTCAAGTCACAATGACACCGACCGAGGCTCATCAGTTTCTAGCGTTGGGCGCGAAACTGGAAATTTTAATTGCCCCGATATCATTTCCACCGAACACATCGGGCATCGGGGTGAGCAACTGAGCTCCGCTATCAATCGGGTGTGGGAATGGAATTATAACTGCATTTGCATTGCATCGTGCAATTTCTATCCCATTTAGCTTACCAGAGGTGATGCATTAATTTGTTCTAGCGGTGGTTTGCATTTTTCACACGTGCTTGGAAGATGAGCAAATTACAGGTGTTTTCGGTTTAGGAGATAAATTACACAAAAAAATCAATCACGCGTACTGTGAGGTCATGCATCTTTTCAAGGTTATACTAAAAATTGATAATTTGACTATTGTAATAATTATTTTAAAAAATGTTATAATTCAATGAATGTAAACTGAGTTTTTATAATAATGATATTTTATATTGATTTGTGTTTTAGTACTGCTCCTTGAACAACATTTTTCACTTCTTAAACGAAATATTTTTTTTTACTATACTTTTGTTAGTTTATTACTTAAAACTTTTACATTATCATTATTTTTTGTGGTTAACATTAGTGGCAGCATTTCATGTGGGTTGGGTTTAGCGCTTTTGAGCTGGTCATGTCATTAGAATGACACCAGATGACCCAACTCGTAAAGTCATTCTAGGCCGACAACATGAACTTCATAGGCGTTGGTAGGCTGTAATTAAGATGGAGTGATGGCGTTGATGCATTCGCCTGTGAACGCCTAGGATAAATGATTGGCAGATGGTGGTGCTTGACCTTGATCGGTTCAAAGAATTCCAATGATGAATAATTACATTTTTTTAAATGACTTAGCTTACGCTTTATGTTGGGTCTTTCAAAGATATACCAACAACTGTTCGTGAGGCTCCTCAGTATCAAAGGTATAATCATGCCTTCGTATTGGGACATACACTACACCTCGAGAGGTCTTCGATTTGCCAAGTCTGGCTTCTGTGACTTGAATTTACTCAGCAACATAATAGTCAGTCCTGCCACCTAAAATTCTAAAAAGACTAAAACAAATCATTCAAAATTTTGGGCTGGAATTTTTATTTTTCCTTGTGTTTCATTTATGTTTCATGTTTCTAAACTTATTGATACCACGAAGGATAGTCAGTCTTCACAACGGGGAAACGGTCCGGATGGGATTCGAACCCCGGTCCAGCCGCGTGAGAAGACCGTGTGGGAACCGCTTTGGATTGGAAAATTGATGTCATCAATTGTGATTACTAACAGAGTATGTTTGAAATTATCTGGTATTATTTTTAAAGTAAAAAAACCCTTTTATTTATTTACAAATAACCGTGAGAGTGAGAGATGAGCCCAAAATGTCTTCGCTAAAAACAGGTTTCTTTTTGTTCAATAACGATTTAAGACTGAAAAACGTGTTGCGTTAAGGCTAACATGCACTTTTATAGTAATGAATGACCAACAAATTCATAATATCCCAAAATTTAAATTTGTGTTTTGAAAAATAGGATTATTTAAGTAATTTATTTTAGGAGCAAAATTTTTTATTATGAGTTATGGTCAACCAAATTCAAACTATTTCAAAATTCAACTTACTATACTGCACTTTCGTGCTCTTCCTCTTCCGAGCTAGCCACATCTAGCACCAAGAACATTAAAAAATTAAAATAAATTTGAAATTTCTCAAGAATGTGTATTTATAATAAACTGGTCATGATTAAAAAAACAATCCTTAATACGTTTTATTGCACACGATTTTTTATTCATTAATTCTTGGCCTTTGATTTCATATCCTTGTTTTTATTAACCTGTTGGGATTTTTTATTCACTATAATTGAATTATATATAATCCATCCAACTATCTTCTGGTATTTAGATCCCGTTTTGTAATTTATTTTTCTACTTTATAAACACATCTTGGTATTCTTTTCTACACAAAATGTTTATGCAATTTGGATAAAACTAATAATTTTCTTATTCTCATTGTTTTTCATCCAATGAGGGCTGCCTACTCCACAATCATATCGCAAGCCAACGCTTAATAATATGCTATCACCATAAAACATATTTGAATCGAACAAAAGTCTAGCCATAGGAACGTTTTACTACACAAATCACTATCAGGTTTAAATGAAATTTCACATTTTATTGGTCCACAGATTGGTTTTTAGTGCAATCTCTCTTACGTACACAATTTAGGTTCTTCAAAAATCTTTCGCTATCTTGCTAGAACGGGTGGAATTCTTCTGCTCCGCTACCAGCCGACAAATGACCGGCGGTAGATAAGACTGAAGTTTCCCAAAAAAGCCCCGGGATACAATTCCCGACCACCACTCAGCAGAACACTCATTTGGTGACTGCGGTGGATGAAGCGAACGAACGCTGCCGATGTCTTAGCCGTGTCGAGCAGCGAACCTGAAGGACATGCACATGTATTTGGGGGAAGAAGGCGAACGGATCCCTACGGTTGGATTCTGTGTATGGGTGCGCCCGACGGCACCAGCTGGTTGTTTCGCTTCGTGCCGTTTCACTCGGCATAAATTGCACGCTCTGGTTGGTTCATCAGGGCTCCCAGGAAAAACAGATAAAGTGGCGTTGGTTGCGATGGTAAATAGAGCATTCCAACGGTAAAAAGCTTCCCCATCTTTACCGCACCAACACAACCGTGCCAGCCAGTCATCATCATCGGTGGGATGACGGACCAGTGAGGACGATGATGACGCGTTACTGTGCATGATAATGCTCCGATGATGGTGAGCGTGTAAAAGCGAACGTGTAAAGCCCGCCAGCTCGCTGTGGTGTTTGTACACCGTTTACATAGGATCTTCCCATCATCTTTCCGAAGGGTTGGGTGGGGGGGGAGGGGCTGGGAGGGGTTTTTTTTTCATGTAGCAAAGCCACGCCATCATGCCTCCACCTTTATCATCTTTTTGCCCACGTTTGCTTATCGTTTGCCCTTCTTTACCGTCTGATGGAAACCAACCAAGTCCACCAACCAACTCCTTGCCCTTGCTGTGGCCCCCTGTGCCATATACCATATTTTTCGATCAGTTGCGCACACCACGCACCGTGTGTACACGATTTTCCGTCCTGCTACACAAACACGTGCGCAACGATGATTGGGGTATGCCGCTGTCGTTCGTCCCACATGCGCCCGAGATGCCGAGAGCACGCGAAGGTAGCCAAACGAATCAAGTCAAATCAAAACAAAAAGCACAGATGAATAGTTCCCTTTTCGACTGCGGATGAATGCACATCGGTACATGTGTTTTGCCGTACTTCAGCGTCATCCATCGTCGTCGATCGCCCGTCGAGCGCGGTCGCTGCTAAACGGAGTGTGAATCGCCACACTGTGCCGAACGTCAAACGTCAGCCACCGGATCCGGCAAAGGAAAGGCTGATCGAAAGTAAAAAAGCACGGGAAAGAGTAGAAAAAAAAACAAAACACAAAACCACGCCATAATAATATTTCGGGGACACCACTCACCAAACAACGGAAGAAAAGCATTAGAAATTTTTTGGTTTTCGGTTAAAAATTAGCATTTTGCATCTTTTAGCCTCGGTTTAGTTCTCCCTCCTCCGGGGGTTTGTTTAAGTACGGACAGAAAGAAAGGGGAAAAAGGACAAAAGTGGAACACGAAAGTGATTAAATCGTTTAAAAAACCCTCCCCGCAACGGTTTGTGTTTCCGATAAATCCGAGTGCTCATCCAACTGGAACAAAGACCAAAGTAACGCCCGGTAACGCAGCGTAACGTTCTTGTGTGTGCGGTGAGTGTTTATTGTTTAGTGTGTGAAACGCTTCAACTCGTTCGTAATGTGTGCACAGGTGTAAAAACCCAAATTCTGACAATACAAAATTAGTGACGTTAAATCGCCAAAAAAAAAATGGGTGTCCTTGTACCGGCTGCAGACCACTGCTGATCGCTCACCGTAAAGCGTAAATAATTGAACACTGGTGAATGGTGATGCTGGTAGGTTCTTGTGCGTTGGTCCCGGTCACCTGATTCAACCGAACCGGCACCGTTACGCGGACGTAGTTTTTGGGGGCGGTGTTGTTCCCCGTTACCAATTTCAACAGGCGACCGGAGCAACCGGTTGTAGCGATGGCTATAATGTGTCAATGTGTTAATTGGGATGAAACGATATCAGTGCAATGAGAGTAGGATGAAATAAGAGAAAAAAATCATTTGCGAAAAATTTTAATTGCACAAAAAAAAACGAGTCCAGTTTAAGTATTAAAACTGTTAAAATACGTTCTACAATAAATGGTATTGAGAATTTAGGACAAGTGAACAGTGTAACGAGAGAAGGATGTAATAAAAAAAACCATCTTGGAACTATTCGAATTGCCCAAAAAACAACGGAGACGAAATTCTGTACTAAACTTCTTTAAATTCGTTCTACAGTAATTGTAATTGAGGTTTTAGTACAAGCGAGGCGGTGACTGAGTGTAACAGCTAAATAAAATTGGTGACTTGAACGGTTAAAAAAAAAACACAGCGATTTGTGTGAAATTGTGTATGTATTGAAGTCGAATGACAAACAATTACCGAATAAGACGAAGATTTTGCGGTAAGTAGCATAATTTAGTACAACTGATAGTATTGTAGAATTCCGCTCTTTTATTTCGAATTGACGATCTTAAATAATCGTATTAACAATAAAAAAGTTGAAGACACTTGCTGGTGCTCTTTTTATAAATACACCTTCTCTCGAGTGGACAGAATTTAACCTCTATTTATCCTTAGTTCTTCAATAACTTCCTCAATATATCAAATTTACTTCAAAAATCTATTTTCTGACCTGTTGTTAGGTCGATCGGTAGCGGAATTCCAAACACCCGTCCGATCGTCGAACCGATGTAACCGGGCCTTAAACATCGGTCCCGACATAACCACACACGCAGACACACCGTGACATCCTGCGGTGTCCAGTGTCGTTGCGTATTGTTGCGGTTGCGAAATTATTATTTCCAGCGCACGATCAACACCCGGGTTACCGCTATTACCACTATTGGAGTGCCAACGGCCAATTGGTCAAATGTGAAAACGCCATCCTTGCTGCTTCACATTCCACTGCCATGGATGCGCGAACAGTTGGTGTAGTAAAATGTACAGCAACCTTTTTGCGTCGTGCGTGGCCGTACGTCAGTTCGCAGTACATCTCACACGCGTACCGTGGCAGTAGTACGCGAAGTAGTTGCGTTTGTGGGTTTTTGTTCGTTAAACATTTGTAGAATGATGCATGGACATTCACCAGGTACTGCCGGTGTACTGGCGTGGCAGTACAATTACGAACAGAATGGTTAATAAGGTGTACCAGTCGGTGTAGTTGTAGTGATAGTGGTTGGACCGATTTCATCACCAAATTTAATTGATTCTGCACTACTGTTACGGGTAGGCCGTGGTTTTAACCATAAAAATAGTAGTTTATTTTAATGTGATACCAGCTATAAAAGAGATAATATTATATTGAATGACTCAAAAAAAAAAACAGATAACCTAATTATATAAATCAACACTAAAACTACCGGACCAGCCATTTTTACTGCTAATCTGTGTTTTAATTACATTATGTTTTGAATGTAAAGTATCCGCCATATTTTCCAATTTATTTACAGCGTACCAATCAATAATAAATGCATAAAACGTGCTGTATATTTCTAGTGTTAAACAGTTTTCGATCCCTAGATTCGATGGAGACGCCTAGCCGTTCTTACTAAAAATGAGTAAAATGTGAAAAATGCGAAATTAAAAAAAAATACGACCGACACGTATCACCTAAAAATAGTACTACATTTTTTGTAGTACATTTCGTGTACTTAATTACTTCTAACGAGAAAAATAATTAATTGTCCCGACCAGTTCTAATAAATTATTTTCATTGTACTAATCTTTGTGCACTAATTTTGATGGAGACGCCTAGTCATTAGTGCAAAAAAATAGTATAATATTTTAATCGCTATTAAAATGAATGTGAAATGGCTTTTCTATACTACAAGCAAAACACTGAACCAATTTGGGTGTCCTAAACGATACCGGGAAACTGGTTTGCCAACAGTTCCCATACCTCCAACGATGGTTCCTAGAAGTCGCGGCACTCGCTAGCGGATAAAGCATATAATTTAATGATAAAGGTTGACAGCGGCTTCATATATAATATTTCACGACGCTCCGCACATTATCGCGCCGTGCCACGGCGGCACAAACATTTTCCGGTTGCCTCCTCCTCCTCCACAGCCCTGCGGTAGTGTCTGTTTGAATTTACGACGTGATACGGATGTACTATCTGTGGGTATCCACAGATTCCGCAGCAAAAGACACCAAATCTGCATGGGCATTTGGGCACGCCTTTACACACGCCCGGATCCCCGAGATCCATAAATCGTTGCCCATGAAGCATTCCCCTTTAGTGTGTGTGTGTTAGTTTCATTGTTTTTTTTGTTTTTCACTTTACATATCCAATTCTTTCTACTGTTACCCTCACGGTAGCCAACTGTGGGGATTCGTTCGCGAAAAACTCAAAGACACTCAGATGGACACTCCTAAAAACTGGGCCCCGAACAGATTACCCACCGAGCTTCAACTCCATAAGTCAAACGGTTCGTTCGGGTGCTGTTGTTTAACGCGTGCAAGAGGGCACCGAACGCCAAGGGCGGACATTATGGGAGAATATAATAATTTTATCTATTCCATTGTCTCGTGAATGGTGCAGGAAAAGCCAAAGCTTGCCACCAGGCTCCTTCCGTAGGGTTTCCGGTGTCGCTCGTGGCAAATCCGTTTGCCGTGGGAGTCCTTTTACTTCATTTCGTTCGGACCAATCGGGTTGGGTTGGGTGTTTTGGGGGTGAAAAATGCGATATGATCGCGATGTTTGCGAGCGGTCCTTTCTCGGTGTCGCTATTGTTAGCGATTGTGGCCAAAAACCGGTCGGAAAGCGTTCTGGTTGGTGCTGCAAACAGTGCCGATTGGTCTTAAGCGAGGCGGGATTAATTCACGCTTAAAGAGAATATTCCAAATGGATGATTCACTTAAAAATAATATTATAGCAAATCTATCACCTCAATAATCTACACAAATTTCAATGTATTCTAAATAGTTCTGGAGCTCATGAATTTCTATTATTTAATTGAAATTATTAGTTAAGACAGATCATTTGCAAAGAATTAATCAAATTTATGCTAAACTAAGTACAAAAATACATTTGGTGTGTCAAGAATGATCAATTCTTTAGCATTCTATTTTCCTCAGTATCTGTTTGTCATTTTAACTAAATTAAAAATAAGTTATGCTAATAATAAATATAAATTTTAGCATGCTAATTGTTTTACGGACTCTAGTGCTCCTTATCAGTAGAATAAAGCATTCCATTTATCCAGCACTGTACGGTCGCTTTCCACAGCATCGAATTATTCTCGGACGGTCCCTAACGACCCCGGGGTTTGCCGTCGAAAGAAAAGCCTGCCTACAGCTTTTGTTTGCTGCAAACGGCCGCGTCGAGCCACATATCCTGTGCGCGTCCAACACATCCGTCCGTTTTTGCGCGAAGGTGGCATTTTTGCCTTTTGCGGATGTGAGGTCCTTTTTTTTTGTCATCCATTCCATTTGAACCCACACCCAAAAATAAAAATAGCATTGTTATATCTTGTGCTTAATTTTTGTGCTTCATATTCGCGCGTGTGTGTGTGTGTGTGTGTTGTACGGTTTTGCCGGATCCGCCGGAAATGGGGACTATCAAAGGCGACACCTCAACGGCAGAAGAAGCCACGTCGGAAGAGCTTTACACGTTGGCCATCCTGCATACCAACATGAGTCGAGCTGGGTAATTGAGTTGTTCTGCTGAAGATGGATGTTCTGAAAACGTGTTCAACTTTTGTGAGGAACAATTAAACAATTATTTGGAATTAGGTGGGCTGATACGTTGTTTTGTTGGGCGAGAAACTAATATCCATTTAAATATCAAAAATATAAATATGTAATTCTTCATTATTGAAGACAATGGACAGGAGAACAAACACTGAGAACTTAATGAAATATTGTAACTCTTTACTTTAAGGAAGAAGGACTTCATATTCTTGTGAAATTCAATCATAATAAACTTCCGGTTAATTGGTTAAGGGGTTTTCCAGAAATTGTAACATGTGTGATGTGTTTAAAGATTTTTTTTTCAGAAGAGTCATTCCTCTGTATTTGCTTTGAGAAGTCATTCAAATGTGTTCACTTTAAAAATGTTCACGAGTCTCCATAGATTATCAATTCTTCGTTCCCCATTTGTTTATGAATTCACAGAAATTCTAATTTTAAACATTTGTTACCACTCTGGATTCTGAAATAAGGTATTTTAGATAGTTTTAATAACACTAGCACTGCTAACATTCGAATGTAGAACGAATTTCATAGATTTTGGAATGAACACTCTGCTTAGTTCTTCCATTTTTCATTACTATAAAAATATTTAGAATTTAAAAAAATATACTGGCTCAATTAGACTACAACAGTTCTTCTTGAAGTCCAACTACAAGTGGTAAATGGTAAAAAATCTAGCAATAAAAAACGGTCACTTTAATGAAACTTGCAAAATTAATGATCATACGAAATAATCTTAAAATATAAAATATGAAACATTACTTAGCAAATTGAAAAAAAAAAAAAACAGTTGTAAGGTGTATACAAGCGTTGATCGAGCGTTCATTAGCTTTTAACGGATGAATGAGAACAACAATCTGCCTTTTTACCAAATTCTTATTTCAGGTGCTAAAATAATGGATAAAGGCTCTTGAACGTTAAGGATCTTTGAGGATTCAGGTACAATAATTATAATTTTTATTAGAAATTTTATATTTTCTCTATTAAACTCTCTTTAACTCGACATTTGTTCCACTACCGTCCCTAAACGTTAACAGAAATTATAAATTACAATTACTTTTAGGTGGAATGTGACAACGTCGCCAATATTATGCATGTCCATGTGTGAAAATTGAAGCCATCATCAAACATTTAAAATGAAAATCTATTTTGCGTCACCACGCAGACATGTGTCACACGGTCCGGCGTGCCGTTCGTCGCTTGCGTAGCGTCGAATCGCGTGTAGTGTTTGCCGAAAATGAATATTTAACCAATTTTTTTGTTGTTCCAATGTGTCGTATTGGAACAGATTCGTCCCCGGCAAAGGTGTGTTAATTTTTGTCAAGATTTTTTTGGTTTGGTTTTGTTCTGTTTTACCTTTTCTCTCCGTTATTAATTTCACGTTATACCTTTGCTATTGATTTCCACCGCCGGAATGTGTTGGCCAGTCACACAGTGTCACAGCGTCGAAGTGCGGAAATCGACGATAAGCGTGCGTGTGTTGTTGGTCTGTTTGCTATTCAAATATATTTTGCGTGATGATAAAATTCCACATATTGTACACCGCCAGCACCGCCGGTCGAAACAGAAAGAAAAGCTGCCACATTGCTTATGCAAAATTGTATATATTTGCGAAAAAGCGTTGACATCCTTTTTGTGTGTTTTTTTTTCTCCTTTGGTTGGTTTTCTTTTGAATGGGCCATTTTTTGAACCGGGCTTCCGTTCGGTAAACATGATCGATGGCAACAATGGTTTATGGGAAACTTTCTCCACACACACTCACACCTTTTTCGCCACCGTCGTTTAACCGGTCGGCGGTGACAAACGTTCTATTTGCATTCGAACGCGCTCGGACAATCGCTTAATGGGTTAATGCGAGATGATTAATGCATTGGGGGGGCTGTAGGACGAAGCTGTTGCTGCTGTTAAGTTTGGCAAACGGGTTTCCGTTCGTCAAAAGTTGGTCTTGTTGTTCGACCCAACTATTTGTCCGTACAAACACACACACACTCCGCACATAACAAACAAGCGTTAAGAGGGATTGTTAGTTATTGTAGCACAATGTTGTAACAAAACGTTTCTGCTTATCGTCGAATGAGTGTGGAAATACAACTTGATGAACTTTATTTAGATTAGCTGTTGTTTGTTCATCTGCCATTGTGGAACTTTTCTATAATTCATTTGCTATAATTCTATTTAAATCCAAGCTGATGAATTCATTTTTATACTATCCGATTAACGTTTTGTCAACTATCATTTTTCGGTAAAAAGGTAGAACAGAATCATCCGTTGAAATCAAATGAACGCTTTACGCGATCAGGGCCAGGGGACACTTTACATTTGAGTTTCAATTTGTGCTTTCAGTTTTTAATATATTATTAAATTCTATACTATTAGTCTTAAAGAAGAGTTGTCGAACAATATGACCGAAGGGGAACAGCTAAGTTCTTAAATTGGAATATACACGGAATATATACATTGGAATAGCGCACGATTGACGCAAAATGTATAGAAGAGTCTGGAATGGCCTGGCTTACCTCAATTGTCGACTAGTTTCTGAATAAAGGTTTATCGTGGTTACTAGAATACTTTAAATTATACCTTTTTACTATTATCTTTATTCATTTATTTATTTTTTAATTTCTTTATGACGACCACATATTTACTAACATTTATTACTGTATGTTTTGTTTGTTTATATGTTTCTGTAAACAATTGAATTATCTTCGTTATGTTGTACATTTGTTTTTGTGCTACTCAATCTATATCTGAATTAATTATTTTAACTATAGTTAAACTTAATTTTTTCCCATCTAATTCAAGTTGCTTAAAATATTCTAAATTATATTTTCAATTTTGTGGATGAAATATCGATTAAATTATAAAAATCAACTGGTTTTGATTATGTTTTTAATGTTTTGATGATTACTTCAATACTATTATTTGCTTTTTACCTGTAAATTTTACAAACAACTTTGTTTAATAAACATTTATATCAAAGCAAAAAAGTAACAGCCGTCATACTTGCTCAATTTAAGGATAATGTTATAAAGTTGTAATGATTTCGCCAAAATAATTATTTGATTTGTTTTGTCTATCAACTTTTTATTCTCAATTTAAAAAAAAGATTGTTTTACAAACATTTACATCAAAGCACAAAAAACGCATAATCTTTTACACTGCCTAGAGTGCAGTGCTAAACATCAATGTCAACGCCCTGAGTCTGTGTCCTCCGGTGGCGTTGTGGTGATTATCGGCCGGGAATGGAGAGGCAGGAGAACCGTGTCCACAGGCAGGCACGACTAACCGACAGATATCGATTTTCCTCTCGTCTTTCCGCTCCAAAAACTTCGCCAAAAACCATATGACTCCGACGTCAGCCTACAACCCCGTTTTGGGAAAGTCGGAAACCCCTCTGGCCGGAGGAATCCATCAGCTACCCTCCGGAGTCAGTCACTCGCATCAAAATCGTCCTTCGCCCTTGGTTGGCTCATTGGGAAACCGTGTGGAAAAACCGGTGCGTCGCACCGAACCGGGCGGGCGGGCGAAACCCCGGAACGTGCCGGGGCCATCGCACACGGGTGCTCTTGAGCGGCTGTTGTGGTGTAGTGTCATTTCGAGTGACGACGCAATCCATCGCTGGCGACGAGATCCTCGCTTGGGCCACGAGTTCGAGAGGGAACTGATTGCATTATTCATTAAGTCAACTGATGCGGAACGGACCTGCGCAAACCCGGCAAACACAGCCCACCGGGGAGTGTTAGGAAGAACGTTGCCCGAAAGTGAAAAAAAAACCAAGCGAACCAAGCCCTTGAAAACCCGGAAAGGATGGCTAGCGTTGAAGGCGACTGTGTTGCAATGCTCAGTGCAGTCCCTGCGAGAGCTGGAAGACGTTGCACAGACGGAGTTGAAGCATTCGAAAAACGATCGGTGACGTTGCACGGGAGCTTAAGAATTCGAACGCCCGGCATAGCCGGCATTCGGTGAGTCGGTATCGACGCTGACAGCTGAGCAGGAACTCAAGTGGAAGATTTGCTAGACAACCGAGTCATCCTGAGCATCCAGTGTCGGTAACAGTCGGTGTGCGCGCGCACACCAACCACTGGTAGCTCTGACTCGGAACCTGCAGCAGCATTGTCAGCTGTTCCTGACAGCCTTCCGAATGTACAACCACATCCAACCAAAACACACGAGCGAGTGAACGTGAGGAGAGTACTCTACTTGCCGTTGGCAGGCTCCAAGGTTCGCTTGGACGGCTACACCGTTTTTTTTCTCGGTCCTGTTTCTGTGAGTTTATCGGAACCCGGATACTCCCACCGGGAACTGTACAAACTGTTGACTGTCATGTTACCGTATCTGGGTGGGGATTGCAAAGAGACAAAGGGAGAAACGTCTTCAGGACGCCGGCATGAAGTTCCGGTTCACGCATTCGGTTCCGATTCGGTTCGATTGCTTTTTGTGCCAAATCAATGCTACAATCGGTTTTGTTGACAGCGCTCAAGAGAAATCTTCTTTTGTTCGTATTTTAAATTTGAAAAATGCTTGTAATATCTCAATAGCTTGAAGTACACAGTTCGCATAGTTGAAAAATGCGGCCAATCGTTTTCCAAAATAACAGATCCAGAGTCATGGTGATGCGGAGAGTTAATTAACTGAGCTCGCTTCAAATTGGGAAAAGAATGTGAAGCATCTAGACGTATCACTGCAGCCCGTACCAGGCGACGAGTTCCCTATCACGTATTCCACCCCTCGGACGTACGAAAAACGAAACTTCAAACTCGTCCTCTCTTCACGATACTCCACAGCAGGTTTTTTTGTTTTGGTTGGAACGATTTTTGGCGAATTTATTTGATAAGTGTTGCACTTCCCAACGCTTTAAATCCGCTCAACGAATTGCCTCAAATTGAAACACGTTTACGGTTTTATCCACCCGCCCTTTGGTGTGTTCCCAGGCACCCCTGCACATGCTGTCGATTGAGTCAAAACTGCCCCTGTAATCAACATACGCCAACCAAAACCTGGTGTGCCCCGAAACGCACATCTCTCGGCATGGAGCGCCGAGTCGTATGCCTACGCGTTCGATATGCGTTAGCTGCTTCATCCCATCCGGGAGGACACCCTTCGGTCGCGGTAGAAAACACATTTGCCGTGAGGCGGAACGAAAGGGCATGCGCGATAGAGTCAAGGGCTCTGGAGCAGGATTCGGTACACGGCCGGACACACGGCCGTTCCTTGGCGCCGGGGGTACGGTTGGATTTCCTGCCAGCAAATGCCTATTTTATTTCGAATCGGTTGGCTGAGAATGATTCATATTAAAGATTGCGAGGGACTTACTGGAATGCTGGGAGTCTTGGGAGGGTTGCACCGAGGAAATGTACGTTCTTGTACGTGGCTTTAAGATGTAGTCAAGGTGGAATATTTACTGGTGAATGAAAATATTATGTAAGAAACACAAGATACTCTGTATATCTTGTATATGAGAGGTGAATTGAAGCGTGTTTTTAGTACAAGATGTTCTAAAGAAGTGTTTCGGTCAAAATTCTTCTGTCAACTAAAAGAGCATGCACATGTGCATAAACACATTTGAAAAACAAACCACAACAAACCAACACCCGGTGCATGCTGTAAGGCACAACAAACTACTCACTCCGGCCGGGAGAATTTAGTTGGTTGAATTATTTTGCCGTCTATAAATCTTTTTAGCTCTCCGCATGCTGTTTTTGCTGTTTCGACCAACATTACTAGCAAGTCGTGGCAGAGTCATGGTCGCTCCGGTCCATCGATCCGTGGTGCCGGGCTGTGGTCGGCAACACCCATAACGCACCCGAAAGCGACACAGGAAACCGGATAGGAAATCGAGAAACATAAAACCCATTGTGTAGATAAGTTGTTGGATCCACTGCTGTTTCCGGGGCAGTGGCCGAAGATTTGTAACTGCGACGCACTGTCGGCGCTGGGTTTTCCATGGGAATGGCCTGAATGCCCAGGCTGGACGATGGTTCTACGCCTTTGGTAGTACAGTCTAGTAACTTGCACTCATGTCAAAGGGCCACAGTGTAGGACAACCCCTATTTCCCAGTTGTGGTGATGTTACTTTACAAAAAGACTTCCTGCACTACATTCTTTTAAATATGTTTTTTTTTCAATAGTTATCTTTCTGTACTATTTTGTGTAAAAAATCAAATATTTAATTCGTCTTTTATCGTCTTTTTTTGTATTACACATCAATCATTCAATCATATCGTGTTCAGCTGTTGTCTTCACCTAGGGATAAAAATAAAAAAGTACAATTAATAGATTTTTTCTCAATCCACACATGCGATTTTCCACCATTCGGTGTTATACGGTGGAACGTCACACAAAGCTAGTACTCGTTATCTCGATAGCGTTACTAACGGGCGATCGCACCCTAGCGGGGAACTGCGTGGCATCCATTTGCCTCAGCTACGCTTCAGCTACAGTCACCCTTTTGTTTCGTATCGGCCGTTGACTTGGCAGTGTTACCGAGATGAGGCAAGCCCTAAAAACGGACAGAGACCGCTTATCAACAAAGCGACAAAAGGGATGGTACGAAGATAGTACCATGTGTCGTATTATCGCAAACGGTTAAGGATAAATTGTCTTTTGTTTTAGTAATTCTATTTCGGTTTTGTTTGGCTCTGTAACGTTGGTAAGTGTGAGGCCCACATAGAATACAGTGTGTGAGTTAAAAAAAAAATTACAACAGTGGTGGAGAACATTATAACCCCATAGGAATAATTATAAGGAGAATAGTGTATTGAGGTGTAATGGCTTATTTTTTGAAGTCCTTAAAGTATCAATTTGTTTTGTTTTTTTGTTCAATTACTTATGACTTTTGTTCTAAAATTGTATTAAAACTAAAACCATCTTAATTCAACTCGTTGTAATGAAATTTGAGAGAGCTTTTACTTTTCTTTTTTTACTTTATCGTCTCGTGTCAAGAGACAAATCTCTTGCTTTTCTTCTGATTTGCGTTGTTTGCCTTTTTACCATTTTTAATTACATTATTTGTTTTCTATTTCTATTTTAAATTATCATAGCTTTCTATTTTTAATTAAATTTCCTTGGCAGATGTTTTTGATCCAAGTTAGCTTTTTTTGAGTTACTTTAGTACCGTACTAAGTTGGAAATCACAAATTATTGATTCATTCTGTATGATTAATATTGAGAGTTTTAGCAGTAATTCGTTATTGGTGGCTAGTTTAACACTCATTTTAAGGTATGTTATCTTTATTATTATCTTTTTTAACTCCTATTTCAAAAAGTGTATGTTCTTCTTCAGTACTTTTCTACGTTCCTGGTAGACTTTCTTTTGAGAATGTATAACAAACTTCTTAAATCATTTTTTTTTGAGTAACAGAATTAACTATCTCATAATTCTCCTTCAAGTTGTTGTTTTATTGTGATTACATCTAACAATTTTTTTTTTCATTAGCCAGTGGTCAATTTGAAGTATTTTGTTTTTGTATTTATTGCCATCAGTGTTGTTTTAAATGTTTTAAAGCTTGTTTTTGTTTTACCTTTCTTTACCGTTTTATAATAAAACCAAAATACTATACTAATTATGCTGTCTTATATGTATGCTTATAACTTGAATTTTTTGTCTATTTGTTCGTATAAAGGGTCTCTTTAATCAAATTTAAAAAAAAAAAACCTTTACCCACTACACTTATCATCTCCGTGTGCCAATTGTCCCATTTAGCTCCACTTCGCTACTGCTCTTTTGTTTTCTAGTATGCTCATTATATTCTTCTGGCAATTAAAACTTGCATACCGAAACGTACGAATGCATCTTATTCTACATGTGTTTCCAACCAAAAACGAAAACTGAATCACCGAACAGTGGTCTTCTTTCAATAAAATAGGAGGCTTGCCTACACACGTCATAATAATGCAGCGAAAATGAGCATAAGCTCGGAAAGATGGAGGCAAGTGGCTAATTAAAACATTAGATGACACACGGCACTGTTTATTGCTCTTTCGATGGCCAATGTGTGTGTGTGTGTGTGTGTGTCATCCACTACCCGTACACAATGTGAGCCTGAATGCCTCTTTTTAACAAGAGGTCCTACACAAGCCCATCCACTCTTTTGTAAGAACCCTTTTGCACTGAATGGTGACATATCTTCCCAGTGTCTTTGTGCGGTTCACACCTAGAACAAACTTATCTAATTGGAATCCTTTCGCAGCGAATTCTTGCATGAGGATGCTTTTGACGTAATGCTGTAATGATCATTATGGAGATAGAATCAGCTTCATGTGCAGCAACAAATGTAACGCACTCTTTTCAAAGTTTTTTGTACTGAAGTTGTTTTTAGTACAAAAAGAAACATCTAATTTGCGGGGACAGTTGTGGAAATTATTTTCCCTATACAAAGCAATTATTTTCCCTATAAACCTAGCGTATGTTTCTTTACGTCTTTACTGTGCGTAATATAGCGATGTTTCCATTTACCATCTCTGGTCTGCCATTACATGTCTGCATGGCATCCTCCTACCCGAACGCGTGTAGAACGCTTTCAACCGTCATCATAATACTCATTACCTTAATGGCAACAGGAGAAACCATGTTTGCCGTCACGAAATGATGTCTCGTCCCCAAAAGCCGCTCGAAAGAAAGGAAGCAAAAAAAAGAAGCAAAAATATGTCTACACTTTTTCCCATTTTTTTTTCCACCCAAAATATTTGAAAGCTTTCACTTAGTATGATGAATATTCAACAGCAAACAGCACCAAATTTCTTCCCAGATGTGTGCGCGTGAGGGAGGCAGACATCGCACATTTTAAGGTTTGTTGAAAGGAAATAAATACTTTCCAATTCCCGTGCAGCCAGAATTTGATTCATGCAGAAGCATTTTCGGTAATAAATGGAAGATACGCCATGGTTCCATAACCGGCCGTTCCGGTTCCGCATCGTGTACGGTACGTTTTCTTGGGTTTAGCAGTAACAGACAACCAAAAATCCCAGAAAAGTCAGTCTTTTAATTGTTTGCAATTATTTACATCCTTCTAACACATGCGTGTGTGTGTGTAGAAAGCGAATACTTGTGGACGTACATTAGGCGTGTACCATGAGCGTTATAATTTATGTGGTCTGTACAGTAATTTACTGCCGCCCGGTAGTACAACGTGCCGTTGTCCGTTGCCAAATCAACAAGGGAACTTTGTCGAAATGGATTAATCGACAGCTATTACAATCAATTAAACCGTACCGGGATGGATCCGGGATCATATGTCCAGAAAGGACATGCTGCCGTTCGGGCAGGTAATCGATCTTTCCTGGACGCAAAGAACACAGGTTGGTTTCAATTAAAAATTCGATTGAAATGAAATACGAATTGCGTGTAAATGGTACTCCGGAGAATTTGTTGATGTGTGCCCGTTTAAATCAATCCCAACTGGGTCCGGGAGATCGTGGTAATTGAGGGATAATATAGTAGACACA
>KB664165.1:9844788-9861418 GCA_000349025.1 Anopheles minimus | reverse complement strand
TCAGCCGCTTGTCCAGGTCGTCCTGTTCGCTTGAACAGTTGTGTAGGTTTTATGAGTGTGTGTGTGTGTGTGTTTTTGCTTTGTTTTCCTTTGCGTAGTTTTCTTTCTTTTTTGATACAGATATACTATGTACGGGGAAACATGTCCGTGGATGTTTGTTCGGACGCCCGACCAGAAGTGGATTTTCCCGTCGGGGATGGGATAAAGCTACTGAGGTCCGTTCCAGCGGCGAACAGATTCGTACGGCTTTTGCGTGTGTACAATGGACACGGAATCGAAATGGACGGAGGCACTCCGGATTGGATCTGAAGTCCAGCCGGTGGCATTTGCTCGTTTCCATGGCCATCGGGAAAGATGCGGATATTTTTGTACAGCTTCGGTGAATGGTATCGGTTTGTTTTCCTGCAAACCGAATGGGCCGAGCTGTAATCTCCTGACCGTGTGCCAGGAAGCGTGGAAAGATGAATAAATAATTGAACATCATTATAAAGTTGCTGGGAGTGTAACAGGACTTGCAGGATGTTGCAAAGTACTAGCACTATGTACTAAGAAAATTGGACAAGTTGGGGAGATGTTTCAAAACCTTATATTATGCTTGATAATGTGGAATTCTAGAACATTTTGCTTTGATTTTTGAGCTTATCAGGAATCAGAATTTAGGAAATTCTTTTAGAAATAGACGTAGAATTAGACTATACATCAGAAAAGAGGCAAATGATGTAACTTCTAGAGTATCTGGTAGAACTTCTCGCTTTCAAGGATCCAGAAATATTGACATTAAAGCATTGCTGGACTGTCCGGGCGCCTTCAGACCACTGTACTAGTACGCTAAGACCTCTTAAAGTTGTAGTATCACAAAAATAATAGTAAGTTACTAAATATGTAACTTTAGTACAGTTTGATGCCAATTTTAATTTAGTAACTGTTTAATACACATGACTAGCTATCCTGTTGCGGGTAAATTCAAGTCTACGAACCCAGAATTGACAGTCCAAGACCTCTCGAGGTTGTAGTACCATAGAAAAAGAACGTTTAGTTTAGTAAAAGTCTAGTTGAAAATTTTTATAACCCTTATTGGAATTATATTTTAAATTCATTACTTATTAACATAAATGTTAAAAATTTTGACATTCGACACCTCAATACGTAATATAAACAACGTATCAAACGATATTCTAATTAAACAGATTTTTCAATTATGTAAATTTCCCTGGAACGCATTATTTGCTTTCCACCGGAATCCATTGTGCCGGAACAAATATTTTCATGGAATAGAAATATTCATCTTAACTGAGACTATAGACTTCTACTTCAAATTATCGTTTTATTTGCGATATTCAGGACATTTGAGTTCCTATTCCAACATTAATTAAACATTTCTATGATTGAGTTATAATATTTATTTATTTGAAGCTCAACCAATTTCGTATGAAAATTGGTTTTAAGAGATGATCGGTTTGATGAGACAAACAAAATAATTAATATATTTATTTCGATTTGTAGAACATTTCTTGGAATAACCCAAAGTTATCTAAATTATGGCGTATTATTGAGTTTGCCGACGGAAACTACACATATAGGAATGTCTCCAGTATCCTGTACTAATAGCAAACCTTAGTACAACAGGCGGGTCTACTTAGTACTCCGGGTATTTTTAATACTTCGAAACACACGGGTTCGAATTGCCGACGGGTTTCAGTTCTACTCAGCTCCAACACTGAAAACTACCGTAAGACTGATTGAAATACGTATTTCTCTATTGTAGTCGCGTGTTGAAGTGACGTGGTACAGCTTCCGTTCCGAAAAAATGCATTGTTCCAGCGGCCAAACCGTAGCCGAACGTTTGCAAAAGCTTTAATCAAACAAACGAAACAAAAGCACCGGCTAATGCAAAAAAAAAAACCAAACAAACAAATGTGAACAAAAGAAGTTTTCTCGCAAAAGCCATAAATTTGCCGTCCGATGCCGATGGTATGCCAGATGAAAATCTGGAGCGAAATCATCTGTAACTGCTGGGGTATGAAAATTTATGTCTAAATCGCTCTGGTGCGGAAGATTGGACTCACGTGGAGGCGCTGATCCGTTCGACACGATCATTCACGAGCGCACCGTCACCGTTCCCGGCCACGATGTCCTTGCCCTTTTGCTTACCACACATTCCCACCCTCTCCAGCCAACCGACAGCCCGAAAACGAACCGAATTCGCTCGATACCCGATGCCATCTAGACCGTAAAGGGAATAGATTTGGTACAGTCTACTAATCAGCGACCCGGGTTACACTACCGGAAGGTCTGCTGCCTGTCTCGTTTCCTCACCCTCTGAGTACGGGTTTCGTCCCGGGTTTCGTTTTTGCGATTTCTGGGCCAAACGTTCTGGGTGGCCGTGTTTTGGTGTGGGATGGACTGCCAATTTCTTTTTCCTTTTTTCGTTGGCCATTTCTTATGCCGGTTGTCCACAAGCGGGCAGCGGCCGTTACCGTGTGACGGGCGATGGCCATTTGGTATGATTTCATTCTAGCTTAGAACAATCATCGACGACACTGACGATGACGGTGGTGCCTCGGTTGGTGCGCGCGCAGTCAAATTTTCCAGTCTGACTCCCATTTTTGCCGACTGACGCGCATCGGGTTACGCCTCAACGAACCGGAAGAAAATTGTCGTCCCCAGACGGGTATACTAACACGGAGATGCGCGTGTGAGAGAGAGAGAGAGAGAGAGAGAGCTAGAGTGAGAGCGACCAGTTGGGGTAGTGGATGGACACTCGCTGGAAGGGATTATGTTTCTTCAGCAAAATCTCCCGGGTCCGGGGCAAATCCTTTCTCGGGCAGGCTCCGGGACCATGCGCATCGAGGGTTCTTGTTTTTTTTTTCGTTAGCCTAACAGCCCTTTTTCCTATTATTGCACGGTTGAGGAAACCATGTGAATCTACTGGAGTTGAAAGTTTTGCCATCGTGTGCGAGCCCGTGCGCCGTGGCACTGTGTAGGCACTCGCGCGGTCAGTGAGGTGCCAGTGGCACGCACGTTTATGGCATTGGCAAAATGGGGATTCTTTTTTCCTTTTTTTTTTTTGTTTGGGGAAATAGGGAGGAAGTTCCGGACCAACTGCGTGATAAAACATGCCCGACTCCGGGTGTCTGATGTTTGCAATCCGGTCGTGTGACAGACCGTGGCTCACCGGTTGGATGGGTTCACGTGTAGTGTAGGGGGTTGAAGCATTTTTTTTGTTTGTTTGAGTATGTGCAGTTTTTCCTTGCCAAACTGCAAACTCTGGTCACCGAAATGATATCGAGATGAAAAAGTTGCAACCCGAACAAACGTTTCGGTGGAGCACGATTGCAAAGATTAAAATTGTTCTTTTTTTCGATGTTCTGATATTAAACTAAATACGTTCGAGCGAGAGATACAGCTAGCGATGCTTGGTAGTTGCTTTGATTTTTCGGATAAATTGATTACCGTACGCAAGAGTGCTCAGTACGCTCGGTGCGCGGGTACACCGGAAGCCGGGCCGCAATTGTAATGTGATGGAAATAATTTGAAATAATTATTCGCTCCAATTTTAGGTCAGGGTCAGTGGCAGCGTTTAGAATGAGTGGCCAGTATTTCCGGAATCCATTCACATTCCAGCAGGTCCCACTTTCACTATTGAGCCATGACTGTGGTGAATAAAATGCGTTGTTAGCAAGCGCTATAAAAAGTACTATAATTTAGCAGTGGAAAAAGCGCAAGAGATTTAAAGAGCTAAAGGGATTTAATATTACTAACCTTAAATAACATAATAAAACCTTTTTACAATCCAGAGGGCTTTTTTCACTCCACTTTTGATTCATGACAGCGGCTCAGAAAATTCATTACTATCAAGTATTATAAAATAGTACCATAATTTAATAGTGTTGTTAAGATCTAGAGAAATAAAATTGGGCTTTAGCACTTATAACCTTGAATAGCATAGTAATGATTAGTATTTCCGATCATTAGAATCCATTAACATTTCAGAAGATCTCACATTCAATATTGAGCCGTGATAGCGACGAATAAAATGCGTTACTATGAAGTTCTTTAAAATGCCATAATTTTGTAGTGGTGAAGATCTAGAGATATAAAATTGGGCTTTACCACTTATAACTGGTAAGCGAAATCCATTTGAATTTCAGTAGGTCCAACTTGCATTATTGAGCCGTAACATTTGCAAACAAAATGCGTTACTATCAAGTGCTATAAAAGAGCCATAATCTGGTAGTGGTTAAGAACTAGTGAGATATAAAATGGGGCTTTAGCACTTACAACCTTTATATATTACGGTTTATCCAGAGATATGAATCCTCAGAGTGACGTTGAAAATAAATTTCCATAAAAATTAAGAAAAAATCCCTCTTAGAATTGTGACCGATTTATTGCACGTAGCTTCCAAATCCTATAAAAACTGGTAAAAAGATAACTTAAAAAATGAAGAACTCTTGGTTAGGAATCAATGCTGAAAATCTCTCTTAGTATTCCAACCGATTTATGACACGTAGGTTCCAATTCCCAAAGCAAAATCCGAAACAGGTTTTTCTTTTATCGACACAATAAAAGCATCAATGTCACTCAAAAGTGCGGTCGGTCCCAAGTTTTAGAGACAAAGTCTCTGGTTCGAAATGAAATTCACGACACGTTTTCCTTATCTGGTGGTGTCGGTAAAGTTTCTTTCACGTCATAAAAAAGAAACGGCTCCAATGTATCGCTCCACCGTTTCGACGGAAGATGCTGATGAGAAAAAAGAAGGGACTCGTGCAGGAGCAAAAAAAAAAAAAAAGGTTCCACAAAATTGGTCCTTTTTTCCCAGCGTACAAAACGCTGGAAAATGATTGTTTGTGTTTGTGGCACGGTGTGGTTAGGCTACGCGACGCGTCCGCTCGAAAGGGCGGAACAGTCCGTCTTCACTTTCGAAACGATTCAAACACGAACGAACACCGTCGGAACACCGGTGTGCCGGTTGCGGTTGCTAGCTCCACGGGTGCTCCCAGCGCGCAAAGTCAGGATCTTTCGGTGCGGAGTGCGGAGGCAACAGAGGATGGAAAAGTGGCGTGGAAAATATTTTCCAGCACGCCCATCCGTGCGCAAACGAAATCATTCGCCGGGTGAGAGCGAGACACCGTGACCGCAGCAGCGTTGGAAGCTGCGTAGAAAATAAGGAGTTCTAGCGGTTAACCGGGAATGGGGAATGGGGGAGGGAGTGTGGGGAGGAGAGGTCGCTTTTCACTCTGTCGCGCAACTGTGTCGGATTTTCAGTTCGAGTGCGCCCGGAACATCCGACCGAACATTACATAAACATACCCTGACAGCATCCCCAGTGTAGTGGAATATCATCAACTCAGCATGATGTTCCTGTTCCGTGGGATGGCGAGTTAAAAAAAAACACAGAAACATCGGCCCCAAGAAGTCAGCACTGAATTTTGCTGTCTATGTATTGGAGGGTTAGAGAGAACGAGTGAGCAGGAAAAACAGACTCAACCACCTGGGGAATACACACACCCCACAAGGACGAAAAGCTGCGGGAACTTATGGACGACCCAACGGTGATGGTCGTCGGCGTTCGGGTTTTTTGGGGTTCGGTTTGCTCGGGTTCCCCGGTTCGGATCGGCACTCGGCACATCACATGGAACCAGCCATCCATACATAAACAAGCATCGCGCCCGAGCATGCAACATATATCTCCAGATTTTCTATGTGAGTAAGCCCGGAGTTACTCATACAAAAAGAAATTGTTGCGCTTTCACTTTGGCGAGCACGAAGCGGAAACTCATCATGTCCGCAAACTCTCGCCAAACTCTCGGTGTCTCGGCACACCGTACCCGCCAACCCCAGCCGGCCAACCCCACCCGGGTAGTGACTCTGGGCTCCTTTCCGACACATCCGCAAAGGGATGGAGATTGTTCATTTGTACACACTCCCACTGCTTTTTACCTTCGGGGACGCACGCTGCGGTTTCTGCGCAGTGGCACTCGGAATGCCATTCGGAACGCACACTACCGCTCACTAGTGCAGACGGGCAGATAGGCAGGTCAGGAATCGTTGTCCTCGGCTGATCCTCGTGTGTGTTAGTGGTGGTTGGGAACGCTAGCGAAAGAAGAAGCAAAAAACAAAAAACATAAGCCATTCATTCAATTTTATCGCTCCGCTCATCGTTTTTGGGGAAGTCGGTTCGTGCATTTGTGTCTGTGTGTGCGGAGGGGGGAGAGGTTAGGACGACCGGTATGGCGCATAACCAATACCATGATCCAGGCCACTTCGTTATGTGCTCGCTGATGTGTGCTGTTTTGAACTGGAACCGCCCATCCGGAAAATAATTTTAAATCACATACACAGCCCAAGCCCTTTTTCTCGATAGTACCGTCCCGCTCGTGGACGCTTACTTTCACTCGTGCAGGGACCTATGGGTATGGAACGCCGGCACGGCTGGGACCCGTCCCTTGCCAAACGGTTGGTTCACGGTTGGCCCCAACGCCACTTGGGCGTTTTGTTTGTCTTTCTCTGGCGGAGCCTTTTTTTTTGCCACGCTGCAGTGATACAGCAGCAGACGTTCGATGGCAAGGATGTGCAGGAAATCCTTGCACCAATCTTAGCTAAAAGATTTGAATGTTATGCACATGGGGGAATTTAATATGGCGAAGTTCCGACGGTGTTTTATTTATGTATTCTTCACCTTAGAAACGTATACGAATATCAGGATAATTTTGTATTCTTAAAATCTTAAACAACTTGAAAAAATATTAATTTTGTTTCATTTAGTTTCACTAAAAAATTAATCATCAAAACTACTCTCGCTTATATTGCGTTAATTACACAATTACTCACGGAGAGGCTTCATGGTACATTGCTACGACGTTAGGGCTCTCACAACGAAAGGCTATTGTTCGAATCTCGACTAAACCTCCGGCGGCTTTTCCTACCAAAAGTAATTTTACAGAATGAAAATTAAAATTGTAGGGCAACACTTATTTTAGTGTTGTGCACATATAAAATTGCAATTCTCATTGTGTATATTAAAAAATAATAAAAACTTCATATGCAGGGAGATGTAAAAATTCAAAAATCCGTAGTAGTAGTGTATGCGCATTGTTTTTTACTTTTTATACATTTTTTTTTTGTTTTTGCACTCATATTAAATTTAAAATCTTTTTCTTTGACTATTTTTATAAGTTTTTCTGTTCTCTTTTTGCTTTTATTTCTATATTTTTATTGGATTAAATATTTCCTTTACAACTTCACAGTCTTATTAAATTTGAATTCTTTTTCATGTCATAGTTTTAATAGTTTGCTTTCCTCTTTTGATTTTTTTTTTGTAACTCTTATTGGATTTGAGGTTGACTTCACAACCCACGATTTGACTGTATAAATACTGATTTGATCAATGTTAGATCTTTTTCTGAATCATTTGTGTTGAATGAATTATCTCCTTGTAATACAAGATATTTAGATTTTAGTACAACGCAAGTAATATTGAAAACAATTAGAGAAATTGACAAAATAATGGTTTAAAAAGGTACAAAAAGAACATCAATGGCAGCAGATGATAGACCAATTGTGGCGTACATCATTTCAACATAATATTTGAGCAAAAAGGAAGAGTAGAGCCTCGATTCGTCCATTTATAGCGAATGAACACATCAAGTTTCTCAAATGCGAAATGTTTGTGATCACTTTTCATACTTTCTACATTTATCTAGAGAACATTTATCATTTTTTTTAGTACAACAGATAACAACCACGACGCATAAAAAATATCATCATAATCATGATAATTGTTATTGAGCGGGAAACTGATAAAATATATGGATTTGAAATAGAAATGTACGGCCTTGTTCTAAAATTAACACTCACATGATTGTTCTAACATCTATCCTATCTGCAATTGTTCTAAAATCTTGAATAAATCACAGTCTTTTTTTTCTATTTTTAGTATATTTCGTTTCAATTCACAGTCCAAATTAAATAACTTAAAAACCTTTAACACATGCATTGAGCGTTTGGAGTCCGCGTGTAAATTAACGCCTTTTTCTCTTTGGGCCAAAGCCTAGTAACTCTGACACTTAACCAACTCCACACTTACCACATGTGACCTCGTTCAGAATGGTTTTGTTCCCATTTTGTAAATTTCCATACCTAGCGCACCACATTGAAAGGATCATTGTTTCGCGATATTTTCATCCGAGACCGTGTGTTCGCCTATTGTTTGTCCTTGTACGGTGTGATTTGTTCGTACTTTCTGAGATTCTGGGTTCAATTTTAAGAGGATTTTTTTTTCGTTTTTCCTACTTTTTGCTGTGTGTGTGTGTGTTAAGACCATACACCATCGTTGATTGTTGTTTTTTATTTTCCCAACCGACAACCGATGGTACCGTGATAACCGTGGGCGCCATTTGTTCGTGTGGGAGTGTTTCCATTACTCGGGGGCTGCCTGGTGAAACCTGTCGGTTTGCCGGTGGGTGAGACTGCTTTCAGCGGCTGCTTGCTGCGGTGCGCTGATAGAAAATCCGAAGGGGAAATGAAGCGTAACCAGTGAAGAGTGCCGTTTTTCCAACTGACATTTATACGCATGACTGAATCCGCAGTCAAATCGTGGCGGCGTCGCTGCTTTGCTCTGCCCGTTGCATTCCTTTGATACGGTGCGCCGTCTTGTTCTGACGCGGAACAATTGTTTTGGCCGTTCACCACCGAGAAGGGAACACACATGGTTGTGGCGGGATGGAAGGACAAAAACCCGTTGAGAAACACTACCGAGCGGAGAAAGAAAAGACTGGCAGACGATAGATAGCGCGGCGAACGGAAGGGAACGACCGATCGGCAAGTTCTGCGGCCTCGATGTATACCCCGTATTGGTCGGACGGTTTGGCTACGTATCCCGGACGGATATATGCTTGCCTTCCTTTTTTCTCCAGCTCCCCCCACTCGCCAGTGGAAATATGGATTTCCCAGATTTTTGGTCAGTGCCGTCACATGACGGGAGCGCGTACACGAAAGCGTGGTGATGGTGATGCCGGCCTTGCGCATGTAGCGTGTACCCCGAAAATGATAAGGACGGTTACGGTTGGTTGGAAATATTAGACAAACACGCGCACACACCGACAATGGAAGGCACGGTGAAGACTGTACAAGGTGGTAAAGTATGAGGCCACCACCGTAGATGGGAAACTAAAATGGCGAATGGGCGCTCGTTGTTGCTTCTTGCTGCGTAGTCGCTATTGGGTCGGATGGATAAGAAAATAAGATACGAATTGTTAGGTACTGCATTGCCGTAGGGTTGCAGTTTATGGATTCCTACACAACGAAACCCTATAAGCGATAAGAAGAAATATAGAATGGAATATTCCTGCTGTGTATAAACTTATTTTTGGTGGTTTGAAAGTTTTCCTAACCTCTTCGTACAATAACAATGATGCAAGAATAATGTTTTGGCTTAGAACATTCGTGCTTACTATCGTTTTTTCTTATTTCTTTGCAAGCTGGAGTTTTTTTTATAGATTTATAATCAATTTACAATTCATCCAAATGTTATGTTAGTTAAGCTATAGACTGTTGTCCATTAGTTTTTAAATATCTGGTTTACTATGCCATCTTTTGTTTTGTTTTGTTTTTTATTTAAGCAAAATATGGTTTATCGTTTCCTAAATTGTTTGTTATCCTTTAGAAAGAATACATTTAAATGATAGCATACATGTACTAAGTAGTCTAACAAATTAAATGTGAACATTAGATCATTTCGATGAACATATGATTATTGTTGATGGAAGTGCTCACAGTATGTACTAAAAAATATATAAAATAAAAATAAATAAACCAAAAGACCATTGTAAAACTCGTTAAATGCTTTATTAATGCTAAAGTTTCAATCATGCATTGCTCGGAACATATTTTTTAATGTATTATCAATTCTCGTTGATTTTTTTATCATCACATTTTTTATCCATCTCAAACAGTTTATTTAAAAATAAATAAATAAAATTATAGTTATTTTAGCGAACTAATTAATGCAAGTTTCTGAGAGTATTAATCAGCCATTTTCATTATTTGATATTACACAGATTATATAATTGACACAGTTTGGATTACAAAAAGTCTTTTTTGGACTTACTTGGAGTTTTCATGTTTTAAAATAAAAGTTTCCATGTTTTTTCATGTTATAAATTAATATAGTTTTCTCATTGCATTTTATCTGTTTCAAAAAGCAATAGTTTTTAAATATTCTATAATTATTTGTAAATATTTGAAATGTTCATCCAGTTAGAGTCTGTAGCACAATAATTATCTTCCAAAAATCATTTTCTAACTAGACATTCGTTAATAAAAAAATTACAAAATTTAATTTCTTTCTTAATGCACAGTTGTCTATCAAAAAAATAAACAAAAAATAAGGTATAGTTTTGTAACAAATTATTTGAAGTATTAAAACTATCACGTAGAACAAAACGTTAATCTTACTCTAACTAGATTTTCGTTGGCAGCTTGCAACAATTCACAGTAAATTTATGGGTTTTAATCCAATTCTTACACATATTTCGTCCCAAATTCCTGTTCTACCCTCAGCGCTCAGCGACACTCAGCCTAACACGTGTGATCAATCGTCGAGCGAAAGCAATAATGATTCATTTATTATACATTAAGATATTATCAACAGCATCATCATCATCATCATCATCATGCTCGTCAGATTTATCCGTTTTCGTTTTCATCACTTTTATTCATCCTTTCCTTCTGTTGGCAATCCTGCATCTTCCTGTTCTCTGTTATCTTGCCGAATCCCCCTACGACAGCAATGAATGGGACAAATGGGGAACGAGAGCGAAAAAAGTAGAACACCCGAAGAAAACCCCGGTTCGGTGCGAAGATCGAAAAATTTCCGCTCTGTGAGCAGTAGGGAAAATTTGTAAATTCAATAACGATTGTCTCGACACGTGACCGCATTTTTTTTTTTTGTTGTTTCGTTCCATCGAATATCCGCACCGCTTGGCGGAAATGCGTACTTGCTGCCATTGCCTCTCGAATGGGTCGTCTTTCCGGTCACCCCCGGTCCTAGCTATTGGAGATTGGTCCCTCTTCAATGCGCTCTTGTGAGTCTTATCCGCCGAGGTGACGAGGATGCTTTCGTATCCGGGATTGACGGGATTTGTTGGTGACTATTGTCATAAATGGGGAACAAGGAGAGAAAAAACACAAAACTACACACATCCGGTAAAGACAATGAACTGATGGTTAAAGTACTGGGAGATGCAATCTTCTCTTGTTTCACTGCCCTTGCGCCCTTGTGCTGGTGGGAATAACTATTGTTTTCCCACTTTCTTAACGTCAATTACAACTCAAGCACCGCGCTTAGTAAATGGGCCACAAAATTATATTGATTGTGGTTCCGATAATAAATTCATTTTTTCTGATTTGTGTGAAACGTTTTAGCTAATCATCAGAAAAATGTCTACAAGTATTCAAAGCCTCGCCTCCATACAAAAAAAACCGATTGAACACGCAAATCTATCGGACATACATAAACCTGTCAGAAACAACAAGATTAATATGCATTAATCCGTTCGCATCGTCCATTCTCGACCGCGATTGTCTAGCCAACGGTGGCTAACGCTCGATGACAAGAAGCGTCCGATAAAGTCGTTACGTTGCAGATGCATAAATTTGCATAACTGACAAACATGCAGATTCTGATCATCAATTACGGAGTCAACACTCAACGGGACGTGGCTTGGGGTTTGGTGGAATCGGGCTTATACAAAATAGCTTTAGCCCGTGTGGTGTAACAGGCAACAGAATTTCTACGCATTACCTTTATTTCACGCTGCATTTTAGCAAGTTACAGTTAAAATACTAAATTATCCACCTTCCACCTCTACAATCGTAAATTGTCTCGATTTTCCCTATCACGGGGCGCATATTAAAGAAAAGTTTAATTGACAAAAATGAGAAGAAGAAAAAAAATCTACGTCCCGGAAAGCCATTAGCGAGTGCAAAGTTTTCTGGTACGCGGAAGATATAAACGAACTGCAACAAATTACCTAGTGATGGAATGTTATTTTAACAGCAGGAAGGAGAAAAAAAACACTTTTGTGGCTCTTCCTTTTTGCATCATACCGAGCGTACACCTGTAATCATTTTGATTCTTGCCTTATTTTTCCGTAATGTGTTTAATGAGTGTTTTTTTTGTTGTTGTTTTGCTTAAAAAGGTGGATTTATTTTAGTACTCTTTTTGAAATTTATCTGTAACCTCGCTACACCGAAACATAGATGAAGTTTAATTTACTAAACTAAATTATTTACTTAGGTAGTGTTCAGTCCCATGGTCATTAATTTACAACTGTTTCTGAGATACAGAATAAACTTAAATTGTTAGATATTCTTAGACATATTTTTCTAAATACATCAAGATTATTAGTTATCCCATTATTGGAAGAAAAGAATGTAGCATAGTGAGAATACAGACATTCTTCATGATGAGTGCAGTGTTGGGCAATGAGCGGCTCAGGGTCTCACTCACTCTGTTCACCAACATGAGTTAGTGAGCATCTTACTCACAGATGGAAAGGTGCTTCTTTATAACGAATATTAAATTGATGAAATCAAATTAACATTTAACGTAGTATTGCTCAAAGTGAACGAAAAAAAAGAGTTTCAAACTACTATGATGCTAAATAAGAGACTTCTCACGACTGTGCCTCACACAAATGAGGTGACATGAACAAAACCATGACAACATCTGACAGAATGAGCAAAGATGAACCTCATTTCTCCGCTGATTCAATTGAGTACTTCAATTCAGGCTCAGCTCCGTTCACTTAGATGAGATAGTCGGTCACAACGCTTCATGAGTGTTTTTGGAATGCAGGGGAATACTTAACTGTTCACAAAATGATAATGGCCAACATTGCATAGACCTAGACGTCAACTGAGATTAAGGAATATGATATAGTTTTTTCTCTATATAACAGACACCCACCAAAGGATTAAACAGTCTGAGCATATTCAAACAAATTGTATTAAATTGAACCTATCTCGGGATAGAAACGAAACAAACCTGTACAACTGTATCAAAAGTTGATATTCTCTTCAATCCTTTTAATACAATTGAGTTAGTTACGTCATCAAAATGATGCTAGACAACCTAGTCCATAAGGTATTATTAGGCTCAAAACTACACAGACAGAGACAGCACGGTTTATTCAATTTGAAGACAATTCAAACGACATTGCTCAATCATTGGCTGACAATTATTGAACTCTACCACAAATTCTTCACCTTCTTTAATAATTTCATACCCCAAACAAAACCCAAAACATAATCAAAACGTACAGAACAAATCGAAAACATTCGCAGCCCATTCCCATTCAACACCTCCGGAAGATAAATCCTTCACGAAAGCTGACAGCTATCGAACCATCTGCCCCCTGGTACAGGTTTGTTCTATTTCTGCATTCTGTCAGATTAGCATTCACCACCACGGAAGGTAATTAGGGGGAAAAATGTCGTTTTCGATCAAGCTCGACAGCCGACCTTCAATCAGGCTCCCGGGGGAATTCGACATAATTGCGGTTGCATGTCCGGCGGTCCGTTCGAGGAAAGCAACAAAGAAAAAGTTGTCTCAAATGGAGCACGGTACCTTTTTTCGTGTGATGCAGGTTCTTCACCATCAACAGGACAGCTCTCAATTGCTGCAGGGATCAATCTTTTGCAAATAGAGTCGTCAATAATTTTTTAAACACATTTAAATAATCGCAAAGATTAACTCGATTGCCTGCAGTATTTTGTGTGGGAAAGGAGATTATTATATTTTAATTTTTTTATATTTTTGCATTTAATATTTACTAATAATTATAATTTTTTTATTGAAGATTATCCGCAACACAAGAACCAAGAAGTATTTCTCTAAAAAAAAAACGAGAAATATACATTTATTCAAGAGAAATTCAAGCATTCAGGCTGTGACCTTTGCTCCCGATAACTCCCTCGGGGATTTAAAGATTTGGTTTCGTCCTGTCCTCATCCTCAGTCAATCAATCCATGTGGCACGTTGATGAAAGATAAGGTTTTTCTCTTGCATACGAATTTTCGGTGCGTATGTCCCTATAACTGCAACATCAAGCAGTTGCCGTCCGAAAGGAACTGATTTGTCACCGTTAGTAGTACAAGTTGGTTGGATGTTCTTTACTCGTGAGGGGGTGTTTTTGTTTACAGCAGACAACTGCGGATGATGCGGTGAATGAACAGCATCGAATTATTCATGAGCCGCCTCAGGAATAGACCACACGTGGGATATTATCGGAAGGAATGTCACGACCTCAGTCAGTGGGAAAAAAAACCTCAACAAAACCGCGGTTTACGATCGGTCTGTCACGATTGTCAGCATGTTTAAAGTTTGGGAAAGAAAAACCTTGGAACTACTTTTTAAACGATTTAAAGGCAAAAATAACTGAGTTCCTTTAATAGTTTATTTCCTTTGAAAAATCAACGGAAAAATTGCTACAAGTTCAGTACATGTGCACTGATTCAGCACCACGCTAATTCTTCGTACAGATGTGACAAGCAAGTTTCCACATCGATGCGAGTGTGTGTCCGTTGGGCCGCCGTTATGTCACACCATGTATCCCTAGCTGTCCATTCGTTTGTTCGGTTTTTTTTTCTTGTATCCACCACCTCGAACGACCGAAGGAACTGCGTCCAAACCACCACCATCGGACCGATCCAGCGTATGGTCCCGGCTCATCCACCTGTCAAACCGATCGCTCCAGCAACACGGTACCGTACCGTCCAAGACCATCCGAAGGCGTGGTCAAACAAGCGAAACCAAACCCATTTACATACACAACAGCAAACAAACACAGTGCACAGCATCGTCAGCAACAGCAACAATACCAATACCCCAAAAACAGAAGTTCCACATTTTATGCTCTCTTGCCAGGAGCGTGCTCTATTTTGGAGTGTCCTGGAACGCTGGCGAACCACTCAACGGCTTAGAGAAGCTCTCGGTTCCGAAAAAGACTTGCTCTCGTACGCTAGTTTGCCTCACTGACGATGGTTCTAACATTTTCCGTCCATATTTTTCGCGTTGTGTACGATGTAAAGTTGTGGAGCAATACAACTTGCCCGTTCCACCTGGAACTCCATGGAACCCAATTTCTGCACTAAGTATCTACTTATAGCTTCAAACAACTTGACAATGTCACTGCCTAGTAGTTACCTGTAATTCGGACATTTCTTGCATTTGTTTGATGTGTATTACTTGGGGATTTAGTTATATAAAAAATCCCACAACTTCGCTACTTGATAAAAAAAATCCAATTTGATTTGTTTATAAATTGGAAATTGGTTAAAATTATACCTAACAAACAGAGTTGACATTACGCCATCTGTAATACACATACATTACAGGAATATCCACACACGACTCTGGTATGGTTTCCTGCTCAATGCTCCAAAGTTTATCTTTCCGCCCTCTCAGGACAAACGGTAGCGTAGGTAGTGTACAAAACCTTGCACAAACAAACAAAACCCCAACGAAACATGGGTCCCTTACAAAACGAGGAGCCCTTCTTCACCTCACGGACGTTGTCAAGGAACGGTTTGCCTCCACTACTCCACTCTACTCACACTGTGTCTATCATAACCCAACGCAGCTGATGGTTCTGACGGGGTTTTCAACCAGCAACCAACGCACACACGGTGATGACATCCTTCTGGTGAGTACACCGGAGCGAAGGAACGTTGTTTTATGCCGCTTCTTGTTTGTATGTTTATTTTTGCAGTTACCGTAGACATGGGATGGTCTTGCGTCTAACACTGCGAGCGCAAGAATGTGGACCTTCGTGTGCGTTTGTGCGTAACACGATCGAGAAACTCTCTGTATTGATTATCTGCCTGCTACCATACGCTGCCAACGAGATGCATACCCACCTTTTGAAAGTCGGAGTACAAATTTGAAGCATCATTTGAGCTGATCAGTTGTGTACGGAATTATGTTAGCAGTGGATTTATTTCCACTTTGTTTTGGTTCAATTCAGGCTTTTGGGAAATTTTATGTGGTTAGTTCTTGGCAACTATGAGATATATGGCTTTACGAAAAACAAGTTCCCGGAAACGAAGTAGATTATCTTTACTGTCTATTATAATGATCTCTAGAACTACCCTAATTGTACAAAAATTCTTTCAAAATTTTTGGGGATCCATGTTATGCCATTATGTTCTAAAATTGCTGTAGTTCTCCGAGGATCATATCCCCATGAGCAGTTCCTTTCCAGACAAGCAGCTCATAATATACGATTTCAAAATTCCTACCCAATGTACGAAAAAATCTTTTTTTGCTTTGGAGATTTCGATTATCCTCCACTTACCTTCCTTTACAGAAATAACTGCATATAAAACAGTGTATAACTGATTGTTGATATTTTAAAATTTCTAGTTAGAAAAACATATAGGGGACTAAGAACTTCAATTGAAGTCATCAGTTCCTTGGTATTGTTACTGATTTCAGCTAATAAATCTTCGAATTACTATTTTTTTATAAGTTAGCTATCTCCTCATACGTATTAGTCAACTACGAATACAATCAGAAACATCCTCGAAAGATAATATATATATACTAATACTAGTGTCTTTTACA
>KB664165.1:9817396-9842057 GCA_000349025.1 Anopheles minimus | reverse complement strand
TCGGTGCAAAAGAGCGTTACAGCCCGGTCCCCGGGATAGGTCAGAGGGCTACGTGGATGTGTGTGTGTGTGTGTGAGTGTGGCGCCCGGGTGGAAATATTACCAAAGAGATCAAAGGCGAACCGGAAAATCAAAGGCATTTCTCGTTTTATACTGCTCGCTCAAATTGCTCCTTAAGGACCGTACACGCTGGCAATGACGACGCCGGCAACCTGTTCCACCACAGTCCGCTAACTCCCCGCTTGTTTGTAGGACTCGTCCACATCCTACAAGAGCTCTTTTAAACGAGCGTACCCCACCCGTAGCATCTCGGCCGGGGCCGGGTTCTTTCGTCGCCGGGATTGCTATTGTGGAACCCTGGACTGATGATTCATACACCGTGGAGGATCGTTAAATGCGTACAATCTCGTTATGGATGTTCAAAGTTTTCCATACGAACGCGGTGACTGTGCTGCTGCTGCTGATGATGTTGTTGGTGGTGATGGTGAGGAATGATCCTTCGTGCACCCTGGCTGCCGCTTCAATCCGCCCGATCTATGTCTATCCATTGAACTGGTGAAGAAAGCTTTTGAAAACCGCTCGACTGCTGCGACGGGTTGGCCCAAAGCGCACCGTGTCCTGGCGCTTTACCCGAAGCGTGTGCGACCGTGGCTCGTTTGTCCTTTGTGTTGCCGTTTCCTGTTTATGTTATCCCATTAAATTTTATGATTGATGTTGGCGCTGTTGTCTACACGATGACAGACGCCGTCTTGCGCAGGCCAGGGTAATTCACCGGTCGGATAACTGGTACACCCGTTTTGCCCCGATCTTGCGATGGGAAAATGTAACGGATTCTTTGGACGTTGGTTGTACGATCAGTTTAGATACAGAAGGTCATTTTGTGTTTTTTTTCTAACCGAATAATAAATCTCGAAGAGTGAATAATAAGATTTCGATTAAATAATATATTATTTTCTTGCATTTGTTCAACTCAGTGACTTCTGGTTCAAAACGTTGTTCCAATTAACAATTAGATTAGTAAATTGTTATACTTAACAAACACTAACGGATACCCATTTCCCCTTTCAACTGAGTGACTGTTTATCCGTGTTACTCAGAAATGACAGCGTCGAACGCGATTTGACAGAACGCTATATATTATCAATTGAGTTTAATTGAAAATTACAGATATGTTTTTGCAAAAATTAATGATAGATGGAATTTCATCATTCGGTGCGAATAATAACTCATAGAATGAATTAACTCAGAGTGAGTGAGTGACATTAATGAGTGAACTCTTAAACAGACTCTTTTATTGAGCTACTTTTGTGCGAAGGAGAGCAAGAAGTATCCGGATACCTTAGAAGAAACCGGAAAATGGCGTAAAAGATTTCATCTTAAATTTTGAATTTAATTTGTAGAAGGATTTTTGTGATTTTGTTTTATTGGTTACCTTTTAGGATTTGATATTTTTAATTTTATTTTACGTTTTCAAGTTACATGAATATTTAATTTAACTAACGAATCATCGACTCCTTATGGCGACTATCAGCTCACTCGTAAATGAGTTAGCAACTCATGAGTTAAATGTATTTAACTCATACACGAGTGAGAGGATACTCACTACCATGAGTTCCACTACTACATGAGTTAAATGACACTGTAATGAGTGGCACGATTCACAAATGGATTACAACGTTTTCCTATCATTTTTAAAGTAAAAACCGAAAGCTTTCTTAAAATGTGGGAAACGATTATGATGGTTTAAAATAACTGTGAGTGAATTTTATCACTCTTTGTGGAGAGCCGAATTAACTCACTCATAAAATTCATTTTACGCGTTCATTATCACTCGTTTGGCACATCACTAATTTGAACAATAGAAATAATGCAGAATATGTTAACAACCCGAGTAATTATAAACTTATTAAATTTCTATAATTAATTGTAGTAAAGTCTTCGTTATTTGTCATCATTTTGTTTGCAATTAATTACAACAAATTACACAATATCTTTTAAAGTAAATATCTAAGATAAATTTTTATTTCACGCTATATTTGATGATGTGCTTACACTATTGCAACATTTCATTAGCAAAACTTTCTCTAAAACAATTCCGTGAGCTGTGTCAACTTAATGACGATGCGATGGTGCCGCTTTAATTTCATTTCTCCATCCCATGCACCAGCGCCATGTAACAACGGTTGGGAAGAGTTGCTCCGGGACGGGGCTACGCGGCAAACGGTAGCAATCGGATCGGATTAAATTGAAATTCCCCCTCCGCTACTTACCATTCTCCATCGTCCCACTGCTGCATGATTGCAAGAACCGGCCAAATGCCCTCGAACGATGCACCTATCACGCGCATACGCACATTCCTGATGCTGATTGCGATCAGAAGTGAAATGAATTACATGGTATTATATTAATAAATCGAGTTGTAAACAAATAACGAAAATATTTATGCCATTTAAATATATTATTCAAATTTCACCGCAACCCCCTCCGATAAAAGTGCAACCCCCTTGTGTGTGGGGGACAGCTCGAAACAGGTGGAAAATGTACATGCTGTGAGAAAATATTTATCGTACCATTTGGATGCATCCTGGTCGTTGATAGGATGATACCGCACTATCAGGCACATTCGCAGCCTCGGCTGTACATATTGTGATGTTCGAACCAACCGACGACACCGAGTAGATGGAACGGAATGGGCTCAGGGCGGGCGGTTTGTGGAGATTGGTTTTTCGTACAAACCAATATCATTAACCCATCCGATGGCTTGGGGGCGGGATACCGATGGCTGCGGGGACACGAATTATGACTGCTTCAACATAATAATGTTGACATTAAAATTTTAAAACGACATAAACATATCTGACAGCTATTACGATTTAATATCGTGGCCCGGATTTTACGCATCCCAACCGATGAAAACAGGCAGCAAATGGACGGTTCGGTAGCAGGGGTGTTAGGATCGTTAAATGCTGGAAACGTCATGGCAGTGGCAGTGGTAGAATCATCCTCTAGAACGTCCCGTACTGTCCATTGTATTGATGATGCTGTATCACCACACACCGGCAAGTTGATTACTGTTGGACGATCATAATTTTCCTCCCGTAAAGGATGTAAATGTACCCGATGCTCTATTGTGGTTGCATCAGGGGCGAACTGTTCATTTTACAGACCCGGTGAACGTTACAGTATAATTAATTCATAAAAGAGTCATTATGATAGAAGTAATTTCTCATTCATTCAGGCAAAAGTCAAAACGATGCTGGTGATTGGTAGCTGATCGGTGCGTTGAATAGAATAAATAAATTTGGTCTTGCACTCTTCAATTGCAACTGGATGTGTGTTTGTTTTCTGTTGTTTTGTTGCCAGTTATGGTACATAAAATAATTAATTTGCACTTTTGGTAAATCATTTAATTGGATGGTAGCAGAGACAAAAAGAAACTATTGGAATCCAATTATAATGAATTCGATTCGATACACAAACAATAATACTTATTGTTGATTAATTCTTTCAATGATCCCTTTTTGCCCAGCATCACTCGGGTGCTTTAAGGTTAGGGGGGACATCCATTTATTACGTAATACACGATCGCTTACCATAATAAAAAAATCAAGCAGAATCAAGCAAATTCTTGAGCATGATGAAATCAGTTTTCAATTCTCGAAATTTCCTGGATTTATTGACGGATGCCGTCTTAATGACATCATAACGGCATCAATGCAGAACATTGTAATTTTATCTTATTTTTTAATGTTTTCCATATTAAGCAAAGTATTAGTTTTTAAAACTTTTATACACAAATTTACAGATCCTCAGCAAAGCAAAATATTCATTTTAAATGTCTGAATACGATTTATCTAAGATCTTCAATGATCTGCATAAACTTCAATCGCAAATAAAGATTTTTAAGAAACTTGGTGTAGGTGTTATCAACTGCCACTTTCACCTAACTATATTTGGCTTGTCAAAGTATTGCTTCTCAGTGAAAAAATGACGTCATTATATACTAGATCTTCATACTTAGAATCTGCTGTACTTTACGATCACTTCTGATGTTGAATGGCCAGATCAAGGAATCTCTTCGATGCATTGGAATTTTCTCCTGAAGTTATATGTTCTAAAACACTGATCGTGGGCTAACTCTGTTGTAGACCTGGCAGTAGCTCTTTTCACAATTACTGCTGAAAACTGCCTGCAATTAGTAAACTTAAATAAACAAAAGCGGTCAGATCACAAAACAATTGTTGCAAATCACGATGTATAGGTTGGTTCCTAAAGATGGCTGGAAAATTGTACTAAAAGACGATTAGAAATACATTCGAGAGAAATCGCGTATTATCATCTTATTGTGTGTTACGTAACATAATTTTAATCTTCTCGATCCCCAACCACCTCTACCAGCGTTACGTAATAAATGGATATTCCCTTATTGACGCTTAGAAATTCACAAGAACAAGATGCAAACAAACTGAACGTTGTGGCCTAATTAAAACAGCTCATTACAGCGCTCAACCAGCGGTTTGTGTTGAGTAGTTGACGTAGTAGTTGTACCATTCCCCAAAAACTACTCCATTGAAATATGAGCACGGTTTAGAACGCGCCAGCAAAACAGCTTTTATCAAAAACTGCTCTTTCCGGTGCGACGTTTTTGTTGGCCGAGTACAGCTGCCCACCTTTGCTGGCTATCATTCGCCATCTTTCGGTTTCCCTTTGGCAGCCCCTTTCCGGTGTGCAACTATCGACCCGACCAAAAGCGGTACCATCTGTGTGTGTAACCTTTTATCTAGTCCCGAAAACCCTCCGTTCCCTGGTACGGACCCATCCTGGTCCACGAACCCATCGCAGCGGAGTTTTCTGCAAATGGACGACCGAACGGGTCGAGTTTATCATCGGGTACCTTTATCTACCAGCACCCAAGCGTGCTACTAGTGGCCCGAAGCGAGCTAAAAACTAAACACATATCCTTTTCATATCCCTTTGCACGGTGCCCCGTCTCGATGGTCGGGAACTCAGCGCCGAACGTCACGTGCGACGTGGGGAATGGTGGGAGACCGGTTCCATTGGGTCATCTTTCATCCACATCTCTGTTCCCGTTCACTTCGCGTCCTTCCTTGAGGTCCGCGCTGAGGCCACGCGTGCACACTCCACCCGGTGCTCGTTTTATATTTCTGTTCGCTACACAAAAACCGTATGGAATACCATTTTTTAATATTTTTCCATAACGAGCAAACTGAACAAACTGCCTTTTATGTGCGGCTTGTAGCATTTGCTAACTTTATTGCATGGTTGGGGTAATAAAAAAATAAATATATATATACCGAGTGCTCCCAGAGTGCCGTACTGGGTGGGGGAAATACAAAAATCCCCACCGTACGGTCCTGTTTGCACCGAAACATTCACCGTTGGTGTTATTTTCTCCCTCACCATGGCTTTCCCAATAGCTTTTTGTTTGCCTTCTTTCCCCCGTCTGCCGGTCGGTTGCATCTTTTTCAAGCAGTGCAGTTCTTTGCAACATCCCAAGTTCTTTTATGCTCTTTCGCAGTCAACTAAAAGCAGCCCGACGATGCGGCGGCTACCGGCTACCCATAGTTGATGGGTTTGTTTGTGCGATTCCGATTAGTTGCTGGTACGGACGGTACGGCGCACAGTGCACTGTTCCATCATGGCGTACGCTTATGCACTGAATGGGATGAACCAAACAGCATACAAAAAAATCCTGAAAAAAATATAACGCTACCCATGGCGGGTATCATTGGCAAAAGGTTACGCACTGTGTTCCGTAAGCATGGCTGTCCTTTTTTTTGTTTGATATATTTTTGCATAGTAACGTAATCAAATTTTGAAATAACTCGAATAAGGTTTAGAATTCAATTCTTAACATGCACATAGTTTTTTTGTTGTTGGATGTTTAGCTTATGACAGCAACTGTTAAAAAGTAATAGGATTAGATAATGTTTTGTAAATCTGTAGACGATTATTTATCTGTAGTATGAAATTGTGATCTATGCATCAGACATTGGAACGCTTCTTGTTCCAGAAGTACGTAAAGATCACATAAATGTTCATATCGGTTACTTGTAGATTTTAATGTTTTTAAACTGGGCCTTGGAGTTGTGTCCCTTCTATGTTCATGTGCAACTGATCTTCCAAATGCAGTAAAGAGCGATCTACAGCTAGGATTGATTCTTCTGGAGGATGCAGAAATTAAAGACTCTTTTAATCCCGCTTAGGACTGATATTCAATTTCTCTCTTAAAATTGAAACAGATACACTAGCTTGCTCCTACACTGGGCATACTAAAAGATCTTGTCCCTATCTTAAGATATTGTCAGAACTTATTAAGCAGTATCCGTTGGAGCAAATCATCCAAATATCTCCTCCAAAAGTATTGGATACATCTGAATATAATCTATTGATCATCTGTGAGGCTTCTTACCGAAGACTACAAAAAGGTGAAAGTTTTCAATTTTTTGGTGAAATTTTTCAATTCTCACTTAGTTACTGGAACTGGTTGGAAAATATCTGACGGTCATTTAATCTGGCGAAGCCTTCCAATAATTTAATCCTGTTCCTTCCAATATTAGTATGTTTGGAAGACGTCCATCAGGAACTTACTAATTAATGGCTGTTATACATGTGATTTTATGATTTAGTAATCCAAGTTCTCTGTCTTTTAGATGCTTCCTTATAGCATTCCAGTAGAAAAATATGGTTTTAGTAGGCGAAAATAAGCATTCTGTACTAAATTGTTTTTAAGTTACTAAAGTAACTTAAGTACTAAAAAGGTGAAAGACGATAATGATATGGCTAATTTAATCGAATGATGCTCAATCTGGTTAGGAAGAATGATAAGAAAGATATTGACAACTGTTTCTATCAATAAAAATAGGAGATATCATGATATTAAAAATAGTTTTTATTTGTTCTAATTCCAATTTGATCATTTTTATTAACTTCCAGTCTAGTACTTCTTAATTATAACTGATATTTCACACATTCGGTACCCTTTCAGTTCCCTTTTCCAGATACCCCATTACAATACAAAATTTTCTCCATTATCAAATTCCTATTCCAATTCACAACAACAAATAGGAAATACCTGCCACACAATTTGTGCTGTGATATTTGGCGGTAAATGTTCATTGTGTCGTAAAACAATGCGCAACAATGCAATCAACAGTAACGCGATTGCACCGCACTGGGAAAAGTGCATTGTGCAAACTTTCCATTCAATGTCGGCGTCAATCGGCACAAAATTGGCGCGCGTGCAGTATTGCCAACCAAACGCAGGAGTTGCGTGTCCTGGCCGCTAGAACCGAACGGAAAGGGAGAATCGGGAGAGCGAGAGGCATTGTTGTTTTTGTCACCGCCGTCTCAGTGACGGTTGGACGGATTATGGATCATTTTTATTGCATTACCTTTCAGCGCCTTTTGACAAAATCTGAATGCTATCCATTTAGGTAATGAATTGAGCCTGTGCGGTACATTAATTGTGAAACGATTCAATCGACAATAGATCGAACGTTTGTGCAGTAATCCGCACGTTGCCGAAGTGCTTTTTTGTGTTGTTTTTAAACGAACCTGAATAAACCCATTTTTTAAAAGGCAATATTTGTTTGGAATAAGTTAATAACATGGTAAAAGATAAGATATTGCATGTTTTGATTGCATTTCAATCGCCATCAACTTGTACACACGCTCTCAAAAGGGCTGGCCCGAGAAAGCGTTACATTTATGTAAATTAAACACATAATGCCCTATCTGCCACTCCACACTGAAGCATCATCGAATGTACTCAGCACCGAATTACAAGTATTATTTGCAGATACACAAACAAAAATTCGCTACAACCCTGAGTAACGCCATGGCCCAAACCAAACCGTTTGAAAAAGGGGAATAAAGTCAACAAGATGTACACCAGCACTTTTCCCCCTGCTTGGCATTTGCAAGACACAAACCGTCGAGCGAAAGGTTAGAAGACGAGAAAAAACAACAACATTCCCAGACCCCTAATCGGGCCACGCGATGAACATGGTTCCAGGGTAATGCAGGGTGCATGTTTTGGTACACGATGTAATAAACACATTTGCTCGAGTTGATTATTCGACGGATGGGCTGGCTACGGTGCGTATTAATAAAGACATTTGTTTCTGTTTCCACTTTCATGGGGGACACACGCACTGTGGTGGTCATCCTTGCCACTGTCTCGTCCTCCCGGTGAGGCTGGGATTAATTACCATAAATTAAAAATTGATAATTCTTACGCCTCTCTCTCTGTACCGGTGAAACCAAAGTTGGAGGGGGCTTTTGTGGTTAAAAGCATTTATTTATTATCGTGTCAGGTTTCGATGTTGATGTTAAGATGTTTTGACTTTTGCATACATTTAAATATAAACTGTTTAACCGAAAGAGAAAAAATAAGTTCTTTAAAATAAAATCTGGATTTCAGCTGACGTAAGTATATCAACTCCGCACTCACAGGATCTTTTAAATTTTTTAGAAGAGAAACTGTCTCAGGCACTTGGTTGGAAGTGTATTACACGAATTTTGTAAAATTTAATATATGGCAAACGTTGAAGGTTAATCGAGTTATTTTTGAGAACATATTTCACAATTTAAGAACAATTTCTGTTGCTGTAACTGCGTTTTTGAAAGAAATATTGCTTTGAATTCTCTTCCAAGAGGCTTATGGGGCTTTATTAAATGGAAGAAATACTATTGGATTTTTTCAGCATGTCTCTTGAATACGTAAATTAAAAGCAACATTAATAAAATTTCAAAAAATAGCCTAAAAAATAATTATTACTACGTAGTACTAAAACAGTACTAAATTTCTTACCATTTTCAAGTGAATTTTGTTGCTGTTAATGCGCAATAATGCATTCATGTTTAAAGAACATGTATATCTGTTGCGGGAAGGTGGTTTTTTGAGAAATATTGATTTAAATCCTGATATTGAATCTCTATCCAGACATTTATTTGATCTGGGTCTTTTGTAAAACCGCAAGGAAAACTTTTGATTTTTTCCAGATTGTCTTCTGAACACCTCAGTATACGTAAAATGACGTATAAACTGCATAAAATACCAAAAAATAGTTAAAAGGAATTATTAGTACTAAACAATACTAAATTGTACTAAACAAATTAATCATTTTTTTTCATGAGTAATATTTTAATGTTTTGATCCGCAATAATGCTGATGACCTATGAATCCGTTCCATTCAAGTTCCCAATGCCATCTTTCCCAATTCCACAGTGACGGACACACGCGAAGCTCCCGAACCGCACAAAAGGGGTTCTTCAGATCGGGTTCAAGTATATTAACCACTCGAGATGTAGAAGGCAACCGAGGAGAGTAAATTAAAAATGAATAATATCATCCAACTGTTTATTTGGCAAAAACAACTCACACCCAAAACAAGACAAGTCCCGACCGATTGCACCGAGTGCGCTTCTTCCTCTCCCTAACCCTGCCTTTTTCTCTGTTTCCCCCCAGAACCAGCGTTACTAATTGAATTTGCATACGGTTCCGCAGCCACTTCGACATCGGATGGTAAGCACGCGGCATTCCCACACACACAAACGTACTCCTTTCCTTCATCTTCCGCATCCACACCTGATCCTGTGTGTCTGTGTCCCTTTGAACCGTGTTCTAACGTCGCGTCATCACCACTCCGTACCCGACTCTGGCATCTTTCATTCGAAAGGGTACCAGAAAGAGAGTTTTCCAGGGTTTAGGCATCGCAAAACTCAAGCGGTACGCACATCATGGCTGGGAGTCGCCGGTCGCGCCGGGGTAGACGGCGGAACCCGGTTTGATATCGATTTCGGTGGACATGATGCGTAACGGTTGTTGGTCCTGCGCCGTCGGTCCGATCCGTAGCTGTGGGCCGTAGGGGTGCTGCCGGCACACCAGAACCGGGCCGTTTCTGCTGCTTAAAGTTCACACACCAAAATTCTGGCATTCGAAAAACCGGCCAGAAGCTGCGAAATTCGTTTCCGCAAATCATACACACCGACGCCACAAGCGCGCTTGCCACCATAAATTCCACACATTCTCGCAAAGGTTGTTACGAACCGAAGAGGGTAGTAGAAGGACCACCGTTTCTTTTGGAAGGGTGTTTTGGACACAATATTTTTTTCACCACCGTGTTGTACACTTCTTACGGGTGAAAATGCTGAATTCAAAACTATTATGACATTTGGATGAATTATTACCTTCCAACCCTGTTCGGTGGTCGATAAAGAAAAACCTTTTGTACATTTACATGTTTTCTCCGACTTCGACGATTTGTCGGCATTGCTTTTGGCAATGTCTTATCCAATCAGTGCTTCATGATGGTTCTCGTTTCGTTTTAGTGCTGTAAACCCTCGATTCTTTACCGCGCAAAATTCGCATCAACACGTTGCACAAGATTTATCGATTTCCTTAAAGCGAAGACTGTGCGCGACCCCCGGAAAGTAGATGTCGTCTAAATGAAGGCAATATTTTAACCAACTTTCACTTGCGAGCGTTTTTTTTGCGTGGTTTGTTCGATTGTGGTTTTATTTTTTAAAATTTTTGGAAACTAGTTAAATAAAATATTATATTTTTACATAACAATCAATAATTTGTTTAAAAAAAATGATTTTTTATATATTTACAGATATAATCGTTCAATGTTACAGTTTTTGAATAAACTGCGGAGAGCAATCGAACAAGATTTTTGAAAAACTTGATCTCCACCGGTAAAACGTGCAATAAACCAACCAGTATGGGACATTTGCGAAACAAACAACGTCGAAATCAGGCGAAAGAGGCCGCACTGCAACGGGAGGAACGTTTGCGACGGCTGGAAGAGATGGATCTGGAAAATATGGTAAGTTAGGACTTGTATTACTTAATTCCCTGTTAAATGCGTTGTTTTTTACTGGTAATAATAATAATAGTTAGCAAGAAAATGAATTCTTCACTACAGAAAGGAAATGTTTTTTAGTACAAGAAGTACTAAATGTTTTTTTGTGATGTTTTTGTTAGTACATTCAGTTTTTTGGTAGTAAAACCTCAAAAGTCGCCCATTTTCAGTACATTTTGAGCATATTTACGCTTGGCCTTATGAAGACCAAATAAGTACAGCCATATAGGACTGACACTGCTAGTACTAAAATCACAATTTTCAAAATTAGTACACACTCAAATCAATCCAATTATCAGCAGGATTGTCCTCAATTATATCCTTCAATAATATACATCCTACAGTGAATTAGTGAAAGGGAGTTCTTAAAATCGGTCATCTATCGAACATCACAATGTCCATTCGTGTTGGAATTAAGCACAATAATTACAAGGCATTTATTTGAAGGCACAGATTTACACAATCAGCACTACGAGCACTTGATTTTGCGTATTGTATGTCTCGTTTTCATTTCCGAACGTACCACACACACACACAACACAACGGAGAACAAAAGGATAGGCCACGTGTCTTCTGAGTGAAGAAGATCTACTGCTGCCGTCTGCATTGTTGCAAAAATGGGTCCCCTTTTCACTGGATGGTTCTTCCTAACCAAGAACTGATACTGTTTAATGTTGAAAATATAAAGACAGAATCCAATCGTCACCTCGTCGTATTAATGCACCACACTATGCACGGTGTTCGCGATTGTTTTGTTATTCAAAACACCTCTTTTACACTTCCAGAAATGTTGCACAGACGGTGAAAGATGGGTGAAAAGATTTACGATCCTTTTAAAAGCGCAAGCGGAGTTTGAGTGTATCATTCTTGCGTTTTTAGCACTCAAGCATGGTGCGTACTAGCGATATCAATTATAGAATCAACTTACATCTCGAAGATCATTAGAAAGATGTTTTTGGTTATCAATCAGGGCTCTATTTCGATTTAATTTCAATGCTAATTTCATTCAAACTATTTACCACATGGAATTACGTATCCTCTGTCTCCTCCCAGGATTCCCCAGTAACAAGGGCAATCGGAGAGCAAATTAAATCATTTGTTTTTATTGTGCTAACTTATCACATTACACAGAAGCGGAGCCGAATGTTTTCACACGGCAGACCATTAGGATTGGGCCGGAAAACTTCCGGAAAAAGGGAACAGGTTGAACGCGCAAAGGCGTTCATTCCGTACACCTCCAGTCAAGTACTGCAACCCGAGAATGTTTCTGTGCCGGGGAAGGGACCACGGAGGATTCCTAGGATTTCATTCCGGATTGTGTTGTTGTCTCGGAAGGGATCAGACCTTCATTTAAACCGATCGGCACCGGTCGCGGGTGGGTTTTGTGGTGTTACATTGGCACTCCTTCTCCGTAATATGAGCAGTACTTTAGGGTGGGTGAGGGTTTTCTTTTGTTTTCCTGCCGTCGAAATTGAAAATAGCAGTTTCCACAGGTGATTTTTGTCGGTGCTTATCCCTCCGGTTGTGGGATAGGTTGCGGTTCCCGGTGTCGTAAATCGAGGGGTTAAAACGCGATGGTGGTTTTAGTACAAGCAATTTGTTGAGACATTTGCCACACACGAACGGATGGGATCAAGTTCTCAAATAACGTCTGAATGTGGGGCTTGGTGTCGGTAATACTATCGGTGTACCGGCAGCTCGCCACAATCGTCGTGGCGGTAATGGATTCCCGTCCGAATTCGATTACCTAGACGAGCCGACGATGGATTTGTTTATTATACGCTGGTGTAGAGAAAAAACAAGATTTCTTTTCACTAAAATCTTTGTTTGAATTTTTTCCTAAAGAGGACACAAAAGTATCGGATCTCTCCCGCTGCTAATTTCGCGCTACTGAGTAAACCAAGAACTCGTCTCGAGTAGAAGGTTGGCCAGTGTGAAGGGACAGCACCATGGTGATGCTTCCAGCATGGGCACAATTTCTTTCCCGGCCCTGAAATAGGGGACACCGTCGTCCAGCAGTACTGACGAAATCGAATAAATGTGTGCATTGATCTAATCTTGATTGTGCCGCCAATTGTCGGCAGAAACGGGCGGCAAATGAGCGAACGAGGGTTCCGCGCACTAGCCAAGGGATGGCCCAAGGGCTGGTATCAATTTGCGTTAATACGATTTTGTCAGCAGGCCCGAACTGTGGGAGGGAACCGGGAAAACGACCGCAGGCGATGGCCTTTTCCGGATAGTGTTAAAAAGCCCGTCAGCAGACGCGGAACAATGTGGATGATCCTGAAGCACCGATAAGCGGGATGGTTTTTACTTTTCCCTCGCAGAATAACAGTGTTACAAACGGTTTAGACAAATGGCAGCTGGGAGAGTAAAAAACATGATGTATTTGCGATTAAACTCTCCACGAACAATGGAAGGCATTTTGTGTTATAAAAATATTTGTACTAAAATTACTACCATTTGTACTAAAAACTTTATTTTTTCGTTCTAAAAATCCTAAAGACGTCCAAGACGCCTAGGATATGTGAAAGGATTTGTGTCTTGAAAATGGTTGTACTAAAACAACTGCTCACTGTACTAAAACCTTATTTTTCCCTCCTGCAAATCCCAAAGACGCCTGAAGCACATCAAACTTCAAACGGTGTATCCCGTTGCTGAAAGTTTATGCAATTGTCCATAGCAGTAGTTGCCTGGATCATATGTCTACGAACGAAATAAACAAATGCTGCACGTTACCCAGCGGTTTAGCCCTCCCCATTGCGTGTTACTGACAGATAATTCCAGAATTGTTACACAAGTTTCTTTTGTCAGCTCGCACACTCGCTCCGCCGAAAAACCCAACTTTGAGGTTACCGTCTGAAACCACGTGGCACCCGAAGGGGTCACGTGCCGACGATCAACACCTTCGTTCAGGAATCAGAAATCCACTGACAAGGGCACGGTACATGGACCGGTATCGGTATCACTCATTCTCAAACGGCATGTTTTTTTTTTGTATTATGTTTCCCTCTCCCAAAGGCCTGTTCCATGTCTGATGCTGATTCGGCACATCTGAATCGCTCACAAAGGAACGTTCAACGTCAAAGTCGGGTTTTGGGGATGTAATGTTTTCGACTTGATTTAATTAGTTTCATCGGCTATTGTCGACTCTTTTATGGTTGTTCTATGTTCCAGACATTTTTGTTGGCATCAGAAAATAAAACAACCATGTGATGCGGTATTGTAACGGAAATTGGGTAGATTTTTTCCCTTGAGTGTGGGAGCAGCGATAGTGGCATTTGTTTGTTTGTTTGGGTTTTTCCAAAATGTGTTATGATACTAATTAGATTGGGACAGAGAAAACTTTCATCATTAACTTATTTCATTTCTGTGTATCAAAAATTGAATGTCAATTTTAAGTCTTTATGATCCTTTTTATTATTTTGATTCTTGAAGATAAAATGAAAAGCACAAAATGAGAAACACTACAGGTTTTGTACACACAAACTACTATCGAACGTGCGCGTGTGTGAATAGCATTCCAACCGAGCCCAAAATGGATAACGGACACATTCCTTGCATTCCCGACTGCTCAACACGACCACTGTCAATATTGATAGCCACTCGCTATGGGGAAATACACTCAGCAAGGGTGCAACGTTACCGAGCTAAGCTTGGAAGGTATTGAATTCCACACTAATGCGAATATTTCAGCTTTACTCAGGCAGAATATTTTAGTTGAACCGATCTCAGATAATCGACACTGACACGATGTAATGCATGTACAATTTAAATGATGTCTTGCACGATGTCATGGTGTTGGACTCCTTTTATGTGCCTCCTTGCTGCTCTGAGCAATACAGATTGCAATTGCACTGCTGGCCTGAGAGAAGGATTCGACAGTGATCGACAAACTATTGAGAATTGGCATCTCAAAAACATTGACGACAAGGCCCCTGTTCGGATCGAATATCACTGACAGAAATAAGGTCAATTTAGTATTGGAGCAAGATTTTCTTACTCCTACGACAAACTTACTTACTACGAGACATACTTTTACTATGTATAGAGCTTATCTAGATGATATTCGATTGATGACCTATGGTGCATTAGACCAAAACCATTGTCTATCTATTATGGTCCATCCTTCTTTTGTATGGTGGCTGTCTAACGTGCGAAGGGCAAGGAAAACATAAATGTTAGGCCTCCTTGAGGTTCTTGTATTCTTTTTTCAATTCCTTCCGAGGCTAACGACTAAAAGCTGCTTCATGAAGATTGGCTAATCTTTTTGCATTTACACGTAACGATTCTTTTGAAACAGAATCTTCCAATATAATCTTTCGAAAATGAATCGTAGTAACCGCTGACCACAGATCGAACTGTCAAAAGATGACAAGCCAAAGATTCGGTTTGTCCACCAAATTCAAACAATCGAATGCATCACTAAAAAAATAGATAAAAGATTCACAGACAGTTTAAATCTGGTCTTGGTTAAAACAATTCGTCAACTGTATTACTAATAAATCCCTTATTTATTATTGGGCTTTAAAACAATATTTACAGTAAGTATTATATTTTCTGAATTGTTATTTATAGATTTTCCTTTATTCTAGTTACTCTCTCAATCTCCACTTAAAGAACTACAGCCCTAATAGTTTGAAGTAAATAAAGAAAGTGGCGAATTACCAAAATAGTTCAGATCTTTAAACTTGGCGCTTGTCGAGACCAGCCGGCGCCACTAGCTACCTTTAATGCATTAAACACACCAACTTCACCAGAGGCCATTACGGGGAAGTACCGAGATTGCGCGCTGTTCTTGCCAAAATTACATTATTAAACAATCTTATCCCCCTGCCAGCGGGATACACACCTTTTAGCAAGCAGCGAGAGAGAGTTTCGCACTGCACCTGTCAACAATGTGGCAACTTACCGCTGCCTTCGGGGAAAAACGGACAGCTACAGCGACCTGCAGGAATAGCGCACCTATTGTCGTTTTGGTTACCCAGTCGGTTCGGGCACGGTATTTGCTGCATTTGCAATGGGTTACAGCGAACCCCGGCGGAAGGGTTTTCGGTTGCCCATTATGTCCCGGGCGAACAATGTAAAATCGATTATGCTGCAGCAACATTGTTACCGTGGTTGTGTTCGCTGCGAAAACGCTCAGTCAGGCAAGCAAGTTTGCAAATTTAACAATGCCTTTGTTGCTCATTGTCCCCGGCTGCTACTCGTGTCCACTATCCCCTTTGTCGGGAATGGGAGTTTGGGAGTAGATGTTTCTTTTCTGTTCGTTCTTCGTCAACCACCGTCGAAAGCCAAGCCCGCCAAGAATCGCGACAAGGATCCTCAAGTGTCAACACTTGAGCTGTGGTTTTCGTGAAAAGCATAAGCACGAAAGCACCATCAAACAACCGAAACAGAGACACGCTTAGTATGCTGCTCACAATTCGTGAAAAGCGTTCTTGTAGCCGCTTGCCAGGTCGCTCTTTATTTTCTTCCAATCGGACCTTCCGGTGTGCCGGAAGTTGCTCTGCGGCGGCTTTTAACAAGCTGCTTAATTGGAAAAGTTCCAACAAAATCGGGCGAAAGTCGTATACTTTCTTTTTTTTTTCGCCCCCTGCTACCTTACCTTTTACAAAATGCTGATCTTCGGGTGAAGCCCGGATGGTGGAAGTTTGAATATCCCTGGGAAGGCAAGACGCTAAGTGTCCCATCTTTCTTCGTTCTTTTTGCTCGGGGATCTGACTTTGGTATACGCACGGGCACGGGATGCAATTGGGGCACTGTTTGGCGCTAGCAACAACGCCAATGGTCGATACTTTAACGGTAAAATGGCGATAAATTTCATTAAAGTGACACTAAATTACGGACGGTGGCCGGAAAATCTAAAGTACTTCGTCCGGTGCGAAAAGAGATGCTGTGTTTTTTGGCTCTTTTTTCCTTCTTCTGTTGTTTATAATGGGTTTTTTGTTTTTTTTTGTAGAGATTCATTTTATTCGAAGTTATATTTTTATACTAGAAAATAAATTAATTATCCCAACAAATCAATTTCAAGTCATATTTAATTTATTTTATATCTAAACAAATTCTAATTTAATTTATTTCGTTTCTTTATGACTCAAGGAAGTATTAAAAGTCTTATCATTCCTTGAAATATTCGTTCTTATGCCAAATTTCATAAACGATCGATGGAGTTTGAAGGTTTTCAAGATCAGATCTCCAACCGATCACCACATCACCGATTATAACGTTCAACAGACGAAGAAACAAGGGAATGGGGTTCGAATTGCAGCAACCATTGCAACCACCTGCAGTGTTGCACTGCATCCCGTACGATCGCGCTTATCCCGCTGGGTCGTCCGCCAAGGTCTTTATCGTTCTCGCAGACCTTAAACATACATTAAACACACATGCAGTACAAAGCGAACGCACCAAAATGGACAGTAAAAGATACAATTAAGCAAAAATCTCTCATAATCCGTAGAACCTTTCCGTACGATCCGTCGCCTGTCAACGTGTCAGTTTTGCATCGTGAAGCAAAGGAACAGAAAGGGGGAAAAACCTTATTTTGCTATCATGTGAAATCCAGCCCCAAAACCTGTCCTTTTACACGAAGGCAGTGTCACACAGCGCTGGGATGAATTATTACGTGTCTTTCCTTCGTTCATTCACTGTCCCAATTTTGATTTAATAAATTATGCTTCCATTTTTCTCCTTTCCAACAAGCATTCTTATTATCGCAGAAGGTTTATATTTACTACAAAATGACTATAAGCTTGGAAAGTATAAAAAATGATTAGAATGTATGGAAGATATAATTCTCATAATAGTTGTCCGGTTGTCAACACCGTCCCAAATGACGGGGTTGACAGAGTGACAGTGAGTCTCCAACGGGCGAGACACCTCGAGGTCGTATGGTCCATAGTTCGGCTTTTTTACATGGGGATACACGAGAACATTTGAACTCCCTTGCCTGCCCATCGTTCCATCGGGTTGGCCGGCCCAATGTCTACGTCCAATCGTGCGGCTGACAGGCACGGGGTTTGAGTGGTCGCAAAAAAAAAAGCAAACAGCGTGCAAGGATATCAAATAACCGTTCTCCGTAATGTCTTGTTATTTGCCTGAGGTCTTCAAACGAAAGCGAATTTCACGTCAGTTATGGGCACTGCCAGTGTCAGTACCTCCCAACGTGACAATCGATACGTTTCTCAAGCGTCTTGCGTTAACATTCTTGCTGGGATGTAGGGTTTTATTTTTGCTGTCTTGCAAACGTTGGTTTAATTACAGTGAAGAAAATGTTAAAGGTTCGAAAACAGAGAAAGCTTTAGCCGGAAACGTCTCAAACTGGAGGGAAATTTGTTGTTATGAATTCTTTTAACTTTAGCGGGGTATTCATAATCGCCATATTATTCCTAGTCTCAATTCCATGCTATATACCCTTCAGCGACCCGAGGTATTAATTTAAAACTATTCAACATTTTTTACACTAGACTACTAAAATGTGTGGACAAAAACGCTATTTCATGCTAAAGCAACGTACTTTTATTCCGTTATAATTTCAAATTCAAATAAAGTTCGAACTTCGACGAGATGACCAGCGAAAAAGTAGGCGGAGCCAAGTCGACCAAACATCCGAACAATGGCTAAATAAACCCACGCTTTTGTCCATAATCCACTGTGCGACTACCGTGTGGTCAAAAAAAGCCCGAACGTTCCCCCTTGCCATGACATATGTCAAATCGTCATTCTTGGAAATGTCATTCGTAGATGTCATCATACCTAGCCACGTCGAAACTGTGTTTTCATGTTGGTGCTGAATTTTGTTGAAAATCTTGTGTTAAACTGTTCGTGAACGTAGTACAATTACCCGAAAATGGTTAGTAAGCTTCCGCCGGACCGATTGATGCTCGGTTTCCACATCGAACCACGTTGCACGCGTGCATATTTCGTGTAGCTTTGAAAATGATTCAACCCAACCCGGTAACTTACACAATGAAAGAGCCCGAAATGGTTGGCTGCAATAGTGGCAAAGATTGGCTCCGGCGATCTGTACGCTCCTACGTGTGATTTGTGTGAAAATGAGCCACAATTTGTTCTCTACGGTTAATGTAATATACTGTAATGTGTATTGTGCGTGTGCATATTGATGGAATACTATTCCACAGAATCCAATAATTGACCTCAAAACTGAACACATCGTCATCACTTTTTTTTGCCGGATCGGTTCCCTGAATTATGTTGTTGTCGATGGTGATAAGTGATGTGGAAATTGGCTTGGATTCCGACAACACCACCCGATGGACTCTTTTCCCCTTGCTGTGTTTATGCTTGTGTTTTTTTATGTATTTTCACGGTGTATGTTTGGACAGTTGGGTAGTGGGTGAAGAAAAGCTACGAAATATACAGTACGACGGTGAAAATCATAATTACGTGGTCAATATTAGTTCATACTATCGATCAAAACTTTCGCTCCGTTGTGTGTGATGCTGTAGTCAGAAAGTATATTCAACAAAAGGAAAAATACAACAATTACGGATTACGGATTGCATCAAAGACGTATTGTCGTGATACGTAAATGCACCGTCGGCACTTTTGATGAAAATTTTCTGACTGAATATGTGGCATCTTGCTTTTTAAATAATACGTGAAATGAACCGTTGGACGAGTGTTTTGATAAGGACATTTCTAACAGTGATATACAAATTAACTAATTCCGTTTTGGGGTCATTCGGTAGATTTGTGTAAAAGTTTACAAAACCCACTATCAAAATGGATAAATGAAAAGCTTTCAGCTATCTAATTTGTTTTGTTTTCGTTTTTCTTCCACACACACAGCCACTAAGGTTGGACATCAAAAGAAGGCTTACGTCGCGGTCGGACCGGGTAAAATCGGTTGATCTGCACCCGACGGAACCATGGATGCTATGCGCACTATACAATGGCCACGTACACGTGATGAACTACGAAAACCAACAGCTGGTAAAAGATTTCGAAGTCTGTGATCTGCCGGTACGGTGCGCCCGATTTGTGGCACGCAAGAACTGGATCCTCACCGGTTCCGACGACATGCAGGTGCGCGTGTTTAACTACAACACCCTCGAGAAGGTACACTCGTTCGAAGCGCATACCGATTACGTCCGTTGCATTGCGGTCCACCCAACGCAGCCGCTCATCCTCACGTGCAGTGGTAAGTGTCCAGCCTGGAGGTGCAAAAATCCCATAAACCATCGTTTTAATGCATTTCCATTTTTTGTCCCCCCGTTTTGCAGATGATATGCTGGTGAAGCTGTGGAACTGGGAAAAGATGTGGGCGGTGCAGCGCGTCTTCGAGGGTCACACGCACTACGTGATGCAGGTTGTGTTTAATCCGAAGGACAACAACACATTCGCCAGTGCATCGCTCGACCGTACGGTGAAGGTGTGGCAGCTCGGATCGAACGTACCGAACTTCACGCTCGAAGGGCACGAGAAGGGTGTAAACTGTGTGGATTATTATCACGGCGGTGACAAACCGTACCTGATATCCGGTGCGGACGATCGGCTGGTAAAGATCTGGGACTACCAGAACAAAACCTGCGTCCAAACGCTCGAGGGCCACGCGCAGAACGTTTCGGCCGTTTACTTTCACCCGGAGCTACCGATTCTGCTGACCGGGTCGGAGGATGGTACGATCCGGATTTGGCATTCGGGCACCTACAGGCTGGAAACGTCGCTAAACTATGGTTTCGAGCGTGTGTGGACAATTGCTTGCATGCGTGGCACAAACAACGTGGCGTTGGGGTATGTTTCTACTTCTTTTTATCTCGTTTATACATATTAACTATTTTTTCTATTGCTATTAAATCGTTTTTAAATGCATTTTATTTGTATTATTTCTCCTCTTCCATGTAGCTACGACGAGGGTTCCATCATTATAAAGGTTGGCCGGGAGGAACCCGCCATGTCGATGGATGTTAATGGAGGCAAAATCGTTTGGGCTAGACACTCCGAAATGCAGCAAGTGAATTTGAAAGCCCTCCCTGAAGGTAAGTGCAGCGAAAAGACGAATACTTTCCACCAGAGTTTCAAGGTTTAAAAGGAAAACAACGCAAAAATGCGGAAAAAAAATCCGTACAATTTATTTTTCCCATTTTCTCTTGCTCTTCTCGGAGAAGATGCACTTTTGTTTTAGCAAAAAATGCTTTTTTTTGTGTATATGATACCGGAAGTAACAATCAAACATTAGAAATGAAAATATCTCGCCTATAGGAGTCCTTTCCGTACCAGAAAGGGGACTCATCTCCATTAGAATGATTAAACACCCACCCATTCCATCCCATCCGTATATGGCGCATACGCTCAAGTGCAACGGGCGCTTGAACTGTGCGAAAGGTCAAAACAACATGTCCTTTTCCATATCTTCACTACACATGCCCCTCTTTTATGCCATTGTGTTTTCGGGGCGGAAGTTGGTGCAAGTGCATTTGAGAAGTTAAATATCTGACTGCTTCACATCTCATTAGCGTGATTAATGTGCGTGTTATGTGATTCGTTCTTTTTCGGTATTTAAAAAACAATTAAATATGTTTATTTTTACGTCCAGCAGAGATGGATAATTATATTTTTTGTAATTTTATATGAAAATTTTGTTTTATATGATTTGAACATTTTGTTTACGTTTGTACCTATTAATAGACTTGTTACTAAAATTGTTAATCAAATTATTTGGAAACTGGATCTCAGCAAAACAAAAGTGCATCGTTTCAGACACGACCCCGTTCAATGCTAATATTGGCAATGAATAATTCAAATCAGAATCTTGCTCGAATATCAGCCGCAACGGCGCAGAATGGGAAGATGGTACAATAGAATTTATTTTCCTTTCTTTCCCCCCCTGTGTTTTTTCCTCTTCCCTCTACCACCACCACCACTAACAGGAACGGAAATCAAGGACGGGGAACGACTACCGGTGGCGGTTAAAGACATGGGTGCATGCGAAATCTATCCACAAACAATCGCCCACAACCCGAACGGAAGGTAATGCTTGCTGGGCTTTACAAGGGACAACACCCCTCGTCTGATTAGCCCAGCCAATTGGAGTGCCCGCGCTGCACTCACGGCAGCGGTGAAATTCGTCCGCTTAACGTTCCCCTTTCGATCAACAGGTTTGTGGTGGTTTGTGGCGACGGGGAGTACATAATCTACACATCGATGGCACTCCGCAATAAAGCGTTCGGTTCGGCACAGGAGTTTGTGTGGGCCTCCGAGAACAGCGAGTATGCCGTGCGTGAATCGAGCGGCACGGTGAAGCTGTTCCGTAACTTTAAGGAACGCAAAAGCTTTACACCAGACTACGGTGCAGAAGGTAAGATTCACATGTTCCTTTTTTTTTCTGGAGAAAAACACACGAAAACTGAAGTAAATATTTCACAACAGAGATAGGATAATATGAAAACAAACGCAAAAAAGCAAAAAAACAATACAATTCCTCGCTTGTATGATCTAAAGCGTACTGTTTTCTACTCTTTCACCCTTTTCCCTTTTTTATCGCTGCGAATGCGCTTGTCTGTTGTACTATGCTACACTACTGTACTAAAAAAACCGTATTTCACTGTTCCGCAGAAGGTACATTCATATATTAGTCTTTTACTTAAACAAAACGAGCAATATTTTATTGTTATTTGCATGCTTTTAGGTTGTTTTTATATTCGTTACTTTAGTTTTTTTATTCTCCGTAACTTACTTTCTGTCTTTATGTTACTTGACGCTCTGTAGGTATCTTTGGCGGCCAGTTGCTCGGTGTGAAAACTTCGTCCGGTTTAACATTTTACGATTGGGAGAATCTGGAACTCATCAGACGAATTGAAGTGCAGCCAAGGTATGTGTTTAGATCGCTTTCGTGAACAATAAGGAATTACTTCAACTTTTTTGCAAAATCTTCTCTCCCCATCCACAGACATGTGTTCTGGAACGAAGCGGGCACGTTGGTGTGCTTGGCCACCGAGGATTCATATTTCATACTGAAGGTGAACATCGGGATGGTTCAGAATGCTTTGGCTACGAAGCAACAGCTCAGCGAGGATGGTATCGAAGAAGCGTTCGATGTACGTTAATGCACCGGGACCGGTAGTGCGGGAGTGGAGCGGAAAATTGGAAACTAATAAAACCCCTTCTTTCTTCTCAAGGTTTTGGGCGAAGTGAACGAGCTGGTGCGTACCGGGCTGTGGGTGGGCGATTGTTTCATCTACACAAACTCCGTCAACCGGATCAACTACTACGTTGGCGGTGAGATCGTTACCGTTTCCCATCTCGATCGGACGATGTATCTGCTTGGTTACGTGCCGAAAGATAACAGGTAACTTTACCCTTTTCAAATTTATTTTTCAAATAACTATAATTTTTGTTTATTCAACAGACTTTATCTGGGCGACAAAGAGCTGAACGTGACCAGCTTTGCGCTGTTGCTGTCCGTGCTCGAGTACCAGACGGCCGTGATGCGGCGCGACTTTGAAACGGCGGACCGTGTACTGCCCACCATCCCGAAGGAGCACCGTACCCGGGTGGCTCACTTCCTGGAAATGCAAGGATTCCGCCAGCAGGCACTGCAGGTATCGATCGATCCGGAACATCGCTTCGAGCTGGCGCTGAAGATAGGCGATCTGGATACGGCCCTGGTGCTGGCCCGCGAATCTGACAGCCCGCAGAAGTGGAGCCAGCTTGCCAGCATCGCCACCAGCAAGAACAAGTTCGATCTCGTGAAGGAATGTCTGACGAATGCAAACGATTACGGTGGTCTGCTCCTTTTGGCCACTAGTACGGGTAAGTCCACGGGACAAAACAAACGGGGTCAATATGTGTTTGTTTTCGGGGTGGCAAGTTGTTTCGACAATTGCTTTCAAAATAATTGTATTCATTAGCCAGCGCTACCAATAAATTGTGCGCGATGGCGTCCCGGGAAGGTTCCGGGAGATAAAAAGATAAAACATTGTCACCCCATATTGCATGCTTTGGTGCTCGCGAAAGCGATAATGCTAATCATATACAGCACATAAACTGTAATCAAGTTGGACCTGGGCCAGTTTGTTGGTTTCTTCCTCAAATTGTTTTCTAACGTGAACGCTTGTCGATATTTAGCACGGACGGTGGATTATTACCTACTTACCATTCCTTTCCATTTGGTTCTCCATTACCCAACAGGGGATTCGGACATGTTGCGGAATCTGGGCGAGAACGGTGTCACGCAGGGCAAGTTTAACATTTCCTTCCTGTCCATGTTTTTGCTGGGCGATTTGGAGAAGTGTCTAGAAATTCTGATCCAAACCAATCGGATACCGGAGGCTGCATTCTTTGCTCGGTAAGTTTCTGTTCCCGCAGCTTTCGTCACAGCAAATCGTAACGTTTGGTTTGTCTGTTTTCCCCCTCGTGCAGGACGTACTTACCGAGCAAAATTTCACACGTGCTCGACATTTGGCGTACCGAGCTGGCCAAAATCAATGAGAAGGCCGGCCAAAGTCTAGCCGATCCGCAGCAGTACGAAAATCTGTTCCCCGGGTTTTACGATTCGGTAAAGACACAACAATTTCTACTGCCGGAACGAAGCACGCTGCTACCCGCCAATGCCGCTACCAAAGTAAGTAACTGTTTTCTTCAAATTTTGGGTTTGTTTTTGGGTTAAAAGGTAGAAATAGCGTCCCCAACAGAAAAACAGCTGCGCTGCAAACGATAGGATTGGGGTTCAAATCCCATCCGGACCGTTCCTCCCATATTGAAAACTTTTTGAAGTGTTGGAACCCTAAACATAGCCGACATGTT
>KB664165.1:9796129-9813736 GCA_000349025.1 Anopheles minimus | reverse complement strand
AAAACTGAAGTAAATATTTCACAACAGAGATAGGATAATATGAAAACAAACGCAAAAAAGCAAAAAAACAATACAATTCCTCGCTTGTATGATCTAAAGCGTACTGTTTTCTACTCTTTCACCCTTTTCCCTTTTTTATCGCTGCGAATGCGCTTGTCTGTTGTACTATGCTACACTACTGTACTAAAAAAACCGTATTTCACTGTTCCGCAGAAGGTACATTCATATATTAGTCTTTTACTTAAACAAAACGAGCAATATTTTATTGTTATTTGCATGCTTTTAGGTTGTTTTTATATTCGTTAATTTAGTTTTTTTATTCTCCGTAACTTACTTTCTGTCTTTATGTTACTTGACGCTCTGTAGGTATCTTTGGCGGCCAGTTGCTCGGTGTGAAAACTTCGTCCGGTTTAACATTTTACGATTGGGAGAATTTGGAACTCATCAGACGAATTGAAGTGCAGCCAAGGTATGTGTTTAGATCGCTTTCGTGAACAATAAGGAATTACTTCAACTGTTTTGCAAAATCTTCTCTCCCCATCCACAGACATGTGTTCTGGAACGAAGCGGGCACGTTGGTGTGCTTGGCCACCGAGGATTCATATTTCATACTGAAGGTGAACATCGGGATGGTTCAGAATGCTTTGGCTACGAAGCAACAGCTCAGCGAGGATGGTATCGAAGAAGCGTTCGATGTACGTTAATGCACCGGGACCGGTAGTGCGGGAGTGGAGCGGAAAATTGGAAACTAATAAAACCCCTTCTTTCTTCTCAAGGTTTTGGGCGAAGTGAACGAGCTGGTGCGTACCGGGCTGTGGGTGGGCGATTGTTTCATCTACACAAACTCCGTCAACCGGATCAACTACTACGTTGGCGGTGAGATCGTTACCGTTTCCCATCTCGATCGGACGATGTATCTGCTTGGTTACGTGCCGAAAGATAACAGGTAACTTTACCCTTTTCAAATTTATTTTTCAAATAACTATAATGTTTGTTTATTCAACAGACTTTATCTGGGCGACAAAGAGCTGAACGTGACCAGCTTTGCGCTGTTGCTGTCCGTGCTCGAGTACCAGACGGCCGTGATGCGGCGCGACTTTGAAACGGCGGACCGTGTACTGCCCACCATCCCGAAGGAGCACCGTACCCGGGTGGCCCACTTCCTGGAAATGCAAGGATTCCGCCAGCAGGCACTGCAGGTATCGATCGATCCGGAACATCGCTTCGAGCTGGCGCTGAAGATAGGCGATCTGGATACGGCCCTGGTGCTGGCCCGCGAATCTGACAGCCCGCAGAAGTGGAGCCAGCTTGCCAGCATCGCCACCAGCAAGAACAAGTTCGATCTCGTGAAGGAATGTCTGACGAATGCAAACGATTACGGTGGTCTGCTCCTTTTGGCCACTAGTACGGGTAAGTCCACGGGACAAAACAAACGGGGTCAATATGTGTTTGTTTTTGGGGTGGCAAGTTGTTTCGACAACTGCTTTCAAAATAATTGTATTCATTACCCAGCGCTACCAATAAATTGTGCGCGATGGCGTCCCGGGAAGGTTCCGGGAGATAAAAAGATAAAACATTGTCACCCCATATTGCATGCTTTGGTGCTCGCGAAAGCGATAATGCTAATCATATACAGCACATAAACTGTAATCAAGTTGGACCTGGGCCATATTGTTGGTTTCTTCCTCAAATTGTTTTCTAACGTGAACGCTTGTCGATATTTAGCACGGACGGTGGATTATTACCTACTTACCATTCCTTTCCATTTGGTTCTCCATTATCCAACAGGGGATTCGGACATGTTGCGGAATCTGGGCGAGAACGGTGTCACGCAGGGCAAGTTTAACATTTCCTTCCTGTCCATGTTTTTGCTGGGCGATTTGGAGAAGTGTCTAGAAATTCTGATCCAAACCAATCGGATACCGGAGGCTGCATTCTTTGCTCGGTAAGTTTCTGTTCCCGCAGCTTTCGTCACAGCAAATCGTAACGTTTGGTTTGTCTGTTTTCCCCCTCGTGCAGGACGTACTTACCGAGCAAAATTTCACACGTGCTCGACATTTGGCGTACCGAGCTGGCCAAAATCAATGAGAAGGCCGGCCAAAGTCTAGCCGATCCGCAGCAGTACGAAAATCTGTTCCCCGGGTTTTACGATTCGGTAAAGACACAACAATTTCTGCTGCCGGAACGAAGCACGCTGCTACCCGCCAATGCCGCTACCAAAGTAAGTAACTGTTTTCTTCAAATTTTGGGTTTGTTTTTGGGTTAAAAGGTAGAAATAGCGTCCCCAACAGAAAAACAGCTGCGCTGCAAACGATAGGATTGGGGTTCAAATCCCATCCGGACCGTTCCTCCCATATTGAAAACATTTTGAAGTCTTGGAACCCCAAAAATAGCCGACATGATCGAATAGATCGTTACGGCTAAGTAAGAGGAAAAGTTTATTTAAAATACAGTAGAAAGTCGATTATCGATTTTCACGGATAATAAGACATTTAAATTTTAAACGCCAAATATATGAGATTAAGAGGGGATACCAACGATAAAATTCATATTCAATTCCTTAAAACTCAAATTTTAAGTTCGTTAGTGCTAACCGACAGTGGAAGGTGGAGTAGTCAAGTTCAAGGAAAAATGGACCAAAAGGCCAACTCCATGCAGTTGAACCTGAAATCGGACAAATATCTCTGAGAGAAATCTACTAAGGAAATGTTCGCCAAGATGTCGGCCGGAAAGCAAACGGTTATAAAGAAGCAAATCGCATGTCTCCATAGGAAGGAAGGGACATCATTGAGCGCCCGCCTTTTGCAGTTATTATTATTATTATTAATATTTTATTTATTGAATATTGTTTGCCTCGAGGGCTTTACAATAGCGTCAATACATAGAGTTCAATCGCGTCAAATGAAAAAAAAAGACGAGACACATTAGGATGCGGTAGACAGAACACGGGAACGGAAAACAGCAAAGTGTGGTACACTGTGGTCAAACAGATCACCCACGGAATTGAAATCCGATAGCGCCAGTTACAGGACCTCATTCCGGAATGTGACGATCCTCTTGTGAATGTCCTGGGAAATCTAGCGTACGATCAGATAAAACTCGGTTGGTAAGCGATGGGTTGAAGCGTTTCGATCGGAATGCCTAATAACAAAGAGCCACTGAAGATCTTCGGATGAAGCACGAAAGCTACCAAATTCTCTGGAAAATGTGATAGATGTGGCAAGCGAGACCTATCGATCCGTCGTCCTGAAAAATCCGTCGATACTTCGTGTCGTTTATCGATGATCTTTGAAAAATTTCTAGAATTCTTCAATGTCCAGTATTTAATTTCCCAAATTTTTCAAAACTGAACGAATGAATGAGGGCTCTATTCTACCGTTTTACCCATTATTATACCTTCATACCAACCATTTAAATATGAAATTGTATGATTTCTTCCAGGTACCACTCAACATTGACCGCACGCCTATTGATGAGATGAAAATGGCGGAAAATGAAGGAAAGTTCGATTATAATCCAAGCGCAAGCAGCGAACCCATCGTATCGTTACCGAATGGAAACGTTGGCGATAGTGTAAGTGACGAACGGCGTTTGTTTACCCCATGAAGAATTTGCTTTTAATTAGCTACGATCGTTTTTTGCTTCCATACTTTTAGGCTCCATCGGTTTCAAAACATCCCGAAGCAACCGTCGTTAACAGCAATGCTGACAGCAGTTCGACACAAGTTCCGCCTGCGAGTGTACCGCCGACGATAAATACCAGCACGACGACGGTTGGCAATGTATCGGCAGCGCAAGTGAAACGGAAAAGTTCACTCGAGGACTTTGAGTCGGAAATCGAAGCGTTGATGGATGATAATATTGACACTTCGGTAAGTACGACGGAAAACGGTCAATGAATAAGTCGGAGTTTCGTTTATAGTAATCGCAATTCTTCCTCAACCACAGGATGTAAATATAGACGACGTAGAGTTGAGCGATGATTGAGCGTACGGAGCGGACATTCGCCAATCTCAATAGCCCCAAGCGGCGGCCCCTAACAGAGAGCCGGAAAGTTTAGCAAAAGTATTGTGTTTTCCTTTTGTTTTTTTTTTCTTCTACTTTACGTGCATATATTGCAAACTGGATATAAAAAAGGTACTAGAGCGATGGAGCCACAGGCCACAGCAGCACCATTCTTCCACCATTATGCTCCGTTTAACCCCGTAAACGCATGGTAAACGCGATTATATATTCCATATGAAGCATTGGTACATTTACAATTTGAGTTGAATCGATTAGAAGATTGAAGGATTCAAATAAAACCACAACAAAGAATTATTCGGGCATAAAGTTATCACAACAACAAAAACCACACGACTTTAGGGTTAGTTAGAGGAGAAGAGACGATAAGAAATATCATTTAATTATATATTTTTTTCTTTAGTAAGTATTCGCCAATCTGTCTCTTACTCTATTAAAAGAATGCATAGTGCAATAGATATATTTTTGTTTGACCGATTTTTTTCCTCGCCACAAAGCGATCTTTTCCATAAAACAGTTTCATTTTGAAGACGTTAGTCTTTTCGGTTCAATAGCGAGATCGAATCGTTGTGGGAAGGATATGCTGCTTTCGGTGCTTATAAAATTCACCTTTATCCACTATCCTGTCATGGCAAGTCGCTTTTGGATAGGGTTTGTTGCTGGTAAGTCGTCGTACTCGTGTATCATACACAAACACGTTGTGGTGGTAAACTGTTCCGCTCTTGTTACTGTCCATGGTCGTAATAGATAATGAAAAGAAAAGCAAGCAAAAATTAAGTATATTGAAGATAGGTTTTTATTTCCTCTCAGCGCTCTAACAGTTGTGCTTATCATTGCAGCATTCCTGTTTGTGGTTTTTCGTGCATTTTCCGTTTTTTTAGCTGAAAATCTCCACACCCGTGAGTTGTATTGGTCCAGGACATTATGTTTTATTTTTCTTTACTTTTTTATTGTTAAGGCTTTAAAAGGGATGAAAATGTTATACTTTTTCTTGAGGGGAATTTATGTAATCGAAAACACAAACCCAACTGCAAGTAGGTTTGTTCAACGCCCTCACTATATCGATATAATAACAATTAATGATAAGAAAATAATAAACAAAAATATCGCTTTATTGTAGCTTTATGAAAGAAATGTGGGTGCGTAATTAGACAGAAATGAATGAAACATGAGTATAGATATATTATTTCTATCAATGGATTCACAATTTTTTACTTTGGTTGATTATTTACTCACATGTTTTAATATTATCGGAGGATTCGGTTTGTTTTTCCTCACAAAATGGGTAAAAACTTTTTTAATTTTGTTTGTTTGTTTTTTATTTTTACTCGAGGGATTTTTTTAACGATTATCGAAAAAACACTGAACAGCTGATGTATTGATAGAAAGAGAAAGAAAGTTTTCCCTTTTCTTCGTTGCATTGCAATTCTGTCGTGCTCACGCACACAAACATCCAACCGCGCACAGCTGTTGGGAAATAAACAAACCAGATACGCACACATGAACCACTAGTTTTATGTTGTGTTTGCACAAAGATGATTGTTCCCCGAAAAAAAATCCTTCCTTTGTAATCTAAAATGCTGTAAAACGATACAGGATTAATTACTGCCATTAAATGCGTATATGCGTACCATTCAATGCGTATAATGAGCGCCTGCTGTACTGTTCGTGCAGTGGAAAATTTGACGAAACACCTGTCAAAACATCCGCGCCCGCGTACTGTCAACTGACAGTTCAACACACGCACACACATGTACATCGATCAACAAAAACATTGAAGTCGATTTTTTCCGATCGAAAGCAGAAAACGTTTTATTGGAATGACTTGCTGGCCGCATGCATTTTGCTAGTTTTATTACTTAGATAGTATTAACAATTCAACTGCCGCATCGACAGCGCGTGGATAGGAGTGCAAACTTTGCTTACAACAGTGTGTCTTTCGTATAAAACAATGGTAAGTTTGCGGCACCATCATGTGAGGTTTGGATGGTAATGTTTTGTGTCCGATTGTAGACACAGCCCAGAAGCACCGGGGAAAAGCCGAGCCCATCCGAGAAGGAAACAGGCAAAAGCAACCTTAATCTAACGGCGGACGAACTGAAGGAGGAAGGCAATCGGTGTGTGAAGGCTGGCAGTTTTACCGAGGCGATTCTGCACTACACCCATGCCATCAAGCTTAGTCCAGCGGATGCCATACTGTACAGTAATCGATCGTTAGCGTTTTGCAAGATGCAACAGTACTACTACGCAAATGAGGACGCCGATAAGGCGATCGCGTTGAATCCTACCTGGGCGAAAGGGTATTACCGGAAGGCGGAGGTTAGCATGGGTGTGGGCCAGTACGAAACGGCGCTGCTTTCGTACGGGAAGGCACTGCAGCTTCAGCCGCAAGACATGGGCATCATACAGGCCGCCCGGAAAGCAGCCACGTTAAGCAATGCGGAACGCGAGAAGGAAAAACGTTCTCCCTTCATCGGTAGCGCCATTGGTTGTGTTGTTGGTTTGTGTATCGTAATGGCCGATATGCTGCTGACGGAAAATCCGACCATTAAGGTAAGATTTCATTCGCATAGTACATTATTCAACTTTATTGTTATGCTGTTATCCTTCCAGTACACGTCGCTGATGGTATTCATCATAATGGTGATCACTAGCATGGGTTTCGGAATAGCAAAATTAGTGTGGTACTACAAAAAATTGCAACGGAAAGGTTTACTTGATCCGCCCATCGATTTACTAGAAGGTACAGTCCTTGTTCCCTACCAAACACATCAACCTCAGAGAAGGATAATCATATTGTACATTTGATTTCAATTTTAGATTTCCAAAAGCATAAGGAAAACGAGGACGCATCACCAACGGGTGAACCACGTCACGAACGGAATCGATACACAAAAGCACAAGCAAGACAACGCTTGAAAAAGGCGAAAACATAAGTGACCTTTTTTCTACTAACATAACGCTGGTGTACGGTTATTGGGACGAAGAAAAAGGCTTTCCACACTAATCTTGTTTCCCATCATTGTGAGTAGTTTGTAAGCGTTTGGTTTTGTTTTTTGGGTTTCGTACACGTACAATATTGTGTTCATTGTTGAAACAGTATGTTGTAACGCTGTATTACACGTGGTTTTCATTGTTCTTTTACCTTTGTTTTAATCTGATGCAATATTGCACTTATGATAAAAGTAAAAGCTTCTTCTGCTTTGGCAAGATTGAACCATAACCGGGCGTATTGTTTCATACGAGTTTTTGTTATGTTTTCCTAAAATTCGTTCCATCCATTGGATGTTTTGTTTACATTTTGTTAGAATTTTTAGTTGTTGCAGTTGTAACAATGCACCAAAATGTATATTTTTTCTTTTTTGCTCTGATTTGCATGTTACATGTTGTAATTCAGTAGTGCAACTGAAACGTACACTTTCATGAGCCTTTTCCTTCTAGAACGAGTCAACCGCGGGACGATACAACGAGATAACATTTCTGTATGATTTACGGTGTATGTGGTAATAAGCAGTAAAAGTATCAACACATTCTAGAAACGTTACGTCGACGCATATAAATCAAAATAAAATAATTTACTATTACTATCGGACTTTTGCTCTACTAACGGAGATTATTGGTATGTGAAGGTTTCTAAATTAGCTTCACATGAAGGTAATACATATCACAAAAACAGTCGAGTTTCTAAAGAAATGTTGGTACATACATAACGAAATTGTGGTTCTACATTCTAGCTTTTATACAGTTTATTGTTATATTCAGTTCTCGGAACATCTGCAAGGAAAAGATTTACTTAATTTCTCATGCAACATACTTAAACAACATATAATTTAGCCTCTATTTTGCTAATTTGATTTGCATGATCTGGTGGAGCACATCCGCAGCGAAATAACGATACATTATTTGTTTTGAATAGACGTAACCGCTGCTGTCAAATGTGACATTTTGATACACGCACACACAGCAGAGTTTGTTGTGGCGGTTACAACAATACAGCTACGAATGGAAAAAAGCACACCTGATATGTTGTCGTTGTCTGTCTGTCTATTTCGCTAGTATTTTAATATAAAACATTAGTAACAATTGCAATGCACCATCGCTGTATGTAAGCTTGTTGATTTAATTTATAATAGAAATTATAACACGGGTAAAAGCATACAATATTGCACACGAAAAGCATTTAATGCTACTATCAATAATTGCAAGTGAAACAATAGTCTGGTGGTATGTGTGGTGGTTTTCTGTCTGGTACTGTAATCATAAAGTGACAAGGTGTCAAAAGATTTTTTTCTGAAGTGGTTTTACATGAAGTTTAGGATATTTTACATGCAGTTTTCGGCCATTTGTCAGCTGTGAAACATAATTCTAAGCTTGTAGACTTGAATGCACGGAAGTTAAGGTATTCAGGACACACACGCGCGCGTGGCAGGGAACGATTTTTTTCCCCCACAAAACGTCGTTCGTTGGAAAGGCTGTATAGAGCAAGGTATGTAGGTGATTTTCGGACGGCAGTGTCAGGATCGCTCTCACCTTTTCGACGAATCGTTCATTGTTGCTTCGCCGTCGTGGTCGTCGTCGTCGTCGTCGTCGCCGTCGTCGTCACCAAAGAAAACGAGAAAGTGTGTGTGGCCTCATTGTGTGGATTCGAGTGCGCGAAAGCAGTGAACCAGAGGAGCGTGAAAATCCATTACCAAACCTTATCAGGAAGAGGGTTAGTGTGCACTTATTCCTGCGTTCCCATATCAATCTTCCTCCAATGCGACAGTGAGTTTGATGTGCGAAAATGTTCGTGGAAAATGCCACCAGCGGGGCAGAGAATATGGGTTCCGTGCAGTGTGTCCTAGTAGTGTGTGCACGCGCGCGGGGGGTTGATGGAATACGGTTAACACACATCCTTCAACAGGCTGTTGGCTGCAGCGTATTTGTTCGACAGCAAATTGGACAAAGGGACTGTAGTGGCAGCAGCAGCAGCAGCGGGCAGCAGTGGAATTGGTGCAGCATACGTTCCGCTGTCAATTGGCCCTTACGGATTGCAGCAGATTTTGGCAGGTTTTTTTTTGGACCGCAGGGGAATGTGCCAGCAGACGGGCTAGTGATGTGATGTAAGAGTGAGAGAGAGGGAGGAAGAAGGGATGGTAGACAGAGAGTGATCGCGGTGGAAGAGTTTTCGTGGCAGACGGGCATCTGACACACACATTGCGGATGGTTAGACGGAAAAGCGAGGAAATCCGGCAGGTATTGGAAACGGTTTGTGGCATGAATTGTCCCAAAGTCGATCTAAGTAGCCCGTGTGTGCGTGTTTGTGCGCCTTGTCTCCAACTGGTCGAACCAGGCGAGAGCGTGTTTTTTTCTTTCTCACCCCCCCCCCATTCATAATGTCGTGTGCGTGCGTGTCCAATACACTGTCCTATCATTGGTGTCGTAGTCGCGCTGTGTCGTCTCTTTTGGTCGGTCCGTTTCGGTCCGTTGGTGTGTTTAGTACGGCTTTGGATCGGCGTAATTTTTTTTTATTTTTTGCTCCCCCTTCTGCATTTGGACGAATGCGCAAATATGCGAGCTCAACATGTGTGTGCACAGGAGGGTCGCGGCGTGCGCGCGTGTGTGTAGTTGTGCACAACTGGCAACGGTGTATCACACACCACACACCATCCAAATCAGTGTGACCTGCAGGTTACATTAGTATATTTTTTTTCATTCTGCCTTTCGTATCCGTACGGATTCGGTACGACGGGATTCTATTCTTGCTTGCGGGTGCTTGCCCGGTGCGTACACAAAGATTGAAGGGAAGATACATCTACGAGAGCGAAGAAAAAAAAACACAGGTAAATCTATTTCACCCATATGGGTTCAGCGGAGAACGCAGGGGAGGTTTACCAAGGATGTATGCGTGAACATGCTCTGACCCCTAATGCACAATGGGACTCGCGACTTTTTTCGGCTCAAGGCTGGATCATGAAAAGAAAAAAACGAAACGGCAATCCAACTGGTATCAAAGATGGCTAGGAAAAGTTAAGGAAGAAGTGTTTAAAAGACCAACTCACCCGCTTTTAGCACTCAGCGAGCATGTGTGTGACAAATGCTGTTTTCTGCTTCTGTGTGTGCGTGCGTGTTTGCGAACGTTGATTATGCGACGTAATGTTTCCACATACCGCTGCAGTCTGTGCTGCTACGATCAACAAAGGAAGAAAATATTGACTTGAGCTTCAACGGAAAATTTGGGTCTTCCCCCACAGTCCCCGGTCGCAGTTGCTGGGTAGGCGTTGGAAGTACGTTTTTTTTAAGAATTCCCTTCTGTTGGAAAACGGATTGTTTATTGTGGCAGAGTTCTAGCAGGATTATTTACATACGTATCCATCTGGACCGTACTAAAAACGCAGTAGAAGATAGTGTACCGTGTGTAGTACACGCGTAAACGTGCCGGTATTCTACCACGTTCGGAAAACGGAGTAGGTCAAGGTGAGATAGTTTTTTTTTCGTTCTGCGTGTGCAGAATGTCGTTGCAAGTGTTTTAAATTTAAACGCACCGATCCGTGTGGGATGAAATTGGGCCGCCACTCAGAAATGGCCAATGAGCTGATAATGTTTGTGCAATTCGTTTTAGATAGGCAAATTGACATTTGCAAACACTATCGGAATGCACTTTGTACAAGAACCGTATTGCACGTTCCATTTTGTCAACAATCCCGATGCGCCCAATTACCATTTTGCAGTGCGACACGAACCAAGTGGCAATTGCAACATATTGAACCAACCGCCAGTTGCGTTCGCAACGGAAAAATGCACGAGAGAAAGTGGTCAAATGGTTTTTTGAGAGAAAATATCTTCACATAAGAATCCCAAAGTCCTCACCACCACCAGTCCCACTGACCATGTTTACTGCTGGAACTACGGCTATTGCGAAACATGTACGGTGGAACACCACAATATAGCCCAACAGTAAGAATTCCCCCCCCCCACTCCTACTCCAACCCTCCCTCTCGACGTTACCTTAACGGGATTGATCAACGTAGGCATTGGTGTGTGTGGTTTGGTTTTTTCTGTTTCGTTTCATAGGAAGGAGGAAAACCGGATTCGTTAGTGCATTCAGTGTAGTGGATTTGCTTGTGCCCGCGAGACCACCGCACTCGACCTGCTTGGGGGCTGGTTTGAATGTGCGTCTGCCTGCTGCTGGTGCAGGGTTATAGTGTGTGCAAAAGATAGTGTGTGGCGCGCGACGCGTGTCACCGAAGCGCAGATAATAGAACAGATAAAGCAACCAACAAAAAAAAAACGTGTGCATAATATTTTTTTTCTCTTCCCCTTTTTTTTGGCCCCGTGAATTATATTTAGTCGGTGGTGTGAAACACACGTCGCAAACGGCAAAGAAAGATATACGCGCAAAACAGCTTGTTCCGTTTGGTGTGTATTCCGTTAGTGTTGTTGTTGCGTTCGCCCGTGCAACTTGAATTCACGGGCAAGCCGGAAAGCGGCTGGTCGACGGTAGGGCAGAAAGCAAAAAAAAAAAAACACCCCGAAAGGAGTAGTAGGTGCGCGCACGCGCTATAAGTGTGTGCGTGTGTGTGCGCACTGCGCGTGCTGTCGCGGTGTGGGATTATTGTGTGTGCGTACACGGGTTGCGTGCGTGCACATACACCGAGAGAGAGAGAGAGAGAGAGAGAGAGAGCGCGGGGTTGTGTGTGGCATTTCGCGTGTGTGGCTGTCCCGGCGCTCCGAAACCCGCGCGCGTGTAGTGAGTGTTGAATGCGATCGGTCCAACCACCGTACCGCGTGTGCGTGCGCGTGTGTGTGTGTGTGTGTGGGGGCGCGTGAGCGAGAGCGCTAGATAAAGAGCCGTACGGGGAAAGATAAAAAGAAGAAATATTTCATTGAAAATTTAACGTGGCAAAATCGGTGGAAGCGCTCCAACGGCAAGAAGAAGAAAAAAACGAGTGCTCTGTGTTGTGTGTTGTTGCTGGGTGAGAAACGAAAAAAAAAGTACGGAGCCACCCGGAGGCTCCCCCTCCACACCCATCCGTTCCACCACTCCCGATCGTGGCCCAGTAAAATTGATCTAAATAACGACGAAAATCGGAGGCGCAATATTGCGAATGCCACAGGCTCCACTCGGCTGCAACATCAGAACAACCCAATCGACGCGTACGTGCCGTGACAGGCGAGAAAAGAAAGTGAAAAGAAGTGTGTGTGTGTGTATGTGTGTGTGTCCAGTGCATCTCAAACCGAAGATCAAACAGCAGGCTGTGTACTGGTGTGTGCTGTCACGTAGCCTTTAGTTTTGCCTTCGCGACGATTCCACTAAAGGGCAGCGAATTGGCTGCGAAGTAACTGCACACACAGCCGCGTGGTGTTTTTTTTTTGCTCTTCTCTCGCCTATTCCAAGTGTGTAGTTGTGAGCAGTTACTACCATTGTTGTTGTTGCTGCTAGTGCGGTGGCTCCAACCGTGGAAGGTGGAGACTGAAGGTTTGGCCGATCGACATAAACGGTGGTTGTGTGTTTTGCAACAACAACAAAACACACAGTAGTAGCAGCAACAGTGATTGCTGCTACCTTGCATTGCTCACTCTTCTATATATATACACACAACCGCACGCGCGCATACACGCGCGTTCACCGTTCTCTTTCTGTTGCTGCGGCTGCAAGGTTGTCAAGCAGCGGTATAGTGCAATCATAGCTGGCTGGGCTGCAGCAGCATTGACTGCTCTAGACGCAGAAGTGCCGTCTGCTTAGTCGCTCCTTCCCAACACACCAACGCACACCCGTGTGCTCCCGTGTGCCATTACCAACCAACACCATTGGATCCAATCTGGTTATCAGTTGGGCCGAGCGCAGCACCCCGTTGCCAAGATGGCTGCACTGTGTGCTGGAAGCTATGGATTGTCACAGCAAGGCAGCCTGAACGATGAGAACAAGGAGCTGATATTCGTCAAGCTGACCGATTCGGCACTGCGAGCCATCGAGGAATTTCAACGCACCCAGGTGAGTCACCGGTGTATGCCGGTCCGTCAGGACATCCCATCTGTTGCACCGTAGGCGTGTGTGATGCTGTATGATGCATTTTCTTTCCCCCTATGAGTCAGCGGAGGTCGCACGTGGTGCTAGATAATCCCCATACAACCCATTGCCAGTTGCAGAGTCACTGATTATCTCTGCGCAAGCTTGTACAGGTTTTGCATTACTCGCTAGGAGTATCAGGATGAAACTCGTAGGAATAACGAAACATTTCTGGTGGAAAACATAGAAAAAAAAACTAATAAGATATGAAGAATTGTTTAGCGGACAAGTTAAGATTTGCTAAACGTTCTGCAAAACGATTACCAAACCGTATTGAGATCGGGGTCTGGTTACCGTCCCCGTGGCATGATGTGTGAGCAGAACGATCGTGCCACACACTGATTCGACGCCGATAGTCGTCGATCAGGTTTTGGTGTTTTGACATTTTCAAGCCAGTTTCGTCGTTAGTTAATTCAGGTCCATAGCCTGCCCTGACGCTGTAGAAGATGTGTGGTGTGTATTTTTTTGTTTTTTATTGCTCTCGCAGCTTTAGCAGAGTTCTTACTTACGCGATTAAATCATCAAAGAAAAACACACTCAAAAGCCTTCACGCAGCCATTAGTTAGTAGTGGTGTGTTGTTGTTTAGCCCTGTTGACTGAATCTCTAAACCCTTGAGTTGGTTGGTAGTAGAGAATACTCTACAGATTCGTAAAAAAGATCTTATATGCCTACCTTATCGGAGGACTTCTAGAAGATTGGTAAAGGAATGTTTAACAACATATTACGGGGAATAATTATTTACACATTGTTTATGTCAAATATCGTTTGACACGTTGTTTATACTTCGCATTAAGGGATCGAATATAAAAATTTTAATTTTTTTTTCAACCATTCGTGAATATAAAACATTGATTACGAATTAATAATTTAAAAGCGAGTTTTTGGAATGTAGTCATAGTTTTACCTATAGTGATTTTTCAAAACAATAAAAAAATGCTGTTGTTTTTTTTTGCTATTTTAAAATTTACAATTGATTTCCTTTAAAAAAATCCAAGAATTATCCAATTTTAAAATACGCAAGTCTCGAGAACTGCGAATTTGACGGAATCTTGAAATTTAACAGTATGTAGATTATTTAAACAGATTTTAGATTTCATTTATCAACTCTTCAAATCTTCAAAACTCTACTACAATAAACTTTGTATTTTAAATTGCTTTTTTGTTTGTAGTATAGACCTCTTTGTGCCTTTAAATACTAAAATAAAAGATGTGTCAAACGCTGAAGTCTATGATATCCTAAATTGGATCGATGAAATCTCAAACTACATCTGTCAAATAATTGATCAAATATCGAGCAGTACGTTGAAACCGCCTTACGTCATGCTGCATTTCTATTTTAATGTCATGCTAAGTCGAGTTTTCAACGTCAAATCGCATACTGAAAACAAAGTTTATGGTGCCGACATTTGACATATGCAAACATTCGAGTGTCTTAGATTTCTCCAGAACTCCAAGATTGCACCTGAATGAAAACAGCAGCTTTATAAAATTCCGTCCAATACTTATCCACGTTTCGTGCTGCAACCGAGAGATCAACCCTATGAGCACATGAAGGGTTGAATGTGGCACTCGAACGTAGTTTTTGACATTCACCACTGTCCGAACCAATCGGAATCTGACGGATTGTGAGGAAAATGAAAGTATACGAACCAAGGCAAAATGTGCATTGAAACCCCATTTGGGGTTGGGGTGTTCGATTGAATACATGGGCCCCGTGCAGCTGACAGGTTCCGGGTTTCTTTTTTTCCCTGCTTCTTCATTGGGTGCGGTACTACCGTGTAACTGCCCTTGGGGTGATAGTATGCATTTTGAGACGGCTTCACATGGGAGGTTGCGTAACTAAAGCTGCACAATCATAACACACAACACTCTCTGTATTGGTTTATTGTAATCGGATAATGAGAGATCAATCAGATGTGGATGTTGGTAAGGGTTCATAAAAGGTTCAAAATTTCGATTGTAGAAATGTATTAGTTTCTAATTACTGTACATTATTGTATAGGGGATTTTGGAAAATACGTAAAAAGATGATGTAATGTGAGGAGAATTAAATAGAAACTTGGAAATACTAATCTGTAACTTTTTCCAATCAAAATGGACTCCCATGAAATGCAAATACACCACCTATTGATATTGTTTATGGACTGGAACTTAATTTCATTACGTGTGTGGCATTATACGTTGTGTGCAGGCCATTACGAGCAGGTTGTGGGATGTTTGTAAGACCGATTGAAACGAAAGTTTTCCAACCCAGAGCAGCCGCGCCAGTATGTTGGAAGATGATGTGATTGAGGTTTTGCTCCTTCTGCTGCTGCTGCTGTTGCTGCTTGCTGGGTCGATGGTGGTGGCCTAAATATTTGACACCGTTAGACAGCGGCTGCTTCGTTTCTTGCGATGGCCAGACGCACACAAAACGAGTCCATTGTAGCTCATACACACTCATGACGTGCAATGTAGCGGGTAAATGTATCGTGTACTGACTGGCATTGGGCGTCACGGCGCGATACGCGCACCGTTTGCATGCTCTCAGGTGTGTGTGGTGGTGGTAGTGTGGCCGGTGTCCGGTGCTACCGCTGGCCCAACAAACGATACAACCTCCGCTTCAGCAAGGACCACCACTTCATCATCATCATCGCCGTAATCATCGCCTTCATCATTCATTACGGACGATGGCGAAGACTATTGCTGACCCGAAAGTATTCTATCGCCCACGCGTATCTATCCTGGGTCAGATTATAATTTTTTTTTCTGTTAATTTGGAACATGATGTCTATTGGTGATCGTATTGCAAACGCTGCACCGAACGAACGACCGTGGTCAGTTCAATTAAAACCTTTCTCGATAAGAAATCTACGATTAATTTGTCTTTATGGACAGCTTCGGTAAATTGAAAACCTAATGACAGACAGGATCTTTTGATTAGAGCGCTAACGTAGTAATTAATTTTTAAATGATGATACTATTCATTCATGTTAGTGTTGTGCGGAAAGAGTAAGATTTAATAAAAAATTTAAATCATTCAGAAGAATGAATTGAATAAACTCATCATAATGTGGCTAACAAACTCTTTTAGGATTTAAATCCCAAACAACTCTTTTGGGATTTAAATTCCAAAGAGTTGGCACAACTCTGTCAAGAGTTGTTAGTCGGCACAGAGAATTAAATCCCAAATAGTTGAAACAATTGTTTTGGGATTTAAATCTCTGCGGCGACTAACAACTCTCGGAAAAGTTGTTTCAACTCTTTGGGATTTAAATCCTAAAAGAGTTGTTTCAATTATTTGGGATTTAATTCTCTGTGCTGACTTACAACTCCCTCAGAATGGGATTAATTGAAACAACTCCCGAAAGAGTTGCTAAAAGATTTAAATCCCTATGAGAATGGAGTAAGAGTGAATAAACTCTTTGAAAGGAGTTGTTATTCCCATCTCTAATTCATGTACCAGATTTATCATTCGGAAACATTTATGAAGTTTTTTGGTCATAAAATTATTTAATTTTTCAAGGTTTGAATCTCGTTTCGGAGTGAACTGGATTCAATCTCAAGTTTTGGATTTTTTGGATCTCAAAAACGGTTTCGGATTCCTCAGGATACGGATCGATCATGATTAGAATGCACGAATAATATCGGGGTTAGAATCTGTCATGAATCGTATCTAAGTTTTGGATCTCTCGGGATCCGGAACTGTCAAACCTGGGGTTCAGGATTGGGATCAATGTTTATACGTAGTTTGACGGTAGAGTTATTGTTTTGTTGCTATATTTTTAATCAGACTAAATGAGACTTGAATACAATGGTTTATTCGTTTACGCATGGGAGATTTTTATATTTTTATATCAGATTTTTTTTCAAATTGCTTATAATCAATGTGTTTTGATATAAAATAGATTGTTTTTCACAATTATTTATAAAAAAATAGTGTAAATTCTTCCGTTTTCTTTATTGCTTTTATTTTCCCAACACTAGTCTATAGTCCCAAAAGTTTCCTTAGTAAATTTACCCATCCTTCCTGTTTACATTCGGAATGGGCTGAAATCTTAACTAAATCATAATTCTAATAGAAGGGACTTACTATTCACCTGTTTGCAGAAAAAAATGCTCAATATGAAGATTCCGATTTCTGAACAACTGATTTCTATTTTCTACATAATCTTTTTAACTACTTCATTTGCGAACTTTAAGAGGTCTCTCATCGATGATATATTAAATACGAGTTGTCGAATAGCTAATTAGCAAAGGACATTGGAATTTAACAGAACGGGTAATGTACATTGGATTTTTTTAATCTGAAGTGTCCTAAATTTTCTTGTTTGAATAACTCTTTTGAGTTTAATTTAAGTTTCAGTATTTAAACAATACATCAATATTTTCTTTGTGAAACTTGAGTACCTATCAAAAATTGAAGTAACTCGATCAAGATCAATTTTACATTGTGGAGTACAGTAAAAGGATGCTTAAGATATATAGTAAGGTTACTTACTTACTTTTCTCACGCTACAGCTGCTTCGTGGTTTGGCTGCAGAAGTCCTCTTTA
>KB664165.1:9750353-9796119 GCA_000349025.1 Anopheles minimus | reverse complement strand
GACGTCAAAGAGCAAAATAAAATAAATCAGAATTTTCACAACGTAGGGTACAAGTTTTTTCACTCAGTATTTTACAAACAACTTCATTTGCGAACTTTAAGAGGTCTCTCATCGATGATATATTAAATACGAGTTGTCGAATAGCTAATTAGCAAAGGACATTGGAATTTAACAGAACGGGTAATGTACGTTGGATTTTTTTTAATCTGAAGTGTTCTAAATTTTCTTTTTTGAATAACTCTTTTGAGTTTGATTTAAGTTTCAGTATTTAAACAATACATCAATATTTTCTTTGTGAAACTCGAGTATCAATCAAAAATTGAAATAACTCGATCAAGATGAATTTCACATTGTGGAGTACAGTAAAAGGATGCTTAAGATACATAGTAAGGTTACTTACTTACTTATCCCACGCTACAGCTGCTTCGTGGTTTGGCTGCAGAAGTCCTCTTAACCATTCACGGTCAGCGAATTAGTTATCCTGGCCTTTCTGGAGGACGCATCAATGCCATTACTCCATCTCATTGAGGACCTTCTACAACACCACTGTCGAGCTACGTCGTCCGGTGGCATTCGCATGACATGACCAGCCCAATGCAGCCTGCTGAATCCAATTCATTAGACGGAAGTGAATTTATTGTACTCATGATTTTACTAATACCCCTATTGTACTTCCAAATATATGGAGCTAAAATCCTTCTGAAGTTTTTTTCATCTATGATTTCATCAGCTTAAACTAATTGCAATTATAAACGATTTTTTCATACAATTATAAATTGAATTGAATGAAATTTGTTCAATCAAACAACCGTTCGTTGTTTTGACATTCCATGGAGAATATATTGGAGTAGACTTCTTCATTCTATTGCCCTGTTCTTTTGTTTAGTGTTTTTATTCAGACAAAAACTCAAACGTTCGACACTTCTCACTTTTCGACGCGTTTTAGCTTATCGGTTAACACATGTTAGACATTTCGATCCGGCATAAGAGCTTTATTTGTTTTCCGTTTTAAATTGTTTTTTTGTTGAACTTTAGTTTAATAGCTGTTACAGTATTAGTACGTTAAAAAAATATGAATTGTTCTGAATATTGGTATTAAACAGAGAATGTTAAAGAATCTCTTGAATATATTTGATTCGTTCTGAAAATATTTGGCCAAAGCCTTGTAGCAAACCAGAAAAGTTATAAAAAACGGTCATTTCTATATTGCATGCGTGTAGTGTGCGTCACGCAAAATGAAAGTTCTGCTCCAAACAGGTTCTTTCACTGTGAAGCAGTACGGTGTGTTTTCCTTTTGCCGAACACAGCCAACATGACAGTGACTCTGCCATATACGACCCAGGGTCTCCGTGCTTCTCCATCATATTTATTGCAAACGCTCCCACAGAGGCTGGTGCGTTGAGTTGGCAATCGTTGCGGAGCGCTCGTAGCATGCACAATGGCCGGAGGTAAGCGCGCTGTAAGGTTGTATCTGTTGGAATTTGTTTGTGTGAAGGACGCACCAATGTTGGCTGAGGGACATCAGCACTGCCAGCGAGAAGCATATATTATATAGAAGGGAGACGAATCAAACGGCCCGTGTGCACGTTTGCATACTGCATGTAATTGTGTGTACTGGCGCCTCGACTTTTGGTGGTGTGAGTTATCAGCTGTGTAATAGTGCGCCGCTGTTTACGTGCCCGACCAAAAGCAAAAACGCACGAAACCCATCGCTGGCACTGGCGCTGGCTCTGGTGAGTGACATTCGGCATTCGTCCAGTTGGACTGGTTTCTTTATTGAGGGTAACAGGGGAAGGAAGATGACAAACCCTCGTCATTATGCATAGATTGTTTGTGCGCGGTTTTATTTACTTTCAATTTGTGTGTCACACTATGGCCGTTGTGCATTGACGGTTTCCAGGAAATTTATTTGTTGCGATTGTTAAGCTTGGCATGACGTTAAGGATGAGTTTTATATTTTCCAACGCGTTCAATGTCCAGTCGTATCTTAAAGTCTCATTTACACTATGTGGAGAATTTAAACACATCGGTTGTTGTCTTTCTTGTTGGATTATATCCATGCAAATGAATGGATCTTCGAACTGAATGAATGACTCTCCTCTCTATACTGTAAATTTATTATTGCACAAAATTTTTATCCAATATTTTTTAGAATAACATATTTTTAATATAGTACTAGTAGCTAAAATAATACTTGATCATCATTTCTTGAGATTTCCCGAAACTCCGAGGAATCTTTGAGTCTTGGATTTCCAAAGATTCAAGAATCTTGGAGGAATAATTATTCTTTGTGGAATCATCTTTTTAGAGTCGACTCATGATTTGAATGACGAGTTAATGAAGATTCGTATGACTGGCTGACTCTTCGCAACAGATTTAGTGAGCACAACACAAATTAATCAAAAATTTCCAATAATTTTGCTTTTTTACAGTATCGATTAAAAGCGAAAATAAATAAGGGAACGATATTCTTGTTCGTCTTCGTCTTGAGATGTTTTAAAACTAGGAAAGTACTCCATTAAGCAATTGGGATATCGAATATTTTTGTGTGCCACGTTTATATGAACAACTTGGATCTGTCTGGAGTTATTGGGTGGTAATGCTGCACCAGAAGTATTTGGTCTCAGATACGGATGAATCGAAAACGAGGCGGCCGATGTTCGACAATTTCTGCCTCGCAACAATAGCCACCACAAGTCGGTTTGCGTAACACGTTCATCCACCGAGCAGCATAAAGCATAAGGGTGCACGGGTTTGGACGAATGAAAGCCTGCAGTTTATCTCTTCCCTACTATCGGTTTCGATCGAACGGGTTTTTTTGTTTTCTCTCCACCGAACAACGACAGCAGCAGAAACACCCAACGTCCCAACGTGGACGAGCGAAAGAGAAAGACCGGGAAGCTATTCGGCGATGAGTGGGAACATCTCACATTGCAATACGGCGCTGTGTTACACTGCAATATTATGCCCGGTGGGTGGTGGCCGGAAAGACACGAGGGGGGAGGGGGAGGACCTGGGCGCCAGTACACAATAGGAGGTTATATGCTGTGCTTGCGCTGGAGCTGGGTGCATTCGAAGCCCCGGCGACGACGGTGGCACCGCTTACGTTATGCTTCATTTGCCACAGCGTCTCGTGACGTAAGTCTGCCGATTGTGTGCCGAATGTGCTAGACTGTGAAATTTCCACTCAAAAGGTCCTATAGTTTGGGAAGAAAATCTTCAGAATCGAATAGTTTCTAAAATTTATGTTTAATTGAAGTTATAATTGAAACGTTAATGGATAGCATTATATAATTAGACAATCCTTCCAAGACGTATAAGAATGCATTTGGGCATAACAAAAAGGCAACGCAACTACGTCAATGCGTAATGCGAAATGACTCCTGACGTGCAACAGTAATGTTTAATGGGCTCTATCTCAGTTTCACGTCACTTTGGACTCTTGCTATAAAAACATGGTGGTTTAGGTTTTTTTTACTCTTGGCATACGTTTTCGATTATTGGAAGTTCGTAGGAAGAACCGCCAAAGTTCAACAACACAGCAACAAGTCGGTTTCACGAAAGATGCTCTTGTTGCTGTCGTGCGTCATGATGCTGCGCCACATCCTCCGTGCGGCTGAATGAATGATGACGTATGGGTGTTGATGACGTTTATGTTCATGCCGCCACTGTTGCTACCGGAGAGAAGTTTTATTACGTGTTATCATCCCACACCATTGCGTCTTTCTACTACTGGGCGATATGTATGCGCAGATGATAAAGCAGCGTTTATGAAAAAGACAAATATGTTTCTTTGACACAGATATAATTTTATTGCAGTAACGCTAGTCCACTATTTTCTTAGTAAACGGAACACAGAGTTAAGGAAGTCTGCTGTGGGTTACCTTGAATTTTGAACAGGCTACGAAAGGTTTGTACTTTCTCCGGTATTAGAGAGAGTGTGTGTTTCATTTATAGTTCCGCGTCCACCTGACTTTCCAACTTGTGTTTTTAATAGCTAATTTCATTCATGACGCAACTGCACATATTTGAATCGATAATTCAGTTTAGGAGTGTGACGGGAATATGGATAGTTAAAAGAGAGTATTTGGTGGCCTTTATTGAACCTTTTTTCAGTGAACTATCTTGATAGTTTTTTGGTGTTGTAATTTTATCAAGAATCACAGCATATTTATACTCACTTTAGAATTGATTTTCAATGTATTTGTGCTCCAACGTTCAGCAATGGATTCTTTTACTTTTATTGATTTCGCAACGCTCCTTGTAGAGAGTGACCTTATGGTCTCTTGTGTTAGTAATCGATCTGATACACCGACGGCAGTGGTTCGGCTCTCATCTGGAACTTCTCATAGTAATGAGCGATTATATGAAGATTACGATAGAATTGCATATAATCAAGATTTAATTATAATTGATGGATGAAATGGTTAATAATAATATATTAAAAGTGTAATTGTTATTTGCAACTAGTGCAGTATAAAACCATTTATAAAATCGTCTTTTTGTTGTACTAGGTTTATGCATCGAGACCTCATGGTACCTTGACGTGCAAAAAATCAAATTTTCCCAATATGTTGACATCTTCCAGTTCGTGTAAAAATCCAGTCCGATGGAGTAAAAATGGAACATCACGATAGTTATTGTGCGATAGATGTCAAGAAAAAAGAAAGCATCTTCCAATTAACACGAAGCTTTCAATTTCATTTGACCCAATTTGAAGAGTAGTTCCAGCGCATGGAAAGTGTTGCTGACTGATTTTGTCCATTAAGTAACAAGTATTCTCCTATTGATCGATTTAGCATTTAAAGGACACTCTCATTCCATTTTAATATTTGGGCTTCTCCAGTGAACAGACCTGCCCGTATTTCTGATGCGCTCATGTAAATGGAGTGTGAAATCAACAATAAATATAAACGATAGTTTATACGAGTATGAAAATGTTCCCAGAACAGGCAACTGTTTGCGTAAAGAAACCTCAAGCGTAACGCCATAATTTACAAGCTGGGGAAAAAAAACACACAGGAACGTGATGTTGCTTTAGCTCTCGATGTCGGAAATGGGTTAAACGCCAAACTGCTTTTGGTTGGGGGGTGCTGTTTTGCGCTGATCATATTTTGCCCAATGTATATCGATGGATGTGTGCCACTTTTTGTTTACTAGACTTGTTGCATATGCTTATCGGCGAAAGATGTTTGCGCTTTGCGTGTTTGTATTTGTGCGTACGCGTGGTTTTGCTAACTGAAGAGCGCATCGATAAGTCGGAAGCGTTTAGTATACTCAACAATAACTAACCTCAAATGATAACGATAACAGCGCGGCACAAGGGTTCTCTTATCAGTGAAGTGGAAAATGCTACCGCGATGTCGTTCGTCAGCTTAAGATAAATATGTCAACTTTTTCGCAAAATAACAGCTTCGCAGAATAACAGCTGTAAAGCGAATGTATAGAAATTTTATATAAAAATTAAAGTTACATTGGAACAGGTTTGAAACAGACGTCGTAGGTGTCCTCATATGAGTTTTACCAGTCTCAAACATGAAGTTAGAGTGAGAGGTGGGAATTATCTTCAACATTGTACACACATAGCTCTAAAATGTTAAAGGAACAGAATTTTGCTTCATCCGCTTCGCAAGGTTGTACTATATTTCTTCGCTTATTTATCAACTTCCCGTTTTGCTAAGCGTTCGTTTGTTTATTTCATTTCCATTGCAGGCAAAATTAGGTACATCCCACAACCCATCGATACAGTTTCTGCAGAATGGGCAAGGCTTTCTATCGTTTCCTTCCGGAGGCAACAATGTGCAGAAGTTTAACTTCTCCATTACCGACATCGACACTGGTTCGATTGAGTGCATTCAGCAGGCCCAGGGCCAGCTACAAAACATGGGCCATATTCCACACAAAATGCGGATACACGCGAACGACGACGTGTACGAAACCACGAGGCACCGGCTGGCGGCCGCCGAGGAAAATCAAAAGAACAAATGGTATGTATTACATTGTCGGTAATTGCTCTCGTGATGTTAGTATAAACTTTGCCCTTCCCAATCTGTTTGTCAATTGTATATTTCGAGGTTATATTTTGTTTCCTAATTGTATTACAATTAATGTACGTGCTTACTATGTAGATTTCCTACAATTAAAATACAATACAAATTTTCCTGGAGGAAGACTTTTTGCCTTGGAAGTCTAAACAATTTACGCCTGACAACATATTGGATGTTCTTTTCAACATTCTCGACATTGGTGTATTGGTGACATTGAATTTGAGCTTCAATGCCTCAGCAATCCCCAAAACTTGAAATGCTTTCCGCACTACACTACATACACTACAGGTGTGTCAATCGAAAAACTACTGTAGATAAATATTTTCATTTCATGTTGAGAATGAATCTGAATCTATCACATCACATTCCAGTTTGAGCTGGAGAGAGGACTTAAAAGACAACTTGGATCAACGGATCTTGGAAAAAGAACTTGGATCTTTAAAGCTCTATTCTTATAGATTAAAGATAAGATTGGGAGATGTACTAAATATTTTGTCTGACACTGAATCTCGCGTTCATTTTTCTAGTAAGACTTCCATCCCAAACTATTCTGAGAGATCGAGTAGATCGAAAATGACATTATAAACATCAGAAGTCTTACGTGTTTAAAGAATACAGACAACTTGCTCCAAGCTTGTCAATGATAAGAGATTGTATCATCACAACTTCTAGTAATGTGCTACGAACTAAGTTATTGAAGACATTCAGAGTTCATCACCTGTTTCCAGTGGTTAGAATAAGGTTTTAACCTGCTTTGCACTCCAAAGATTTGATGCCCACACCACCTACAGAATGGTTTCCCCACCTTCTGAGCGTTTGTTATGCAATGCATTACGTAAATGTCGCTAAGGTAAAATAACTTTCGCTATTTGGATCGCCACTTCGTTGTGGGCATCCCTACTGGAGGGAATTTTCTCTCCACCGTCTGCTTCCTGTTTCCACGTGCATGCTCGTCAGAAATATAATGTCGAGTAGTTTTTCGAAGTGTGAAAAACTGCACAAAACCCCCACACACACGCAAGGAATATCGTAAAGGAAAAAAAATGAATTGAAGCACCTTTCACCGTGTTGTTATTGGTTGTTGAACGGTTTCGGTGCTCCTCTGGATCACGTTTTGCGTGGCGGGGGTTTCTTCGCCGAGTTCGACACTCAACATCAAACAACAGTCCGAGAGTGGTTCGAAAGCTCAACCAAATGAAATAGAGAAACATACGTTTTTCATTTCTTTTTTTTCGCTTTTCTTCGTGGCGGCTCAAACCCCCATCTGGCATTTCAACCGCTACACGACACCGCTTTGCCTACGTGCTTTCGAACCGGAAATGTTTCGGTGGACCATCTAGTATTGGAATTGGGTACATCTTACACTTGTTGGTTGTTGTTCGGGGAGAGCAAGATTGCGATGATTGGAATCTGTATGATTGGCACCACAAGAAACAACCAATTATGTAGAATTATTGTTTGTTTTGTCGTGGATGGGAAACAATTTTACGATAGGCATTAATAATTTGAATCTGAAGATGCATGCAGATTTGATGAGAAAAATGTTTTATAAGACTAACTTGATCTTTCCTAGAGTCTTTTATCTAGTTCAACTCCAGTAAGGTTGTATTAAATTTAGACATTAGCAAAGGATAACAAGCTAAAGCCTCCGAGTTCATAGAGGCATCGAGTCTTCCTACGCGCAACCCGTATATATATAGCAAGTTCCCTAGAATTCTTTGTTTTATTAGGCAACAAAGTAGAACATATAGAATATATTTAAGGAAATAATGTTTTCAATCTTTTCTTATTAAAATTCATTCTACAATCGCTGTCTGACTTGATTTGCTACATACCAAATATGACCCGAATGTAGTTCTGAGCTTAATAGTGGAGTGAGTCATAACTATACACAGAAAAGTCCGAACGAAGTTTGAACTATGACCGGACGTATTTTTAAATTGTGAATACACTTTTGTAATTTGCGGAAGAGCACTACAGGCAAATTATTTATTTCTTGAAATCATTATAGTCAAATATTAAAACCATCGATGTTATGCAATGTTTTTTTTTCCCAAATCGTTGTTCTGATTCGAGGCCACGTGCGAAGGGCACTCGTGATGGGTTCCTGCTCTACCCTCGGCGAAGCGTACAGTCATATGACATGAAGCTTAACATAATGCGGTCGTCCTTCAGGTGCGATGAACGCGCACAAGTTTGTTTCGGCGATGGGAAAGTAGTAGCAAAAACGTAAACCTCGCCAAAGTTTCTGCGAAGTGGGTCAATGCTAAAACGGGACAGGTTAGGTTGAATATCGCACACCTTTTTTTTTGTAGCACAACGGCAACATTTACATCAAAATAATAAAAAATAAACACCGCGTCCGAATTCATTATGTTCGGATACGATAGGTTAATGTTTTCGCTTGATCATTCCTATTGATCGGTAACTTTATTTTTTGCTAAGAAAATTAAAATAACATCAGATTAAATGCATAGAAATAAACAACAAACAACACATTTTTGTTTTATTTATAATTTTGACTTAATAATAATAATTGCTACCGTTTCTGTTCTCTCATTACAGCACTAGGGAAATCAAACCTAATCAAACCGATATTGGGCGTAAAGTGAAGTTAAAAAACCCAGCCATCCGTAACATTCCTAGTAGTAATGCAGCAGTTGTAAACAAACGTGATTCTATCTATAGCAACAATTCTGTGAATAAGTCATCCTCCGTAGCAGCAAGCCAGCTGTCATCTAATAATAGTGTTAATAGTTATAACAACTTAGCAACATCACCAAAACTAGTTAAAACGAATGGTCTGCATCAGTCGTCCCAACAGCAACAGCCGCCTCAACAGCAGCAGCAGCAGCAGCAGCCGCAACAGCAGCAACCACTGCTGCAGCAGAATAATCAATCGCAACAACCAACTCAGTTGCTTCCGGTGGTGCAGCCAAAGCCCGGCTATCAGCATACCGTGCACGATCCACCTCATACGCAACAGCAGCAGCAGCCCCAGCCCCAGCAGAAGCTATCGGAAAATGGGAATGTCCAAAACAGGGTAGCTAATGGGCGAAAGACGGCAAATGCCGATTACATGAAGTGTAACATAAAGTAAGTGACTAATGCCCGTTTGTGGTACGACTCCGACAGGAGATCATCAATATGCTTATCCGCTTGTTTTTCATACACACAAACAGAGAGCGTCTCATCCACATGCTAGCATTGAAGCCATATAAGCGGCCAGAGTTAGTAGTGAAATTGCAGCAAGGTACGTGTGAGCATTTCGTAGATCATGAATGTTCCGTAAACTGTACTATCATTTGTTTTCCGGCATATTCCCCCCGATAGATGGTGTGCGTAAGGAGGAGATGAAATGTACTCAGCAGATACTAAAAACCATATCCAGCTCACGGGATGGTGTGCTTATACTGCACCGGAACATATGGAACGAGGTGCAGGACGATTGGCCTTTTTACTCGGAACAGGATCGACAGGCGGTGAAGCGGTACGCGCATGGTTTAATGTCCGGAGGAAAACGGGGGAGGAACCAACCATTAACAACATCTTTCTCTGTTGTTTTTTTTAGGAGAAGGCCTCAAAATCTGACACCTCCGCTTAGCTCTGATGGTGGCTCGTCCACTTCGGGCCAGAGTCCTTCCAGTACACACAACGGGAACAGTCCACAATCGGGTACCAAGCGAACTGTTCTGGCTGGCAGTGAAGAGATCGGCTCCACACCCACATCCAAAAAGCAACGCATCAGTCATTACAAGAAAGATACCAATTCGGATCATACGAGGTATGCCGTCGATGCTATAGACCCCAAAACTAAACGTACTTTTTTTTGCTATTAAGAGAAAAACTATCATTTCACCATTTATTATGTTCGTCAACCCTATTTGGGTTGTTCAACTCTTACGGGGTGTTACCGATTTTATGTCCTTTTACTTTTTTTTGTGTATTGCCCCTACTGGTGTATAAAAATTTATTTGTTTTACAATATTTTACTATTTGACAACACTTTCCAAAAAAAAACTGCGCATAAGCTATACATGGGATTTTTTCTCTTTTCTCTTTTGCTTGACTGCTGATACCAATATGCATATGTATGTGTGTGTGTGTCTGTAATTATGTGATCTTCGTCCCTACATCAACGCTACGTCTCCCTGCTACCGTTGACAATCTTCCCTCCCCTTGCTGTCTCTTGTACTGGGATCTTGAACCTATAAATCGGTCTGTGCAGTAGGCGCGGCATTACCGATTCCCGAGACAGTAGTAATATGAATCCACGATCGAGGGAACAAGATGATCACAACAATCACCACCACCACCACAACCACCACCAACATCATCATCATTCCATACGTTCGTCGCACTACTACGGGTAATTATTGGACGTACGACGGTGGAAAAGGATAAATCCCATTATCCTTCCCCTATCTTCGTACCGATCGGGCAGACAGTTTACTTAAAAAATTGTCTGATTTTGTTTTTTGAACATTACGTTTTTAATTTGTTGGTGTTTCGTTTTGGTGGTTTTGTTAAGTATGATGTTTTATTGAATCATTTCTACTCACCTCAATGATGCTTCATTTGAAATTGTTTTTTTCTTCTATTTTGCGTTTATACAACATTTCGCTATTATCGGGTTTGGTTCAATTAAACATTTTGAAGGTGTTTTGGGGCTTACTACTGCTGGGAAGTTTTTGAGAGTTAGCAGAGATTATTCCTAATTTAAGAGAGTTAGATTTTAAATTAAATTTAAAACGCGAATTCCATCTTCGATCGCTTCTTCTATGGCTAACATTTTGCATTTGTAGATGAACAACATTTCGAACAAGTTATTTTAAGCTTTGGGGGTTATTTTGGTGTTTTTTTTTTGTAACGAGCATACTTCGCAATATGAACAAATGAAAAAAAATGCATTACTTTACATAGTTCAAAATTCAAAAAACCTACTCACAGAGTAATGGTGGAATCATTGGAAAGTTCTACTTCATCAAATAACGCATACCAATCGATACAATTAACCTGTTTCCGACATTGCAGTTCATCATATCATCCTCCAACAGTCGTTCTCGATGCGAGCGTAGCGTTACGATTGATATGTATATGCTTTTGTTTCTTCTTTTTCTATATATTTTTTCCTCCAAACACATCCGGTTTGTCTACACTACTAGACCTAATCTAACGCCTAATGCCCAGGAATCGGAAGATGGTGTTAGTTTGAGTTACTCACTCGTATCGAACGATGTTGCCAAACGGATAGAATCGTCAGTGTGTGAGACGGAAGCGGAGCGGGAACCATTCGATACCGGCTTTCTGGACGGTGCGCAGCAGATGAACGGCGGGGGAGAAGATGATTTTGTGTAAGGCTTGTTCATTAGCGTCCTTTCCAGTTGTTTGTTCCAATTGAAGCGAAGTCATTCCGTTTTAAGTCGAAAGAGAGATCGAAAGCATTCTATTAGCTATGTTGTGCCTGTGCCTTCCAAACACTTTACATCTTTGACCTTTAGCTGTTGTTTGTTGTTTTTCATTTCATTGTTGATAAAACTCACTCGATACCATTTGCTTATAATACAGATTTAGCTTTCCTGTTTTTTTTTAATCTAAAAATGCTTTAAACGGTGCAAGATTTACTTTACGTGTTAATCAACTAACAAAGCTTAGTCAATTGCAGGATTTTCTTTAATAATATAAATTAAATTATTAATTATTTAATAATACGATAATATTATTAACCATGCCTAACGAAGCTTTAGCGAGCGAGTTGATATTAATTCGCTTGTTGTGTAGCTTACTGTGTTTGGTGGATTGCGTGCAATTTGTTCCAAGGTTCGTTTTCCAAAACTAAGTCGTATGTTCTCCTTGTTTTAGGAATCAATTCACAAGGATAACAACGGTTGAGCAACGGCGTAGATACAAAACTGAGTTTGACAACGAATACAAGGAATACCGGCGACTGCACGAAGTGCTAGAGAATGCTTCAAGGAAATTTGCTCAGTACGAAGATGATCTGACTCACGAACCGAAGGATACGCAACGATACAAGGTACGACGCAAACACAAACTCCCCGATAGAGATATATATTTCATTTTTGAAGTATTGCTTGGGTTTCCTCCAACTAATCTTTTCCCCTTCCAAGATGATCAAATCTACAATTCATTCCTCGAATCCTCCTGTTATTGACAATCATTTGTCCCTTCAACAGCATGGTCTTTGCTGCATGGTGTATTCACGGGTTTTAGGGCGGCTTTCGACAGCTTTCTAATTGGCTTACTGATGGGCAAACTTGAGAGACTTGTAATCGGGTGTCAGTTCCTGATGTGGTTTGAATTCTATCTCTTTGGCAGATCGTATACAGACCAAATGTTTTCCTGTTTTTCAGATTCCTTTGAAGGACCTTCTCCTCCTAGGAGTCTGCTCTTATTTTTGCTATTCGTTAAACATAGTGTTTCTACTCTTGATTACCCGGATGACCTTAACATCTCTCTTCCTGTAATTTCGCGTGCAAGTTGTTGTTCCCTCCATGCTATTCATGTCCTGATAAGTGTCCTTCTTTTTCACCCTGATAAACGTTATGTTATGTCGTAAGATCCCTTATTACTTAATTTTTCATGACCCGGTCAAAAGTTGAGTAATTTTGGAAAACAATTAAGGATCGTGCGTGCTGGATGATACGCTTTCCTTCAACGCCTCTGTTGAGCGAAGTCGGATAAATGTTTGGGTCTGATTGTTCGACTTCGATCCGATCTAGCTAAAGACTTTGAATCGTCGCTAGTTCCGATCCACCTTGAAATACGCCGCTGGCTGATTCATCCTTGTATATTTTCCCACTTTCCAATCCACTTCCTCAGTATATAAGAATATTTTGTTAAACCCTTGCGGCAAGCAATATACTTGAATAAATAATAATAATCATTATTTTAACTATTGAATTTAATGCTCCATTCGCAGGAAATTCAAATGAAAATTTTGAAAGAATACGAGAAAAGTATTAAAAACGTTAAATTTCAACAGGACAAAGAACGGTACGTATAATTGCTTCCAATCTGTTAAAGTTGAAATCTAATACCTATTACGTACTGTTGCAGGTTTAACTATCTTCACAAGAAACTGTCCCATATCAAGCTACTCGTTCGTGACTACGACACTTCGTTAACCAACGGTTCGTGCAGGCCGCAGGAGAATTACTGACGATTGTTGAAACACATGAAGCGTTCGTATTTTATATGTTGAAAAAGACAATATTTATTTCGGCGGGATGAAATCAGTCAGTCATCATAACACACCCACATTGTACGCTAACCACACACAAACACACACACACACACCCCTATTCGTGAATCTTCCGGAAGAGAAACCAACCGACATCCATGCAACATCGTTAGTAAACAGTTTGGAGGCGCCGAAGAAAAAAAAAATGGGAACTGTGCATGTTCCAGCCAATAATACTCTTTATCAAATTTAGATAAGCATGTTCAGTGTTTACATAACATGAACGGTGCTACATGATTTGAATTTGGAGATTATTGCGTATGAACTATAAAAGCATTTAACGATTTTATGATATGGTTACCCCAGGATATTTGAAATCCATTTAAAACTGTCCGTTTGCCGACATATGTTCCAATATGTCATCCTTCCAATCCCTTTTTAGGAGTCTGGTTTTTTTAATCTTTATTCCTCTATGGTTTATAACCGACTGACTTCTCTTCGTCAATCTCTCTTATTCCTCTCATGATATTCCGTTTTTTATCCAGTACTTTGTTCACTATGTATGGTCCATTAAATTTAACGCTTAGTTGGTTATTTTCACCTGCCTTAATTTTGTTTTCCCAACAACGTGGGCTCCTCCCTTGCAAAAAGTGTCTCTTGTACAATGTTTGTTGTACTGTCTTTCATTGTACACAATTACGCAAGTCTTCTCAATCCCTTTCTTGATCGTAAAACAATTCTTCCAAATATTGTGCAAGATCATCAGTAAACTGTCACTTCTGGCCTGTTGTGTTGTTCAAAAGGTATTTCAGCTGTGGTAGTAATACATCCCAGTCTTTAGACCTCTCCTCAATAAAATTTGCTCAAAGTGGAACGATCGTTCTATTGTAACGCTCGATTTGTCCGTTTGGCTTGTGGACACGCAGTGGTATTCACAATGTGTTTCATACCATTAGAATAACACCATCTTTTCAAATCTCAATCTCACTGAGAGGTGAGTGGATCTCATCCTGTTCATTGTCAGTTTACATCAGAAAACCTCTCAACATCTTCAACGCCCGATGCTGGAATCCCTCGTATGATAATAAACTCGGAAAAGTATAGCAGCTCCACATTTGAACATGCGCCAAAACAAAAAATTAGTACTGGCCGTTCAGAGCAAAGAACGAGAAAATGTCGAAAGACTCGGACCACTTTATTTTGTATTGTCCATCTAAATTTTTAAACCGTTAGATTTGTTTCCTCTATGCAATGATCGATCACTACGTGGTCGTCGGAAATTTCTGTTGACTCCCGTATCTAATAAACATTTTAAGCGACCTTTTGTTGTCCTTATTTCGAGGTATGGGAGACCTTCAACTCGTAGCGGAAACACTGCGATACAAATTCACGTTCACATAATCGTTTTGTCTTTGCTTCCCGTTTCCCACTGTTCACCAGAGTGTATGGATGTCGGGGGAGGTCTTCGACGCGTAGTAAAAGTACTGCAATGCTATAACGCGGAACCACCACTTCACGATCGTGGAGCTGCCACGCGCGGTTACCAGGGCGCCTGGTTGGTTCTTCCGCAACGTTTACGTACATAGTTATTATGCTCGATTGAGGTTGATCCTGTTGCAGTGTACGCCGTGTGTCGTACTGCAAGAAGTGTTTACAATAACGTAATTTACAAGTAAGCTCACACGCGCTAAAAAATAAAGGGAGGAATGAGGTAGGAGTTAGAGAGCAAAATAGGTAAAGTATCTTAATTCTGCTGCGCAGTGTGGCGCTCAGCAAATGGCTTGGGAATGAAAAACGGTTATTTAGTTAACTAGTGTTCCTTTTTTGTTTGTTCCGTTAGTTAATTGGTTATTGATTGTTTATTGCCTAAGGATATAAGCAAATAGTGTGAACGTTATGACAAAACAGTCAATCAGCTCTAAAGTAAAACGAAAAATATGAAAGTGCGCAGTTAGCAATTAGCCAATATATTGAGTTAGCAGCGCAAAGGAAGTGGAAAACATCGTGACAAACATAGTACATAAATGCAGTGGCAAACGATAGGAGTGACACATGTGCACAGCAGTAATAACTTCTGGTAGTGATAGCGATAAGTAATGCCAAGGTGCAACAACACGCAGTGGTTGTATATTGTGGACCGAAGCGGAAAGGAAAACGGAAAAAAAACTATAATCCACATAAATCTGCCCCCGAAAGTGCGCGCGCCATTCGTTCAACTTATTTCTAGGTTTGTTTCAAAATACTTTTTTTGTTTTTCTTGTTGTATATAAATAAACCCCGAATTTTGTAGCAAATTGTGGAGGAATTTCAAAAACGTAAAAAAACTGAAAACAAAAAGAGATATTAGTGCCACACTCTGTAAACGAGGAAAAAATAATACGCATTACATGTAATTACATCGACGCAATACTACAACGTTTCAGATTTGCCACAAAAGGATTGCTTACCGCTTGCCGGAGATGAGGCCGGTAACAATCTCTTACCCCGTTCAATAATGGGCAAACCCTAAGGGGAATCAAACCATGTGAATGATTTCTATATCCATTGAACGGCGCGTTGCAAAATTACTGGCAAAATGTGTTGTGCCATCATATTGCTCTGTGGCCAGGAACAGGATCAGTAGCGTGAGAAAACGATAAGACACGCACCAAGTTGTTGGTGTTACAGCCGAGCTAAATTATAAACCAAACCGCGCGGGTTAGAGATAAAAGAAACAGACTACAAGCCCAAAATTTTGTTCCACACAAAAAGTCATCCATCCTATGGCGCAACGGTGTAAAGAACCTTCTGCGAACTAAACGCTCCGACCAATATTATATATTCAGATAATTAGATTATCAGCACCTTGTTACCACAGTTTGAATTTAATAATACTTGATAATACGTTCAAAATTCTGTTTTGTTTTTTTTTTGTTTTTGTCCCCAATCACGCATGATGCCGACGGTTGGTAGTTTTATTTGTGTGATTGGCGAACCAAGTAAGTAAGGTTAGACAGAATTCCAACTTCCGCACAGTTAGCCCACTTCCCCTGACACTAATGTGCAATGTTAAATTAATCGTACGCATGTAATTCAATCTCGCCGCTTTCACTTTGCAGTAATACTTGCCTGGTTCCGTTGAGTTGGTTCGAAACTGGCCAAATGTTTAATTATTTATTGTTCCAAGGTTTTAATGTATGTGCTTTTGTTTTATTAGATCTTTCCTTTTCCCTTAATTTTGCCATTTATAGCACAAAATCTAAGCAATTGAGCATTGTCTTTTCATAGGAGAAAAGTTTTGTTTTTGGTCGATTCGATTCGAGAACACTAATGAGACACAGATGCACTAAAATGTTGCGTGCCACGACGTACAAGTCAGCGGATGTTAGGCTAGGTAGGCTATGTCCACTATGTAGGGAATGGAACAAGGACATCACGGCAGGTTTTTATGGTAATGAAATTAAGCTATGACGGCAACGACTGAACGACGCAAACAATGAATAGCTAATAAGGGTAAGAAAAGAATGGGGGTTGTTACAAAACGGTACGAAAAATGCAATCAAAACAATGCAAAACATTTCAATCAAATGTAGAGCCAACCGTCGCAAGCAATGTTGCAATACAAAATTGGCAATTTCAAAAATCAATACGAAAACCGCGAAAAGGTGATTTTGCAACGGTTTTAATTTTTGGTGCAAATGAAAACAACGTAGAAACAAATTTCAACGTAAAAGAACACAACAAAACAACAAAACTCACACACACAAAGTGCCAAGAATGCTTGATTCTTGTTGGTAGCAAGACATTCCCTCCTTTCTATTTGTGTCCGTCAGCTGCGACGCGCCCGTTGCGCAGCGTTAAATAAGGAAAAATTGCCACATTAATACATAATTTGCAACGATATACGAAGTCTTTAAAGAAAAAGAAAACCGTGTGCAGACTGCGAAAAATGAAACAACACAACAGAGAACAACAAAAGACAAGCAAATCAAACAAACAAAAAACGAAAACAAACCGTAAGCGTCCACTAACTTCAGTCTTCGTAAACATTTTCTTCTCTGTCACGCGCGTCCGTATGTGTTTGGATTGTAGTGGGGAATGGGTAGTACATACTTTTAATACAATCACAATTTGAAAACTTCCTCCGTCTATGAGTGCAGAAGCAAAATATACGATTTACAACAGGAGGGAAAAAAGAAATAAAAAAAACAAGAGAGGAGGATTTTTGAATAACTCCTTCCTGTCCATTGCCACGCGCCACAACAGCTTAACTTGCAGCATGGTCCATAGGAGCAAGATTTTACTTTGTGTTTCTGTTTCCTGGAACCAAACATGATTTGTTAAACGCATTTAGTCCTTCCTAGTTATCCGCCCGTTTGTATAAATCGTGCCGGCGCACGGTAATGGAGCAATAGCAACGTAGCTCGTCCACAACAGCATAATACATTATTTAATGTCGACAACGACGCGTGTGCGTGAGCCACATACGGAATAGACTGTGTACAATAACTAGCAAGGCTAGATTCAGTTTAGATTCCATCGACTGATAAGAAGAAAAAAAAACAACTTGAGCGATCAATAACAGGCGTACAAAAACAGAGGAAAAGTCCAAATTCTTACATCCACATACTACGCGGTAGAGAGTGACAAAGTTGTGCCGAATGTAAAGAACGAAATTTTAAGAAAACAAATCTAATTTCTACTCCCCTTCCAGTGAGTTGTGTGTATTGAATTGAAACGATTTTTTGAGCAAAAAACTGTTGCCACTTGCTAGGGGGAAGTTATGAGTAGCAGCTGCTCGCAATGATTTATGAATTTTGGATGGTATCCTCATCAAGATTTTGTTGGACATCGCATTTTTGATGGTGTATCTAGATTCCCCTTTGCAAAGCTTTTAATCCACGTGTGCTTAAATCATTAAAACAAACAAGAAACTACGCAACACCACACTTGGTCGGCAATTATCAATCATCTCCTGACAAAAACGTGTAAATATGTCCCATTTTAGTCATCCGTTAAAGGAAAGGGAAGCAGGAGGAAAGAACGAACAGTTGCCCCAAACAATAACTGTACCCAAACAGCAACGAAAATGATGAACATTTGAAACCCGATCAAACAAGGAAGAGAACAATTTTATTGTACAACAATTTGTGAAGTGAAAATACTGCAAACGGGAGTGCAAAGACCAACAAACTAACGATTCGAAACTCGCAACGACTGTTTGTGTTTTCTTTCGATTCTGTTTTGGATATTCTACCAACTCACCAAACCATAAATCACTGTTTTAACTTGCTTATTACTCAAAAAAGAATTTACTTGTGGGACAATAATGCAAAAGAAGAATAGCATAGGGGAGAAAGCATTCTGTTGAATTGTCTTCGGATGTATGGCGACTACCCGTACTCGTGTTTTTCTAAACGTTATAGAAATTGCTTTTGTGCTTCCTCCATTTTCTTAGCCGAAATCGAAATCGACTTCCAAAGTTACTACCCATGCGAAACAGAGCGAGAGGGAGAGAGAAAATGAAAAGAACAATTCCCGTTTCGGACGTTGGTCATGTTCAAACATTAAACTGATGTGCGTGTCACAAAATATCATGTCTATTACCGATAGGCGCATATTTAAATAGCCTTTAATATACTTGCTTAACATAGAAATACGCTAACCATTTGACAAAAAAAACAACATAACAAAGCATGAGCAATAGAAAGCAATCGTAGTTCTTTGCCGAATAATTAGACGATCACTTGTGGAACAGAACAGATGAACTATATTTAAAACAATGCCCGCTTCTTGATGTATACATGCGCATGCCTTGAAAACACACAACCACACAAAACCAGTAAATCCATACAACAAAGTAGAAGGAACAAAAACGAGTAAAGAACTGAACCCGGTAGTAAACCGCACGGTTTGGTACGGTAGTTGGACTTGCAACTTAAAAACTAGTGCACTTGTGTGACCCGAAAACCGTGGGTTTATCCTGTTTTTTGTAAATATTTCCCATCATCTCCGGTAGACACCTCAAACTTACATGAAACGAAGCGGCGAGCCATTACAAATCTGTATTGCTTATTACAACCACACTGCAATATGGTTTTGCAGAGCTATTACGGGGACCAAAAATTGGCTAAAAGAAAAGTTACCAAAATTAGGAAAGAACACGTGTGAGGAAAGATGGCAGTAACAGGTGAAAAAGTGTGGGGAAGGTCTTAGATTTCATTCGAGCTGGTTCTCCAATGATTTTTGCTCCAATTAATGATAAAACAAACGCGATGTTATTAATGCACAATTGGTATGTGTATGGTTATGATTAGTTTATTCGCTTGTTTGCTTTATTGCTAACCATGTCTTGAGATATTGGCACGCAATTAATTATTTATACCATGCCACATAGTGAAATCCTTTTCGTTATTTAAAAATCGTTTTTCCGAAAATTTAAAATCACTCAAAACATTATTAAAACTGTCGAAAAACGTAATTCTTAAGATGCCAATTGGTTGAAGTCATTTGAGAAAAAAATCACTGATTCTTAAGTTATTTGAAACCGACATCGGATATCACTATGTGGCTACACTACCGTCAGCTCAACATTTGTTTTCGACTTTTTATTGACCAATCGTTTATTGAGGATACAAACAAAAGCACCAAAACCAAACATCTTAAAACAAGCAAACAAAAATCAAATTAGCATACATTTTACCGGATGAAGAAATTGTTAGAAAGCAAAGCAAAACTTCATATGAAGTGAACACTTGAAAAGCAATGAAACGTCCCCATTTTTCCCCCAAGAAAAAATGTGACAAGTAAGAATTGACCAGAAAAAGCATAAAGGAAGCCCCGCTATCACAAGTCAATATTCCCTCACGAACTCACGTGTGTGGTACAACAACCACACATACCATACTGTGCCCCATTAGCGCGCTATAATGACGACATTCTCATTCGCAGCACAAAATATGAACATATTTTAAAAAGTGTCAATATAGGATAGAAGAAGAAAACAAAAACCGAGCAAAAACACAAATTTAAGCAAACAATACAAAACTAAAATCATGGAGACATTTTTAAGCTGACAGAACAAACAAACAAACAAACAAACAAACAAACAAAAATATATCAAATAACATATGAAGCAAACTTGTGGATGATTGTCTGAACAGCAAAATAGAAGTTTGAAGAACAGAAAAAAAAGATGAAACTCCCAATAGGGAAGAATGGAAGAAATATTTACGAAACACAAATTACACAAAACTGTGTAAATAGTGTATCAAAAAAATTAGAAGAACCAAAATCAAAGCAGAAAACATTATTTTTATCAACACACATAGACTAAAGGTAATCAAATGAAGTAGAACAAAACAAACAAAGAAGGACAACATTGAACACATACTAGAAGAGAGTGAAAAATGGGTTCCATGGCGCAACGTACTGTAATATCAAGCCTGTTTATCATCGTGGATCCGGAATTAACACAAATATATCTCTGTAGGCAGCTAGAAAGTTACGAAACACATCTCCAAAAACAAAAAGCCTTTCGCTCTTGCTCTACACGTTGTTCTACAAGCTTTCCCGTAGATGAACCTTCCGTATGATGATGAGCAGATGGAACTGCAGAGGAGTAAAGACATCGCGAGCCAAAGCCATGTCATTGTGTGCATTTTCACCAGTACCACGAGGTGAATTTGCTCATTAATAGTTTGAATGTTTCGAACACATAATAAGCAAACACTGAAGACATACAAAGTCAACCACTCATACGCATTCTTCCGTAGTGTTTGAGGCGTGTTGAACGTTGTGGAAAAAAACGGAGAGCAAAAACGTTTAACGTTTTAGTTGTATTAAGCAGAAACAGATAGTGAAGTCCACTTTCACCAAGAAGGATTATGATGCTCTCATGATATACCCGTGACTAAAAAGTGTACTTACGGAACAAAGCAATGTTTTTTTTCGTGTTTGACGCAAATCCACATTTCTGTGTGCGTGTGGTGGATATGAGTGCGCAGTGTGCGTGCCAACCCTAATTGCGCTACAATTTCAAATTCCCAAAACGTCATTGCTCGTTGTGACAGTGTAGTGTATAGTAGCCATTGGAGAGAAAAAAGGAATGGCGCTCAAAGTGTAATTATAGTTTTTGATTTCATCAGACAAACAGACGGATGCAACTCGCAAGGAAAGGAACAAGGAATCACAAGTAAGAAGAAGAAAAAAACAACAAATTAAAGACTGACTTATTTCTAAACGCATCCTCTCTGTGTCCTCTGTGTGTCGAACTTGGTTGTGGAACGTTGAGATGTTCTGTTCGGTCAACTAATTACTACACGCGTTGCTAAGCGCTCAAGAGGATCGTAGTAGTAGGGTTTTAAATTTGTGTTCCACTACCACTAATTTCTACTGTTGCTAAGATGTATGGATAGGAAATAGAGATGAGATGACATTTCTCTTGAGATGAGATGAGTTCTCTTTGATGAGTCTGCCCAACTCAGAAGGCGCAAATGGTGAGAAATTTAATTTGTGATGATGAGTTTTGAAGGTAGCGAAATCTCACTCACTCACTCTTCTCAGCGTAACGATCGTTTCCCACATTTGGCTACACCGATTGGATTAGTTTTACGAAATACGATTTTAAGCGCAGCCGAAATGTATGGTTGTGTTTCTCAACTGTCATCGAGTTTTGAACTCCATTGGCTACTACGCAAACATACCGCGTACATGTACGTCCGTAGTGAGACGTTTAAGCTCTCCTCAAAGAGGAATCAACTCACGTTCGCTCACATTTTTACGCGTGCGCGTTTATGTGGCTTTTAACTCGCTGCACACGTAAAGTTTTTACCATTGATCTTCGTTGCGTTCGATCATCTTCCATTTCCCCGAATAATGTAAATGGAGTATGACGATACAAAAACCCTTCAAACCCATTAGGGCATGTTGGAGTAAAGTTAACAAAACAACCCAAAACGTGAGTGAAACAAACAAATTCACGTTTTAAATGCGCAAAACGCAGCCACTCAACAGCAAACCGGAACGCGTACGGGGGAAAACAAGTACAGAAAAGGCCTTTTTGTTGTGTTGCCGGAGGAACATCCTTACGACTGAGCTAGCTAGGAATAGGATCGCACGGGAATGCCGGAAGCTGGAAGCAGCACAAACATTGAACACACCATGTAAATAACGAATAGAATGGAAACATTTTGCAGCAATTCAAATGGCAAATTGTTTGGAAAAAAAGGATGCACACTGAAAAAGACATTGCATACGATAGTAGTAGTACCAAAGCACCTCATGATCGTTCACCTTTTGCTATCGCCACTAGCATCGGATTGAGTGCTACGGAAACATCCCAACAAAACAAAGCAACCAAAGCGTGAAATCATGAACACCGAAACACCACAAATCCGCCACAAGAAAGAGGGAATCGATTGCCTTCTCTTAACGTCTCAGTGTTCCGACACACCATGGCATGATGAATCGATGACTTCCAACGAAGATGGCTCGCATGACAGCGGGAATAGGAATAATAGTCCACACCCTTAGTAAACCACAAGGAAGAACGTGCATTTTTTTCAGTCAATATGTAAAACAATCAAAATATCAAACTCACGCTAACGGTCGGCAGGCAGGCAGCTGGGATAGTAAACAAAAAACCAAACCCAGAACGAGCATAAGCGAAAGTAGGAAATGACCATACGTCCTCCAACGAATTAAACAACAAACTACAACTATATCTATAAGTGCGCGCGCGTGCGCACGCATGCACATTAGTTGCAGAAAAGTAGAGAAAAAAAACAAACAAACGAAAGGTGAACAATTACAAACGTAAGATTGCAAAGTTGTATTTAAAGTAATGAACGAATCGGTAAACCATAGACGGCAGATGGAGAAAACTCTCAATCATAAAGTATGAAATGAAAAACTCAACAAAAAAAGCAGCAAACAATGTATCATACAAGAGAGAGAGAGTTAAAAAGAAGATCCAAACCACACACACACGTCCCGTGTGTGAGTGTGTGTGGCTGGGCGAAAAAAAAACCGAAACGGAACGCAAATGGGTGTAGTACGAATCCAACGCTAAGCGTTAAAGTCTGACAAATGATTGCTTCGAACATGTGGTTGATGCTATTACTACTACTCCTAATACTGCTACTACAAAACAGAAACAAACACAAACACACACACATCTACTACCAACTACAATACTATTACTCTTACTTCAGAAACACCTACTCTATAGATTTAGCGGTAAGATTGCAGCAAATCAGCAAAACTGAAACAAAAAAAAAACACACACAACAAAAAAAAAACAAACAAACAAACAGAATTGTGCATATTTTTGGTGTAATTGATATTATATGAATATTATTATATATACATATACATGCATATATTATGTAAAAATTGAAAATATGTGAAAAAAAAACTTTGTTATATATCAAGCAGCATTCAAAAAATACAAAAAAAAATGATTGAAGCAAACTTTTATGGGACTTGTTCGATTCGATTGTTCGAGTTACTTACTGATCAGTCAGCGCGATATCACGATTTGTTATTATGTGTATTTATTAAATGTGTGTTTTTATTTTTAAATAGATTTATTGTGTTTTGTGCTTTGTTGTGAACTTCAACGACTTAATGGAAAAAGAACAGAACCAAACGTTGATCCTCTTCTGTGGCTTTGACCATCTTTTAGCCATCGATCTCTAACATTGTCATTCGTAAGGATTGTTTTAATAAATCCTTGGGTAATAATGCTTTTTTTGGAAATATTGCATTGTACCAGAAGTAATCTGCTCTTATTTGGACTTTGTTATTTAACGACTCTCCTAATGTGTACCAGATACTTAGCAAAAGATCTCCGCCAGACTAGAGATTCATGAATCTGAATGATTTTTTGAATGAATTAGAATCAATATACTACAGGTTCTCTGAATCCTCAAAGATTTACGAACCCTCAGAGATTCACGAGTTTCTGGAAGTGGTGAATATGATGCCTTCTTTTTATAAAGTGGAATGGTTGCATTCGAATGCTGCAGAATGCAACAGAATATCAGCATTCAGAAGCGAAAATGATACCAAATTCCTGATGTCATCAATTCTAGAGAATTCCCGAAACATCCCGATTTCTATAGACGTCAAACTTTCGTTATATTGATGAGATATGCGGGACATACTTATATACTCAAAATTACAGTTGATTCTTTGTCGTACAATACTCTTGTACACTTTAGAGTCCGACCAGCACAATTTAGGCTGATCGAATCGGGAAAATTTCTAAGAACATTCCGTATTCTCTTCAATTTTCCTTGGATATCTCCGGAGTCGATCAAATAGTCCGCTTCCGGATGTCAACTTCTTGGACACTGAATGCTAAGGCTCAATTGTTCTGCTGCTCTCCTTTGGAGTATGACTGATGCTTCTGATCTCAATTCCCTTTAATATTGTATACATCCTCTCGTAATCTTTGTTCCTGTCAATTAACCTCACAAGTTACAGTCAGAAAAACGCTTTCATATCGTTATTTATAATTTCAACTGTTTCTACTCTTATTTTGAGTACAACCTTTCCCTAAAACAACTTTGGAATTCGTGTTGCCTCCTTCTCCCATGATGGATCGAATTTTCAAGTATTTGCTTGGAAATATATAATTTAGTTGTTAGTTAACATGTGGGTTTTGCCGATGAAATCAAATACTCAAGATTCATGAAACTTTAAGAGATTCAAAGATGTCTAAAACAATCAAGAATCTTCGAGGATTCAATGATCTTTCTACTGTCGACTCATGATTTATTGATAAAGATTCATATGAATTATTTATTGAACACCACAATACAGCAAGTAAAACGTCATGTTGCAGACTTATAGGGCAAAAAGAGTGATATTTACACTGGAGAACAGTCACAGTTGCGTGATCGCGTTAGTAAAGATGTCCGAAACTTCAACCTATCTTTGATCGCAGAACAACTGGGAAGAGTACTGACAATTAACCGTTTGAACTGTACAATCAATCAACATTCAACAGATAATCTTCTCAGAGACATAGCCTCATCAGTAGACCCCGGTAGACAGCTTATATCATCAGAATGAAACCGTTGAAAGTTTTTGAAACGCCATTGACGCGATCCACAAACGAAGGACAATGGATTTGAATATGATGTGTGCAACTTGGAGGATTTCTACAGCGAACCACGTAAGTAACAGATAATGGGAAATGAGCAAAAACTATTTACTACATATATAAAATGTAAGAAAAAACGTAATCATCAACATGACAAAGCAACTCAATGTTGAGGCCAATCGATCAATTCATCATGAGCATGAGCTGATCGTTCTAGTGCGTGTTAATAGTGCTAAAAACTGAAACACTGGGGTGTGATGTTGATTAGTCGATCGTCGAAAATTTTGTGAAGCGATCGCACTTGTTTTCTTTTTGTTTTTTAAAAATGAAAAAGGGAAAAAAACAAATCCCACACACCACAAGTGTATGCAAATTATTAACCACTAGCGACGCGGTTGTAAGTATAATATATTGCTAAAAATAAACCGAATACTACACCCTCCTACCCCGAGCACTACCTTCCAATCAAGGGCCGTGATAAATGCATACCGTTTTCTCAAATGATCGTCCGTTTTATACATTCAAATAAGGCGAGAATTTGTTGTTCTGTATTCTACACACTACACATAATTTACGGCGTACTTGGTGCACAATCACATCGAGATCATCACGCTGCGGCGTGTCGGGTTTTTTGTTGCATCACAAAAAAAATGAAATAACCTTACCAAACAGCGCGGTTCAGATTGGGTGATAAGAGACAACATTCCCCATAAACTCACTACGGTGTTACGGATTCACTTTTCCGGTGAGTGCTGCAATCTCAAAAGTTCCAGGGAGTTATCTCCTGCGCTTCGATTCTACCTTCTCTCTACGGCAACCACCACCTGTACGCCACCGTGAGCAGCAACGGAATGATCAGCCATATCGAATTCCTTCCAGCAGCTTCACTGCGCAGGAATGGTTCGTTGGAGGCCGTTGCGATGTAGTACACGCCGGCCGGTTTGGATGATTTCCACACCAACCCACCCAACACCGTCCGATCCGTCGCACAGGAAGGTCCAAGGGCCGTTAGGTCATCGCATTTGCGTGCGTAGTAGTTGCGCATTTTGAGCGATTCCTTGAAGAAATCCACCGCACGCTGGTGGCTACAGGTTAGGCTGATACCGCAGCCTGGTTGCCGCACACCACCATTCGGGTAGTAATCCGCCTGGCCGATGTTGCTGAAAAATCCGAGCGCCTTCCCGTTGGTGTGTATAATCTCCACATACTGCGCGTCGTCCGAGGACAGTCGTTCGTCCGGTTTCCTCAAGCGGAACAGCGGTGAAGCCGGATCAAGTCCCACGATGTATCCTATCTTGCCCGATCGTACCTTCTTCCCGGCAATGCCGGCAATGTGTGCACCCAGGCTGTGTCCGATAATGCCCACCTGATTAATGTCCTGCCCGAGCCCAATCACCAGATTGTCTATAAGCGCGGCAACCAGTGTGGCAACCTTCGGCACCCGGTAACGAGCGACCGGATAGAGCAAAGTGCTCGCACCTTGTTCCCAGTCAACCGCGATAACGTTTTTGTTTTCCTGCGCCAACAGCGCTTTGGCGAGTGGATCGATCACCACCGATTCGGAACTACCGAGCCACCCATGCACCAGGATCGCCGTTGGTAGATCCCGCCGGAACCCTGCCTGTACGATCGAGCTTAACCCGTTGAAGTGGAACTCGTACCGATCCTCGCTAGCGTTCGCACGGTACAGATAGCACTGGACGTACTTGGTGGCCTCGTAGTAAGTGGCGTTGCTTTTACACTCCCGCACATCCATCCGGGTCATCGTCACAAACTCGCCCTCCTTGTTCGGGATCTGCACGGTCGGGACCGGTTCACCCAGATCCGTGCGCATTACGACCGGAGCGGGAACGAGCGAATCGCCGCCATTATCGCGATCGTACTCCATGTCGTCTAGGTCCGGATCGGGTACTTCCTCTCCCTTTGCTAGAAAGGATAAGTTTCTTGCGATTACAATCAATAGTATAAGCACAACAGGTTGACAAGTTGTTACGTACCATTCGGTCCGGTAATAGCTGCCAACAGCAGCAATGCCAAGGGTAGCTTCATTTCATCCGACGGAAAGATCAACGGAGATCGAGTAGTAGAGGTGTTTTTGTTACAAACGACAGTCGACAGTACTGAGATGAACGATCCGCGGCGAAGATCCACCTGTACGATCACTCTCCATGCGGTAACTAACGTGGCCGCTCCCGCTCAACGTGACTCGAAGCTGTCGAATCGTCGGTCGGTTTTTAATTACACAAAGCGAAAAGTACTGGGGAGCATTATATTTGATTTATAAAATTTAATTATATTAAAGTAAAATGAAGGTATACGATCTAGTAAATCATCATTTTAATCAACTCACTCCATTCTAGGTGAAGAGTTCTTTTAATCCACATCCAAACGACTTATCAATCCAAGAGAATGTGAACACTTTTACAAGATCATCTTTCGTGTGCGTTTCCCAGTCGTGCTGTTGTGTGTACGTCCGCGTAATGATTGTACATAACCGCTGTGTGTTCGGTGAAATTGTTGCTTATCGTCGTTATGTTGTGTTTGTACTACTGTTCCTGTATGCGCATGGGTGTGTGTAGGATTTTCCCAGCGTGACAATCATGTGTTTCGAAGGGAAAATCCAAATCCGGTGGAATGTTATGTCGAGACGTGAAATTGAAGAATTTTCCCTACTCAATTTCTTGCTAATTTGTGCAATAATAATTATTAATGTATTAATTATACATGACATCTTCGAAAGCTTTATTCTTCAAGATTAAATGATGCATGCTGAGTACTCTCTCATCATTCTAATGGTCCATACAGTTTGAAGATTGGTTCTTTTTTTCCTTTTTGATAAATTTTTGTTTGTTCTGTTTCTATCTTATTTACTTAGAGTCCCAGAGTGGACGACAGTTTATTTTATCTTTAGCAGTACTTTACTTAAAAATCGCCACAAAAAAGTCAGACATAATAAAAAAATTTCTATTTACTCGATCTTGAATACTGTTACCCTTGTCTATGATCACCTACACGTTGCCCTTGCTATCGCAATGCTCAGCAAAAGGACAATGTCTAGCAGGTTCTTGCTGGATTGGTTTCACTCCTTCACCAGAAAACAACTATTCCCTCCGCGAATCTAAGAATCGTGATCAATCGTGTCTTCCAACTTGAATTCTAGTGTCCTTCGACCTCCAGTCATGCGTGACGTTAAATAAATATTGGTGCTTTCATAAATGTGTGATATCACGCCACTCGTTTTATGATTGGTCCGAATGAAGAACGGGGAGATAGACTGAGCAGAAACTCCAAGAAGTAGCGAGTATCTGCAAATAGACACGATAAAAGCCCTCAAGACGTTAGCTCATCGTTGGCGAAGACAATTCCTAAACACAGATGTGATGCTGCTGCGGATCTAAAACGCATTCCGTTTTGATCGGGCCGTAACGAACGGTGCGTGGAAACCGGTTCTTATTGGCCTTTAGCACAACCATTACTTATTATTCGTTATTTTCTGCACATTTTGCACATTTTGTCCACCTAATTACAGGGCAGATTTCGCGTTGGGTTCCTTCTTAGTTTATTGACCCAAATGATCGCTTTCCTGTTTCATTTTACATTGCAATTTAAAAATAACAAGTCGGACTGTTCATCTGGTTTAAGGTTACATTACGATCCTTGACGATCAGTATCATTGATGAAATATAATCCATTGATTCTCGTCTGGCTAGAACTTGTCTAGCCGGTTGTTGCCTGGGTAAAATAATCCCTGACCTAGTACAGCATATGTCAAGCATATGGCCCGCAAGTCCTTCAATGCGGCCTGCAAGCAAAATGTTTACAATTGAAAAAGCCCACTAGATGGTTTCTATAGGAGTAGCAATGAGTTTGACATCCCCGACCTAGTAGATCATTGCAGGGTTTTTAGATTAGGGAACAATGAAAGCAAATACAACAAACTAAACGGCACTGTATGAAACGATAAGAGGTTCAGATAGGAGGAGTACAGTAAACAAATTTGTTTTAATTTTTACTACGTTTTTCATCAAACGAGTTGGAAAAAACTGCTCGATTCTGCTCGAATGAGAGGTTTTTGTTGAAGGACGCTGGAAAAATTGTTCTAATGAGTATTACTTACCAGAAGTGCTTAAAAAACATTCGCTTATTGAATAACATGGGAATAACTGCTCGAAGTCAGGAAATAAAAATAGGAAATTGTACAACTTTGTACATTCAAAACCGAAATTCAAATTTTATTACACTAAGCTGCATTACGGTACGAACTTACAGGACTATACAATATCATACGTTTTCCACCTTCATTCTGCTTTTCTGCTTAAACTGATAGGTACCATCAAACAATCGAACAAAAAATTCAACGGTTTAGTTTTTCACAAACGACATAATGGTCGTTTTGATGATGTGCAAACACTCCTCCAGCTGCTGCTCGTTGATGGTTAGCGGTGGCGCAAAGCGTATAATATCACCGTGCGTCGGCTTAGCGATCAGCCCGTTTTCCTTCAGCCGCACGCAAACTTCCCACGCGTCAAAGTTCGGATTGATTACGATCGCATTCAGCAGTCCCTTCCCGCGCACGATCGACACGACATCGATGGGCAGTTCGCGCAACGACCTGCGCAACAGCTCACCCATGCGGTCCGCATTTTCGGAGAGCTTCTCCTCGACCAGCACCTGCAGGGCAGCGATCGCTACCTTGCAACCGAGCGGATTGCCACCGTACGTAGAACCGTGCTCACCGGGTTGAATGCAGAGCATCACCGGATCGTTGGCAAGGACGGCCGATACAGGATACACACCACCGGAGAGTGCTTTGCCCAGGATGAGAATGTCCGGTTTGACGTCTTCGTGATCGACGGCCAACATACGACCGGTACGTGCCAACCCGGTCTGGACTTCATCCGCTATAAACAGCACGTTGTGTTTCGTGCAAAGTTCACGCACCTTCCGCAAGTACCCGTCCTCCGGTACAACCACACCTGCTTCACCTTGTATCGGTTCCACCATAAACGCGCACACGTGCGGATCCTGCAGGGCTTTCTCGAGTGCAGCCGTATCGTTGTAGGGCACCAGCTCAAAACCCGGCATGAACGGACCAAACCCGGCATAACTGCTCGGATCGTTCGACGAGGATACGGCGGCTAGCGTGCGGCCCCAGAAATTTCCCTCGGCGAATACGATTTTTGCCTTGTTCTCCGGTATCTGCTTCACCTTGTAGCCCCATTTGCGTGCCAGCTTGCAGGCCGTCTCACCACCCTCCACGCCCGTATTCATCGGCAGTACCTTATCGTACCCGAACAGGTTCGTAACGAACTCCTCGTACTCACCGAGCACGTTCGAGTAGAAAGCTCTGGAATGAAGAGAGAAACAAACGACCATATTAAATTGACCATCTTGAACGGATGATAGCGGGGGGAAAGCTTACCTCGAGGTAAGGGTTAACACTTGCGCCTGTTCCGTCAGTGCCTTCACGATCTTTGGATGGCAGTGGCCCTGGTTAACGGCCGAATACGCGCTCAGAAAGTCGTAGTACCGCTTGCCTTCCACATCCCACACGTACACACCTTCGCCCCGGGCCAACGCTACCGGCAGCGGATGATAGTTGTGTGCACCGAACTTATCCTCCCGATCGAACACGGCCTGCGATTTTGGCTGTGCCTTCAGCTGGGTAGCCGCATGGCCATATCCGTTTTGTGCCATTGCGTTGATCTTTGCTGTAATGCCAAAACGGATGGAACACATTAAACTCTTTACGACGAACCTAAACGATACGATCGTTTAAAAGCTAATAGCCTATGGGTTGGGTTAATCCAATCCTTCAGAATGATGCAGTAATTCTCACGATACAGCGTAAATCACTCACACTGGCAATTCAGAGACACAATGCAGTATAAAGCTCCTACCTAAGTACAGCTTGCGGCTGAAGTAAACGCAACAACCACACGAGACTTCAGTTATGAACTATCGCAACCAAGGGCGAATCAATTAGTGTGCAACGTTGATAAGACTATTATTGGCAGCTTTTACCAGCTACGACATCGATTGGTTGGATGGTACGAAGATGATCGTACAGACAGACAGGCAGATACACATCTTTGCGTTCAAGATCAACGCCACACAGTACGCGTGAGTGTGTCTGTCCACTGTTGACCTAAGCATACCGGGAGAGCACAAACATTTTTGCACATGCTTTTGGGGTACTGCGGGAGATGGTATTTTGAAATGTAAACTTTCTCACTCATTACTCTCGAATTTTTAAAAACAATTCTGTTTTTCTGTGTTTAAAAATAGATTGGCGACCGAAAAATAGATCGGTTAGAGAAGGAAAGGAAAGACAACAAACACGAAAAACACGAGCGTGTACAGGTCGATAAGTTGTTGGGAAAATTGCGACACAGTTTAACACCTGTGTTAATCAATCCCAATGCGAATGATAATCGCGAGAACAACAAGGAATAAAAACTGGTCTATATTTTTCTATAACCACCAGCTGATCTAACGGAAGGCGGATTAGGCGGTTTGAAGGCGGTCAGTTATGAAGATGTATCGAACAATTTCACATATTCTTCATTTGAGGTGGTTGGTCCTTAATTTGTATTCCGCTTGGGACCTCCAAAATGCTTGATTCTTCACTTGATTTAACAAAGAGAAAAAGAGAGTGTGTATTAGTCGATTTGTTTTCTTTGCATTGCAATATTACAGTAATGCGATGCTCGTATCTCATCCCACTTGAATATTGGACGTCTATATCCGTTTGGGTATCAAATTTGGTTTGGAATATGTGAATTATCTGCAAAATGATTGTTTAAGATACGTTACGAAGAACTAAAACTGTCCAAAATTAATATCGAATACATTCAAACGTGATCGTGACGCTAGAAATAGTACAATGGATATTTAAAAGCTTTGGGGCCCACGCCACTTGAAATTGTAGTCCAACAAACGATGAAGAAAAGATTGCTGAAGTCTGATAGAGTAAAAAAGAATTGCTCTTCCATTATAAACAGTGGAGTTTCTAGGCGGAATTAAGTTGGATCCCCTACAAGTCTGTGATAAATTTAGCCATGTGGAAGTTCTAAGTCGAATGGAAGTTGGATCCCAACACTAATGACAAGAACTATTACATTAACTTAGAAATTGATCAACAAAGCCGTGAAGAAGGGAAGATTTCTAACGATCTTCGGACCCCCAAAATGAGGATTTTGTGGGACGGAGATTCGAAAGTAAAAAACTGATGACTGTTGCGGGATAGTGTTATAGTGCTCTTAAGTTTCGGAGATCAGTGATCCCCTATTCTGCCCTAACCATATTTGATCCGTTAGTTTTGTGAGCACAACTCCTTTCCTTGTGAGTTCGACCGGCACCACGTGGCGGCAGCTTATTCCTTCATTCTTCTTCTTTTATGGCGCTACAATCTGAAAAGGATCTTTTTTCTATTCCGGTCTATTTCGGGCTCCCATGACTTTAAATAAGTCGCAACAGGATAATCAGCCCTGCTTACTGAGGAACAGTGCGGATGGAATTCGATCCCCAATCCTGCCGTTTGAAGAAGATCGACGACGCTAATACTTGGACCACCGAGCCACTCCAAAGCCTCTTAGTTGGCTAACCGTCGAAAACGCTACAGGCAGCACTGCAAGAAAATCTATCGAGGAAAAGGAGACAAGACTCCTAATAATAAAGGTCCGGTAGCCTAACATCCAAGATATATTCTGGAAATTCGGAAGCAGTAAATGAAGATCGTGGATGGAAAATTCTTCTTGTCCTTCAAGCCAATGGAGCCTTGGCGTATGTGGCCGCCTTCGACTACCATTACAACCGCCATTAATCCATCAATCATTAAATTATCAGTTAATTCATTAATCCAATTTTTGGCATAGCATGTCACACGACAAGATCGACACCAAAACCGCATCTGGATTGACCCTTCGTAGCAAAGACTTAATAACCGATTACGTCGCAAAAAGAAGTGTAAATTAGATTAGAATATTGGGGTAAAAATGAGAGTAGAAAGATTATTATTGCAAAGAGCATACAGTAGTTTAAATATAGACAATTTAAACAACTGATAAGCAGTGTAGCTAGTATTATGCTATAAATTCTTCCTAAGGAAAATACAACAAGAACCTCAGTGGTGGTACACAGTGATAAAGCAAAGTGATGGAAGCGGTATTGCGTATTTTATATAACTTTAGTAAAAACGCAGTTCCGAACACTATCAACCCTAGAAATAGAGGTCGGCACCCCCTTCTGGGACGGTTTTTATAGGTTTAATCGCAATTAAAACCGGACCACAAGTGCGTGCGAACTTTTGCCTTTTTCACAGACGTCATTACGATGAACTCTGCCTGAGGTCTTGCCATGGGACCTCCTCTTGTTTTTTTCTTTTTCCTTTCATAAAGGCAATACGTTATCACTCAAAGGAAGGGGCCCCAATTGTAACCACGTGTTTGTCTGGGACGGCGTATCAAGTGCAAAAATTTCGGTTCCAAAATCAATTTACCACATCTAGTTGAACCAAGACCGGACGTCACTCTGGCAAATGGGCGGAGGGTTCAGTGCCGTTTGGCGATTTTATCAACAGCACTGTGCGAAGAGCATGGAAATGTTGTTGATAAGCAGTGTGCGAAAATCAATTCGCGGGGGTCCTTCGCTATTAATAATACGCTTACGCGATAATGGTCAACCCCAACCTTGCCTTGATTGGTGAAGGATGTTTTGCGAAAAAAAAACTGGGATGGAATCGATGTTGTTACTACTGATCCGGTTGCAAGATCGCTAATCTTTGTGCAATGGGAATACGCTCATGCATGGCGAATAATACCGTGCCTCGAAAGCAAATGAAATCGATCACATAATCCACGTACCGCGGTCAAACCGGTTCCGGCAAAACCGTACAGAACTTGTTTTCTTCTTTTTGGGGCCAGCGCAGTGGATTAAAACTTCCCGAATCACGAACAATACTTACCGAATCCATGCTTGCTGCGATCGGCCAACAAATGACGATTGTTTAATGGAGTTGCAGTGGAAGAACTTTGACGTAATCCTGATGAGGTTTGGGTTGAAAACACTGGAACTAGCAGTTTATCAAACTGCCTCACCAACAGGTCGGATTTGCTCACTTGGCGCAGCATTCTCGCTTGTGCGTCACTCTATATTCCACCGTCGAACTGTCTAATACAGCCACAGCACACTTGATCTCACTTGACGTCGTTGCTTTGGTTACGCACACCCTTGAAGAGCCGCTTTTACTTGCACTTGCTGGTTTCACTTCCCGATTCGAACTGATCGTTCCACACGGATGCGGCGTCTACCATATGTACAAAGCCGGGCCTCCGAATTTTTCAACCACACACCGACGCTATCAGTTCTCGGCAATAGCGGGAACAGCCAAACTTATCGCACACCGTACCGTGTGTGTCCCGATGACTGATTACCCTTTCTGTGGGAAGGGAAACGGTTTAAGGCTGCACCGGTTGATTGGAACTTACCACCCGTCGTTTAAGCTTCACACGTTGCATTGATAGCATTGTTGCCATTCGCCCACTCGTCGCTTCCATTGTACCTGGTTTATTGCCCGACGATTTGGAGAAGCAGCCGAAAATTTGGATTGCTGGCGTTGTTGCTTAGCGACAGTCTGATAACGCGGGCAGTGTTTGTCGTGCTGACGCATAGATCGTCTATCAGCGTACAAACACGTTCGTTCTTCCAATACACATGCGGCGCAAGGGTATAAGGATACTGGAAGGTTCTTCTCACATGCGTACACGCGCAAACAAATATTTACGATCGACTGTGATCTTCGGTGTACGCATTGTGGGCGCTTTTGGAAAGACTTTGAACTAACTATGAATGCCGTTGACACGCCGAATGACTCTCTTGTTGTTGTACATTCCGCTGTAAATATTTGTTAAAGCTTTCAATATAATAATGATTTATAATTGAAAAATAATTGCTAGATTACTAAACCAGTAAATGAAAAATATATTAATAAACTTTATACTACGAAAAAGATGTTTTCTTGCTCTTTTAGAACACTCTATTGTAATGATTTAAATATAAATATTATCATTAAAAGTAATAAATAAACAACTAAAATTAAATCAATGTTAAAAAGTAACAAAATGAAGCGAAAGTTTCGGAAGTAGAAACGTAAAACTGACACCCACGGTTTAGTTTGAATTGTTTCGTGACTATTGTAAAGTTTAACAAATAAGAACATTCCACTCGACGGTATCGACCATTCCCTAAGTATTCTAACGATGTAAAGTAGAAAGCTGAACATTACTTTACGCTTATTGATAACTCATACGGGGTATGGGGAGGTTTTCTTTTATACAATTATGGACAGTCGCCTAATACCCTAATACAAAACAATAACAATTGCACTTTTCGACACTATCCTGAACCGCGGACGAGGAAGGAAGAATCAAACCAAAACCGCACACAATTAAAAACGAAACGGCCCAACTATTTGCCAACGGGGGAAAACGATTGGTTAAAGATATTAGTGCGCTATTGCTTTTTTGCTGTTCTACTTACTTTAAATCTGCTAAGCAAACGTATAAACGGGCAAACTTGAGGTATTTTACGAGCTTCGCTACTGCCTTTGTCTCGGTCTAGATAATTGGTGATAAACTGTTTGCTTAATATTTTGCTAGTTTGCAAGTTTGAGTATCTTCTTCCAAGCATTTTTCGAACACGGGTGGTTCGTTTGGTTCCCTATACTATGTAGATTGACTTGGATGCTGTGTGAATTGTCCGCTAGGCAGAGAATTCCGGCTGAACGGAGTGAGCACGGTAAAGTTTAAACGAAGTAGATATACGAATATAGGTAACTCCACCAGGACGATTGCTTTACCGGTGTGCTTTCTTCTGGTTGACTGTCGCTCGGTTCTACCGTACCGTTACACGGGTGGTTGCCCTTTTCATTCTGTGGCACCGGCTCACCGTTCGGCTTTGTACTCGGTGAAGCAAGAGCATTGGATGTTGATTTGGCTTCGACATAATTACGATTTACTGTAGGAAAAGAGAGGGGAAAAGCATTAACAATTGTTTGAAATTTAAGTAAATAAATTTGAGCACTAAATTTTAAAAAACTAAAACAAATGAATACTTCTATCGTAGTCACAAAACAATACAAACGAACATTACAGCTTCCAGTACACAATAATTGCATCAATATGTTTGTTTATGCTCTAGTATTTATGTTTTACAACTAATGAAAATGATTTTTGTTCAATTATTACCTTACATTCGTTGACCTTTTTTCTTGTCTGATAAACTATTTTCTCGATTCATAACATTATCCTCTCATTGGAACGATCTATTTAACTTTAAACAATATATAGCGCCAAAATTTTAACTTTTTCTCCACCACTAATGGTAAACCACGGTGCATGTAAATTGTTTAGCAATGGAACATACGTACAAGATAACGATAACCCCCACAATGTTTAACATGACAATGGACGGCCAGCAGAATGGCAATGGAAGAGAGAAAGAGAGAAATACGAACATACAGTTTACACCCGGCCAAGCAGTTTGAATTAGACACATCATCGTACAGCGATTACAAACGCATGTATTCGGTTTAAATTAAAAAGAAAACGTATCCACATTCCTCGTACATACCTTGCTGTAGACTAGATTCTTCCTCTTGCTTTTGTGCCTCGTTGAAATCCTCCGTGCTGTACCCGAGCAGCGTATCCGGCGGATACTCGAACCCGGGATCCTTATGCTTGTCCCAAAACTCGATAATGCGCGTTTCGTTCTGCCGTTTCGCTTTGGCGTAGTTTACCGTCGCCTGGTGCAGCTGCCGCAAGAAATCGGGCATCTGCTTTTTGGCGACCCAGGTAGTAATGTACTTCGGTATCGATAGACCGGGATTGTCGAAGTACGTCAGCACGAACGATACGCCTGGTTTGTTGAAGGCAGTCGTCGGTTTGATCACCATATAGCTCCAGTACTCGTGCACCCGCTGCGTGTGCGGTTTGGCCGGACACTTTGGGTGCTGCACACTTTTGTTCACGATCATTATCACACGCCGGCTGCGATCGATAAAGAAACGTCTGTTGTACACGTAATCACGGTTGGCAAATAGTTTCTGCGTTTTTTAAGAGGGTAAAATAATAAAATAGTATTAATTTGAAGCTTTGCGGAAGAAATGATGGCATACACTTACTGGCCATAAAGCTTCCCAGTAGATGATGTGACTGTTGGATCCTTTGGCGGTGTCCTCATCGATCACCTCCAGATTGACGGCCGTGTTGTCCCATTTTTTCCGGTACTCCACATCGATTTGCACGTGGAGAAAATCTTCCGCCGTCACGTCGGGATATTCAACGTAAACTGCAATTCGAATAATGGGGAAAATGTTCATACCGATCATGTAATCATGCCACTAGCACTACCTTTGTATGCAAACAATCCTGGCTTAATTTCCTGGCGCCACGTTATCATGCGCTTCTGCTCAATGTACGGCTCCCAGGCGGTGTAAACGTTCGGCTCAGCCGACAACATTTCCGTCACATTCTTTGGGCAGCAGCAGTAGTGGACACCTTCCACCCGGCAATCGATCAGTTTCCGTTTCTCGCACCGCTTGCAGTAGATGGTTTCCATCTGCAGACGCTCCAGAAACTGGAAGTCATCCATATGATCCTCCACCGAGGCGAGCTCGATCCGTTCGCGTTCCCAATCGAATGTGAGCAGTGTGGCGGACGACAGTATGAACCCTTTGGCATGCCGCTGTACCTACGGAAAAGAGCGCGTCGTAAAAAAAAGGGGGATGTAATATGTACGTCAGTGCGATGCATTTCGAGCGTTCCGTATCCGTAAACAGTGGTGCTTTTCTAAGCAGCATGAACCCATGATTAGGCAAAGAAGGGATGGTCGATGTTGCTTTGTGGCTTGCTAAAAATAAACCCTCCTATCGCAACTCACCGCACACGAAAGCAGAAAAACCCAACGTGAATTGATATACTGTTATCTTGTTGATTTCCTTTTTTGGGGGGAAGGAGGTCCTGGTTATAAATTCGCTGCCCATCCTGTTACATAAAGCCCCAATCCCTTTTCCCCCGTTCCATTTTCTGGGTGCGAACGCGCCGGGACCGCTTACCTGTCCACGGAAACGCCGCAGCAGCTCGCGAAGGGCCCGTTCCTCCCAGATCTTGGCATAATGGGCAAATATCTGTTGGCTTCGACGCAGTTGCTGGGCAAACAGGAACTCGCACTGCGTCGTCCACAGGCGTAATATGCTGGCCGATTGATCTTTCACATTTTTACGCAGGTACTTATTGAACTTCCGCAGCGCTAGCGTACTGTTCGGGAGCAGCTTCATAGCCATCGATCACTTGGGAACACGCGAAGTACGGCACCGACCGGACACTTTTACACTTAATGCGTTAATGGGCTAACTAATACGGTGGCAACAGCACGGAACATGGTTCCGTAGCGCAGTGAATTGGGTGGCGAATTGAACTAATTGGACGTGCAAAAATACCGACGGACTTGTGTGTGTGTGTGAGTGTTTGTTTGTTATTTGCTAAAAACCCACTGCGCCAGCACGGCACAAACAATACTGCGAACAATATCACCCAAGCTGTGGCTGTTGAGCGAAGTTAGAAATGTAAAAATACTTGTTTAGTATTGAGCGCGAAGGATTTTTAAAAACTTTCCCTGTGTTTTTTTTTTCTTTGTGTATTGAGTGATGCAACGACTTTGACAGCTGCAAAACATATGGCTTTCAAACTGCGCAATGCAATTCCTCACTAGGCACCTCGTTGCAAAAGTGCATCGCTTTTTTCGTACACTGCACTTCACGCTTGTACACTGGAGGTAGATTGGTATCACTGTGTTTCAATTGAATGCGAGATAATAACCTGTTTTAAAAAAAATTACGTAAAGTGCAATTCCTGCATTTTTATTGACGATTTTCCAAACAAAAACGAAGAATCCGATCCCGTCACATAAACTACCGCGTCTGAATGCACCTAAATGTCAAAAGTGCGCTTGGGCAATGTTTATGCGATTACAACAAAAATACAAACAAAATAAAGCACAGTCGGCAAATAGCAAATTGGATTAATCTTCAATTTTACTGTTCGATGGACAAAGAAAAACCCGAAGAGTCCGACAACAAACCAACACCTGAAGGTGCCGATGAAACAACGAAGGAAGCACCACCGCCAGCGGAAGCAGTTAAAAATGAAGAAAAAGCTCCCGATCCCGGCAATGCAGTTCCTTCCGGCAGCGGAACAAAGGTTCCGACCGCGAAACAGTTGCCACCAAAAACTACAAAGAAAAAGCGACAAAAGCCACCGAAGGATGCAAATGCTCCGAAACATCCGCTTACTGGTAAGTGTAATTAAGCATTGGTTATTTAAATTCCACTCAAACATGTCGTTTGGTTTCTATCGATCAGGCTATGTTCGCTACATGAACGAAAACCGGGAAGGTGTGCGGCAAAAACATCCAAATCTAACGTCCATTGAGATTACGAAAATAATGGCTGAAGAATGGTCCAAGCTGCCGGAAGATCGAAAGAAACCGTACCTAGAAGCAGCGGAGGTAGACAAGGAACGGTACAACAAGGAGATATCGGAATACAAACTGAACAACGAAGCGAAAGCTAAAGCGCTTCAGAACGTGGCACAGCCGGCGAAGAAAGAAGTGCCGGAGCCAAAGGTAGCCATATCGTCCATTCCATACGTAAACGGGAAAGTGGAGCCAAAAGTGTCACGCCAAGGAGATTATGATATACCGATTTTTACGGAAGATTTTCTCGACCACAACAAAGTCGTAGATTCGGAGCTGCGCACGTTGCGCAAGTCGAACATAGATTACGAGCAGCAGAATTCCGTGCTGGAAAAGCACGTCGAAAACATGGAGAACGGTATTCAAAAGCTGGACAGCGAAACGAGCAGCCTGGAGGCGCGGAATGCGGTGCTAGAGAGCTATTTGCTAAAGTTGCGTACCACATTGGCCACCGCTCTGCAGGGATTGCCGCTCTCCAGCGAATGCTCCGGTGCGACGGTGGATAATATTGATCAGTATTTGGAGAATTTGCATCAAATGGCCGACTCGAGCACGCAAGGTCATACACTGAACAAAGCGAAAGACATTATTCGTAAGCTAGATCTACAGAACCTTACGCTTTAAAGAGCAACAATGAAGGAGGGTACGATGTATGACGGAACAGCTACTTCTCTAGTTCCTCCAGCATCCGAACGTTAGTTTACACGCGAAATAAGCACTGGAACGCGAGATTCTAGGTTTTACTTGACTGTTGCATAATGTATTTCACCACGGGCACACTTCGCGAAGTAATCCTATAACCGAGCGTAAACACATCCGGCGTACGTCCTTACTTCTTGCTCGGTTTCAGTGAGAAGTACAAAATCAGCAGTCCAATGGATGCGTAGGTGGCTTTCGCAACCTGTTGAGGTGAGAAGTGAACGAAACGTTAATGTTAGCAGATGGAATCCCTTCGATGGATGCACGATATTTACATTTGCGCGGCCCCGCATGGTCTCGCCATTGAAGTAGCGCGACAGTCCGGTAAGTTTGCTTTCATCACCACCACCAGCCATTCTGGAAAGGATGCAATTGAATGTGCGATTAATTACAAACTCCACCCAGGTAAGATTGTATTTGGAAAAGTATTATAACAACTTACTTTAAGTTATGTAACTTTAACTGTTTATGCACAACGAACCGAGAAACAGACCGATTTTCGGGGAGTGATTGCAAATGTGTGCGAGTGTGTGCGTTTGACTTTTCTCATGTCATTTTGACAAATGTCATTCTAGCATTCAAATTATGACCAAATCAATTTCGCCCACAGTGTTCAATATGAACGTGGTAGTTTGAATAGCTTTTCCAGAATTACGGGTAAATTTTATTAGATAATCTCCCAATTGTGGTATGAAGCTACTAAATTGGTGTACCAATCGTCTTAATTACGTGGTTTTCAACATCTGGAGGTGTTGTGGATAGCCATTTCTGGGTTACAAACCTGTTTTTTTTGCGAAGCCTGGTCTGGATGTACCAAACCCAGTACCAAACTGGTCTTGTCGTGTGGAAAATTTGTTCTTCGAGGACTACAAGTCTTTTCAGAGGCCCATTATTGAAATCCATATCCATAAACCGAAGCAAATTTAATTTTGGCTGGCAACTCAACAACTCTTTTAGGTTTGGCGAATTCAAATCAATTCTGCATCACATATTACAGAATTGTTCAAGTGGCCAAATTAAATCAAATAATTTGTCTATTTTACAATGCATTTTTTCAAATATCCATAAAACTGATGTATAAAACCGAGGGTTACAAAACAGAATGAACGACCGATTAAAATGTGCGCTTTTGGACGAACTTTTCACTTTTTTTAACTACAATTTAGCGCGCATAAGTCTACCGCGGATCGTTTGGTTTAAAAAAGAATTGTTGAAAGTTAAATAATGCTGAATACGTTGTTAACAAATTAAGCTGTTAAGACTAAAACTGAATCGACCAAGAATTAGGAGGAAAAATCTTCTAAACACGGTCACGTATCAAGAATGACACCAAACTATTTAGACCGGATGCCTTTAGTGTTGGTGCTTCCAAAAGAAGTGCAAATTTAGGCTCAGTTGATACTGCTGGTGTCCACTATCATCGATTAGTATAAGCATGTGTGCGACCAACAGCGATAAATCTTCAAGACTTTTCCCAAGTAAATGCTATGAAAATTATGAATGTTTCACTCGAAAAAAAAAGCCTTGTATTGACAGTCCTAGTTGTAAGCTGAGTGTGGCATTATATAAGTTTCCCTCTAATATTTTTTTCTCATTTCCACAATTGATACTTATTTATTGCACTCTGAACCTGTGCTGCGATGAGATTTGAAACAATCGTACTGGTCATTCGAAGCCGATTATCATGATGAAGCCTGCCTACCGGCGTTACGGATTTTCTATTTATAGTACACATGATACAGTGCTGGACTAGGCTGGTATTGGGAATGGCGAACAGGTGTTATAAATGTGAGTCAACATTTTCATTGATATCGCAACGGTTAGTGTTTAATAACTTCCTGTGCGAACTGATTAGTTGATCATAAATACATCTGAAGGAAGGATTATTTTCAATTGGAATGTTGCGATTGGAAAATGGAATAATTTCACATTATGGCGTTATTACAAAAGCACACACACACGTGGGATGGTCAATCGGTATTATTTTAATCTGTCCCATGCTCAGAAACCTCAGAAATACTAGAATTACTCAATTTTAAAGACAAAAATAGAGCTTTACTAGCAATCGCTTAAAATTGCTCCAAATACAAAGTGGTTTTGCTTGGGAAAGACACAGATTCCAGTTAATGGTATTCATTATCATCTTACTACTAACTCGTGGGTGATTCATTCCCTCCAACAAGAAGCAAGAAGCACGTTAAAACACTATCACGACATAATAGTTTAAATATTCCTTCTTCATTAGCATATGCATTAACGCAAACCTTTATTGGCAATAATCCATCTGCAAGTCGCTTCTCCAACAAAGCCACACAGTGTCGCGTTGTTGCCCAACCGTTGCATCAGCCGGAAGATTCAACATGCCAGGACGCCAGATTTCCGTACGGTGTCCTGTGCTGTACAAGAACAATTAACGTTCCAGCCGGCTGCTTCGTAGTGTCGTGTAAGTGCAGCCCTACTAGCTGCTACTGACGATGACACTGGCACGATCAGCCCGAAGAAGAAAGTTTAGGTAGGATTATTCAATTATTAAAATGACATCCTCTCTCTCCTATTCCCCATCGCGCCCGTAAACCCGCATTACGTCGTTGCATATGACCTACAGCAGCGTATTACAGCGTGTTCCGATTTGTCGGGTGTAAGAACAATTGAGTTTCCCGACCGGTGTTGTCTCTTCAGTAGGGAAAGTTTTTTTTTACCCCTGTTAGCTTGAAGTATCTGCCCGGAGCAACATGCCAGCCAGTGTCACCATTGTTCTGGGCACCGCAACGAACACGTACGGACGAACTTAAAGTTTGAATGTTTAATTCACTCGTCGGTGAACGGTTTCGCCTGCAGGCCGGCCCGGCGAGTTCTGCTCCATTACGAGAGAAATGCTACGGATAGCACACGCTGAGCAGATGTTCGTTGCCCTAATGCACTTGCAGTATGTTGGCCGTACCAAAGTTTAATACTGAATGATGATTTGCTTTTCCTACTTTTCCAAACAATCACACAATCGGCGGTAGACAAAAGCGTCTAGTAGAGTGAGCGAATTGTTGTTTGTTTATCATGAAAATAAAATTTCGAATCACCATTCCGTGGCTCGGAAGTGATGGAATTATGTTTAAACGCAACGATAAGATTAATGAAAACGCACGGATTGCATTACGGTGCAACTTTGGTCATGGGAATGGGGCGTGCGATAAACGAGAGGATTGCGAACGATCGAACACATATATATTGAGGCTCAATCGAACACAATCCATTCAGTATTGCCAAAAAGTTGGACACAATTTTGTCATCATGAGCTTGAGAACACTTGCCGCTCTTTCGATCGTCGCCATGATGGGGCTGGAAGTTTCCGGAGACCCCATTGGAGGAGTGTCAAACCTTTGTGTTGGAGTGCCAGACGGTTATTTTGTGCGTGATCTTAACGACTGTCAAGCATATCATTACTGTTACAACGGTACCGCAACTCCTAATAAGTGTCCGGGAGATTTCTACTACAACGAGCTAGAACAGTTGTGCGATCATCAAGATAAAGTGATGTGTCACATTTGTCTGGAGAAGACGGGTGTACAGATTCTTCCACATCCTCAAGAATGCAACCAGTTCATTACTTGTTCGGAGGGAGCGTCGTTCGTCAGCCAGTGCACCGAAGGATTCGCATTCGATCGTAACACCAAAGTTTGCAACCCATTGAAGCGAGTCAACTGCGAAAAGCAACACTGTCCAGAGGAGGATAATCCGAATGAGATCATATTCCTGCCGGGAGTGGAACGATGCGACGAGTACTTCATTTGCCGTGGAGGAAGCGCCATACAAACGTTCTGTGCACCGGGGCTTTACTGGGACGCGAATAACAAACGGTGTGATGTGAAGGAGAATGTCAGCTGCCCTTTGCACTAAGCCCTGTGCAAACCCACAATTCTCGAAAGCTTATACTTAATGAACCAAAGTTACTTAGTGTATCGCAGTGATGGAGACGCCTTGTACGTGGAGTCGTGAAATTTAATTATTGTTATTTATGAATAAAACATTTTTTATCCACTTTAAACATTGTTTTGTTGTGATGTTTCATGGCCTCTGATAACGGAGTGATAAGCTTGATCATTCCGAAAAGTTATTCTTCGGCTCACCAGGTACGCAGGGAATAGTGACCTAACTTGACAAAGATGGAGATGTTTAGCTGGAAATTGGAATTGATCATACTAACTGGAATCTGGAATAAGATCTCCGATCTCGTCTTTATTATTTTGAATTATACCCAAGGATGACGATGTACAAAAGTGCACCTAATATGAATAGTTAGGATGTTGAGTACCGCTTCGAACATGTTCTTTCTTTAATTCTTCAAAAACAATTTGTCCCATAAGTATACAATATATGTGCTAAATATCAGTTGAAAATCTAAAGCTACATCTGACATGAAAAGCATGGAGTAAACTGTAAGACTCATATTGGCCATTGGTCGGTGCTTTGAAATTTCGGGTTACAGCTTAAAATAACTCTTACTGTAGCTCACAACTCATTTGAGCCAAATACCACGCAATAGTGGAAGAAAAAGAGTTAACATAAATAAGAAATATTTTGGAGATCTTCTTTTTGAACTATACCAAAGATGGAAGGCATTGAGCGTCAGGAAGAGGACATAAACTCATCAAAACAGAGTTTTTTAAGAGCCTTGAAGCTGAAAATAACTCTCGAAAAATTAATCTAGTTTCGGAGGTTCAGTCGTGTCTTTAAAATTAACAATAAGAACAGGTATGGATGCCAGAAAATGCCCAAGAAATATTCGGGTTTATTCTTCAAAGTACAAATGCATCACGTAATCTGTAATCCCGCCGTGGCCATTTGACGCATGTTTAATAAGGGTATAAAATTTGGTGCTACAATTCCATCCCCTGTAATTGCGATTAGATTAACTGTGAAAGCGCGGTTCACATTACGATTGCAACTTTGGCCATATGAATGGGGTGTGCGATAAACACGGGAGCTCAAGACCGATCGCACATATATATATTGAGTCACAATCGAGCACTTTCCATTCAGTGTTGTCAAGAAAACGCACCAAGAAACGATGGGCATTAGAACACTGGCGCTTATTTCGATCGTCGCCATGATGGGGATGGAAGTTTTTGTGGAACCTGTTGGTGTGTCAAACGTTTGTGTTGGAGTGCCAGACGGTTATTTTGTGCGTGATATTAACGA
>KB664165.1:9714522-9750039 GCA_000349025.1 Anopheles minimus | reverse complement strand
CAGCCAGTGCACAGAGGGTTACGCATTCGATCGTAATGCCAAGGTTTGCAATCCGGTAGAGCGAGTCAACTGCGCAAATGAGGAACACTGTCCAGAGGAGGATAATCCGTATGAGATCGTATTTCTGCCGGGAGTGCAGCAATGTGACGAATATTTCATTTGCCGTGCAGGAACCGCCATACAAACGTTCTGTGCACCGGGGCTTTACTGGGACGCGAATAACAAACGGTGTGATGTGAAGGAGAACGTCAGTTGCGCTTTGAACTGAATTGCGGGGATATCAGTGTGTGCCTCAAACGATACAGAATAAATAGCTTAAGGTTTCCTTAAGTGTGCTTCCTACAATAAGAGAAATGTAAAACATTATGTTGTTAGAAATAGGGTAACCATTACTCCAATTTTTAAGTATTCACTTGTAGCAATAATTGTACAGTTGCTGTTACATATGAGAGCATAAATAAATGTAAACTGCAGTCAATAAATTCGTCGTTAAAACAAAGATAAGTAAGCTTTTCATTCGCGAGTGTAATGTTGATACTGTCTTGCGTTGAGCTTAAGGATTTTTTTTTAAATTTAGCCTCATGGAGATTATTTATTCGATTGAAAACTGAAGGTTTTTTAATGCAGAGAGTGGATTGAAAATTGTTTAACTTGGAGAAACAAAATAAGTATCAAAATCAGAAATCGTTTATACTACTGACCCAGTGATAGTCATCGAAGACTCTACGAACGGCTCGAATGGGACACAAATTCTGATCTGACAGCTTCAAATTACGTACACTGAATAGCTGGTCAAAAGTACCTGTCTGGCTATTATTTGATTTTGGAGATTTAAATCCTTTCGGCCGACATGCCAAACATTCGGCACACGAAACACACGGCTATTGATTGAGTAAACTATTAATCAGATCAAATAATTGGGTATGATGCAGGCAAGAAGATTTTAGGTTGAAAACCTACCAAGCAACCTGAATGAGTGTAACATCACTCCAAAAGGGGTCAATCGTATGAGAGAAAAAAAAACAAAGAAAGGTGTTATAGATCTAAATATAAGGGAGGAAAAAATTGAGAAACAGTTTAGGAATTTTGCAAGCTTCTAAACTCTGTTCTTGCATCATGTTCTATTTTGGTACGGCAGTATAGTTCACAACCATCCATAATTACACAAACGCCAGCCAAGCTAGATTGATTGTCGCTGTCTACCATAAAACGATTAAAAATAAAGTTTCCTTATCAACCTTTTTTGTTTAAATCCATACATTTAAGTGCTATATAGCTTTTACAACGCGGCTTTGATTAGTGTGTTATTTTACCAGATGTGCTCCGGAAAGCAATACAGGCACTGCGGATGATTTATTGGCTCGAAATGGTACGTGCCCCTGTTGGAATGAAGCATTTCTTATGGAAACTGTTTATCAGCCAGAAAGAACGTCTAGCGTATGGGTGATTAGAAAGTAATTTCCTCTATTTGGAACGCTAGGGAAATGTTGCTGATCCAGAAAGCATGATAAGATTAGCACATATTTAAGCACTGCGAGGAATTGGGGTTGAATTCGATAGTTCGTACATGATGGTGTGCAATGTTAACATCTTTCAAAAATTATGCAATCTAGCGTTTGTTCAGAAATATGCTCATCTGTATTTGAATTCATCGCTCAATGAATTTAGTAAAGCCATTCGGTATGGATATTTGAAACTGTACATAGTTCGGAATGGAAAACAAAATATTGCAGTGTCTGGTGGCGAGCTGATACAACACTTAGTCTATCCCGGACGAATGCATTGTCACGAGCGCATGAAGCTGACCTGTAATCAGATTTCCATGTGCAATTGGTACTATTCATCCACGAGATGGAACCGTGAATGCTTTTGGTATGTCACCAGACATTCGGCAATCGAGTCAATTGCAATGTGAACCAGTGTTTTGGGTCAGAATGACCCAGTCTTCATGGCTTTGGGATAAAATGAAAATAGGATTCCGACTCGCTGAACCGTGTAATTACACAAAACCAGTATCAAAAAACGTTTGATAAACTATTTAACGTTTGATAACTATATTAACTGCCTCTAAAAGTTACAAAATATTATAAAATATACGTTGTTTTTGTAAAGATCTTATAATAATTATGTAAAATGTGTGTTGAGATTCCATTTGTTAATGATCTGTCAAGGACAAATCGTTGTACAAAGTGTTCTTAGATAACTCCTCTTCCAAAGATGATCTCCAAATGCCTCTTTCAGTTAGGGCTCTGGTACGTCTCATACGAAGTAGCAAACTGTAATTTTAAATCTTAAAAGAATGGTAAAGAGTACTAGAAGATATAACAATAATGGCTATTGGAGTACCATCGCTTGTTGGAAAGTCTTAATTTAACTTAACTGCTGGAACACTTAAAGCTATTTTGGTTTAGATTTACGTCCTTGGAGTATGGGTTGGTAGTAAATAAATATATATTATAATACTTGGATGTAGACCATAACAAATTGTTCCAAAGTTTACTTAATAATTTACCTCAAAACAATTAAAAGGATGGCACGGTGTCATGCCATCCCTAGTCATCATAGATGCAGTGATCTTGTCTAGCACGCGACGATTAAAGGCTCTCTTTGTTATTGGAAGCTTAACAATTTGCAGAAATTTCAGGAGTACTGTTATTTGGGTTATTGGAAGCACAAGGAGTTCTGTGCATTTACCACTACAATCAGTAGAGGATAAGGCTGGTTGGAGGACCTAGACGTAACGAATATAGAGGCCCCAGTAGTTGTAGGAATCCTTGGGAAATATCCTTGGGTAGGAATCCTTGGGGAATAATCCTTGGGTTTCAATGCAATGCTTGGATGTAATTGTTTTTATGGGAAGGGGGGGGGGTGGTAGAGGGGTGCGATCTTTATTGATTCCCGGAATCCCCTTAAATATGATTGGCTTCCACAGATCTTCGGCTGTACTAAGGCCATGGTCCTACAGCTATGCTGGAGATATGTTAAGTTTTGATAATTTTTTAAGAATCTTTCTAAGTACGGTCTTGATTTTGTCATAATACGTCTAGTAATACTTACTGACCACCGAAGCCCCCCTGGCGGCCGCCTTCTCCGCCCATACCTGACTACAAGCTTGAGTTTTTCATTGGAAGTTTAACCTGAAGTACAAACTATTCGAAGACATCGCATAGATGGATTGACCGAAATACTAAATTAATATACCGCTTAGTACCGCTCTTTAGAGAAGCTTTATGATTCGAATATTATTATTTTTCGATCAAAAAGACTTCCAAGATAGAATTCAGTACTGAGCTAGGCTCTTAACCTTTAGACATTCCCATTGAGGATAGTAGATGTATGTACTTCTTTAGGGGAAAATATATTCAGGATATTTCCCATACCATATACTAACTAATAATATACTGACTACTACATAATACCTGTTGAATATTTATTGATAAACAATTATGATTAAAAATTTGAGTGTGTACCTATATTAATATCAATTCTGGTAAGGTTTAATTTAGCCAAATTACACATTCCATCCACTCTTTACTATACACCATTAAACCCCATTTTTACTATACACCCAAAAAAACCACCACCAAACACAGTGGCCCTGTTAGTAAACCACAGCTTCGTTGAAACCAATTTTCCACCAACCAAGCTGTGACCTTCACATTTTCAAGCACCATGTTTTGCTGGGCGGCTATTCAAATTGCAATTCCTTTTCTTCCGTCAACGGGCGCCCGTTGATGGAATGGCAACAAAACGGGTGCAAGGAGTACGTTCCTGCCCTGCCGCGTCCCCCAAACAAGTCATTCATTTGGAACACGGAAGAGTTATTATGGTTAGGTGGCATACCCGCTCAAGAGTGCATTGTTAGACGCCACACTCGTCCCTGTGACACCCATTCTTTTGGGGGCGAGGGCAACGTAAAAAACGGGCCATTGGGACAGAATGGACTGCTAACGCGCTGAGCATGAACTTACGAAGCGTAAAAACACATAAAACACAATAACAACCATATGCCGTAGTCATCCCAGGTTCGGTGTACCTCCTTTTTGTGCTACTCAAAGTGGCCGCAGGTCGAAGGTGAGGCGCCGAACCGTTGGGTGTGCGGGGTTTTGGGATGATCTTACTTGTCGAAGTTTGAGAAAGACGTCAACAAAAACAAACTCTCCTACTCCGGTGGTGGTGAGTCGGCGCATTGAGTCCTTTTGGGGTCGGAAAATGAGTTGGGGAAGTCAACATGCACTGGAATATCCGAAGCCTCGATTGTGGCGATGTATCAGTTCTGGTTGCCGCTTCCACAACGTCGTACACGTACACAGTTTGGGGAGTTGGTGATGATGTTCACTGCTGAAGTCCCGGCTTTGCCAACATGTGGTTTCGGTGGCGTCAAAGTAACATCACAACCTAACGAGCCTAGCGTGATGAATGCATAATCGGTAGCATTAGTGAGTATGTTTACGTGGAACAGATAGCGATTTTATTTCTGCTCTTGCTCCACAACCGCACGTCGTGTGTACCGCTTTGATTAATCCTTCAGTCTCGGTAACAATACAGTACGTGAGGTACTGCATTAACATTCCGGCATTACGTCAACGGAACTGCTCCGCTTGTGTGCGTTTTCCATTTTCGCGTTACTACGAAGGACTGGAAAATGTACGATAAACGAAAAGGGACGACACTCTGCAACTAGTACCACACCACATCCTCTAATGCTCGATGGGGTTGCGGTCGCCTCTTATCTGGAATGTCGCTTATCGTCCGCCCGGTTTCTTCTCCCTCGGGCTATTTTAATGCATTTTCTTGAGACTAAGAAACCGGAGCTTAATCTGTGGCTACATTGTCATTGCGATTTGGTGGGGGATTGCTGGATACACTATGCTTATCCCCAGGAACATGGACTAGACTCCCATTAAGAAGGGGAGGTTGCTTTAATCAGACGCTTTGTCGCGTGACTAACAATTCAAGTGCCACGTGGGTTTTTTTTTTTGGTCCGCTCTGGCGTGGCGGTTTTTACTACACGGGCCACTTTAACCGAGGGTTGTTGAATGTGTATCTAGTTTGGTAGAAACACAATACACCGCACTTGGCACCATTGCACGTGTGGTCTTCTTGTTGTGGCTGCCACTTTGATTCCCTTTTGGCCGTATGTTAAGCGGATTGTGAAACAAGTTAAGTAAAAAATAATGATTGACCAGGATGCAGTCGTTGATAACATTCCCTAAGCGTCTGGTTTGTTGGGAAAACATTGCGCTAGGCAAAGAAAAAGACCTTAAAGAGCTTGTTAAATAGCGAAAGCGCGAAACCTTTAGCAAGACAACATGGCAAATACTTGGGCAAAGTATGTGGTTGTTATATAAGGAAAAACATTACCATTGGGATCCATTTAATCACATAGAAGATTATATACAATTGTGATGTATACTTTAGTTTCAATCAAGGATTAAGTAAACTCAGACTAACACTCCTCTCTTTTCATTCTTTTAATACATTTTTTTATGCTTTAATTAAGGGTTAGGTCCACTGGAAAGTTTTGAGACTATGTAAACTCTTATCTAGAGATTAAGATTTGCCTAAATTCGGCTGGTATCAAATCAACGTCATTGTGTAATCGGTCACATGGGACAAACCCAATAACGTTAATGAATTATCGAACATCTTGTTGCATCCAATTTGTATGTTTCGTATATGACTTTTCTGTGACTTCCTCATAAGTGGACATTCAACGTTTGATGGAAGAACCTTGTTCTGCATTACCAAACAATTCCCTTGGGAGCATAACCGTAGGAATTCCTCAAATCCGACATTGATGTCAGTAAGGAGATGTGGTACCTTTTGTTGGAAAATCCTACTGGTTGTTCGTTATGGACCATACAACAAACATAAACCTTCTTTTATTGGCAGACCACATGATTTTACATCACAGGAACATGAGGTCACGTTTGAGAAGAGTAGTTTAGGAGTGGAACAAATCATTGAACTGGGAAATACAAATCCCTAAGCTGTAATTACCTTTAGCTGCTTTTTGAGAGACTATTACAATTCGACAGGAACTTATGGGATGTCAAACTAAAGCTGGATTGGGGAACCAAAAAATTGTCCTGAAAATTTGGGTTAACGTAATTCAAACTTTGAATATTATTTTTAAGTTCCTAACGTCTAAGTATACTTCAAATTTATCGCTTTATGTTCACAGCTAATAGCACCTCATCGCTCGTTAATGTATTGGAATTCAAATTCTGCCTCCCGATTGCTTGCTGCCCATGGTTTGCAATAACCAGTAACTTTGTGTACATATTTAATCTTCGAGGATATCAACAAAATTCTAATGCAAAATGATATTCTCTTTTTTTTTGTGTTCAGCGGTACCACAATTCCATAACGGGCCTGGCAAGGCCTGAGTGGTACGGTATCTATTTTGCTCCATTCCGTTCCGCTTGATAACACCTACCGACGTTATGATGGTCAACTGTACGCCGCTAGATCAAAGCATAAAATCTAACCTTACGAGATTTGGCAAGCATCACCACTAACCGCCAAAAAAAAAAAAAAAACAGAAAACCCCAAACTCTTGCGGCAATAGGTAAAATTATTCGCGGGGTAATGGATAAACTTTAGTCCCGGGGCTGGCTAGCGAGTACTGGATGCTGGATGAGAGTGCCCAAGTAAATTGTGGCTTCTACAAAGAGGGTGCGTTCGGACAGCACGATGCTCCCGGCTATTGGATTTATGCCTTCCTTCCTTCCTTCCATCCCCTCGTAACGGGGCAGGATCAAACGAGACGACGAGACGACACGTGCCTGTTGAAAAATATAGCCAACTTTTGAGCAAAATGTTTTGAGTTTTACACTCAACCATATCATCCCCCGCGAGTACCATCTGGTGCACATTGTTCCGGCCAGAAAAGGGATGCCGGTACACCGTCATTTCTTCTGTGTGTCACCATGGTACATGCACGAGAATCGGAAGGCAAATCAAGCAATAACATGTGGAACGGGACAAATCCCGGCACCGGTCGCTGACATGTGGAAGAGACCCTGTCAGATCAAAGCGTTACGTTGAATGAGTCGTTGGGCATCGGGCAAGAGGGGGAAAAAAGGGATACAGTCCGTCTTTCCCGTGCCGGCATCGGAATGGTCGCCGAATTTGTTTGCGAGTTCGGTAAACTGCCACGGAACGCAGAATCAAATCAAATAATGCAAAGTCTCCCGAACCCCCGGTGCTTTTGGATTGCCGGTGTTAGCTTTCGATTGTACGAAGGGAACTTGTAATCCCGTGTCGTGGTCCCGGGGTTACTAGACGTTTTATTCTGTCGTTGGGGAATATTAAAATACATCACACAAGCTGTATAAAGTCTTTGCTGTGGAACAAAACAAAAAACAACGTACATGTTTCGCTGACCGACAGCTCTTTCGCATTTATCGATTGAATTGCAAAACGTTGTAAGTTTGGTTTATAGTCACTTGTACTACAATGTCAAACTATACGACAACAAAAAAATACAATAAAAGCTTCGTCCACGAAGTCGTTTAGGAGCAAAAATGCATACTTCTGTAGGGATTATCACATAACACTTATTGCAACTGTTGGGAGGTAGAATTAGAACAGTTAATCTTTATCCAACTACCTTCTGATGCAGTTAATTTTCTTTAGATTCTACTCCGAGAATAAAGAGCTTTAAGACAATGAACTCACAAAAGCGACTACAGGAATCTGAATCGTATTCACTATGTCTGTAAAACCCCTATGCTGTAGTAGTTCCTTGAAACGCGATCCTTGAAGATCTAAAAACGAATTTCGTTACGCTAATGGCGAGCATTTAAGATATTTTGTAAAAGTTTCTTTGAAGTTCACTAGTTTCAATTTCCAACGTATGAATTATTCTCCGAAAGATATATCCTAAATGTCTGGAACCTGAAACAGAAAACAACTCTCATGGAATACTCAGCTTTAATGTCTAGCCTAACCATGTATGTACCCGTCAAGTATGCGTCATGCTTGATTTAAAACAGTCCAGCGCAGAGCCTTTGGTGACTTTAATCTTAACCTACACAATATGAGGACTACGTCTACGTTTTAGGACTTCTACCTCTAGGAAATTCTCCATCTTGGATAACGAACCTTGTTAGTTCAAAATCCAAACATAGGACAAATAATTCCCTTACTCTAATAAGAATAGCCAAGATAGAGTTAGTATGTATTTCAAAGACATAATTTCATGGGGGCTTGTTGGTTTAATGGAAGTGGAGTCTTCAGCCATAGAATGGAGATTATGGATTTTAAAGGAGCTATAATGTCCGTAGTCTACCGGAGCTTTTCCCCAAAAATAGAAATTATTCAACCACTCGTCCGCACTGGCACATGGCAGGAGAACCTTGAGTATAAGTGCACCACCTTAGATACAGTCATAATTTCTCGATCCCTTTTGATGGTTAGCGGAGTGTTAAGAAAGTGTATCAAAGGGGACAATCGCCTTCTTCAGAAGCACTCAAAACTCTTCTAACTGCTTTGATTGCATCAACGAGACAGTGGCCCCATATGCCATTCGATAAAAGAAATATAGTGTTTTTTTCTTTAGTCTACCGTTTTGAGTAATGTAGGTCGACTATCAAGCTACATACAGTCGCTTCCATCCAAAATGGGACATCTTGAAATTTCTCCGAAGCATGGGTTTTTGAAAGCTTTATTACTCATAGAGAGTAACAATTGTCATTAAATTTATTTTTCATAATGTGAAATCTATTCTTTCCTGAACGATTACGCTCAAACGGGAAAAAAAAAAGTTTTATTTATCTTTGAAATACAAAAAACTTAAATTGAGTGAAATCGCACGCTCAAATTCAAAGTGAGACTTTGCCTTGGTTTTATTTTACAAACTTTCTTAGATAATTAGAATACTATCAAGCCAGACGTACATTCTAATGATGGATATTCGTTCTTCATTAGTTATTTTCATTAACTGATCATTAGTATAATCAAACATCATCAGTTTTGAGAACATGCCCAAATTGAGCTATATTATTGAATACCCATTTATGAATTGAAGTCTAGAAAAGTGATGAGTTTTAAGTGTATAAGTTAATAAATATTCCATTGATTTAAAAAAATTCACATACATTTCATAAATCTCGTAAAAAATAGATTATTGGAATGTTAAATTAGGTATACTAACGCTCGTATCGTCGCAATATCGCAAAAAGTTGTAACAGTTTTTCGGAAATTGGCTTTATTTTGCGTTATTGAATACTTGAAAATAAATTTTGTTCTAAAACAATCTGTTATATGAACTAAAACACTTTGAAATTGAAGTGTCCCACTTTAAGTGTGATCGTGCTAAATCTTCCATTCTAAGATTTGTTCTAGAATAGATCTTGGGTTCTGAACACTAAAGCTATTGAGATTTGTCACTATTTATGAGTCGATGAAGTTTCAAGGTGTCCCATTTCAGATGGATATGACTGTAAGCAGTTGGCACGGGTAGACTGTTGACTGTTTGCTTTGGCACGAGTACATCCAACAGAAGATACTGTTTTTGGATGGATTCTTCTGCCCAGTTCCAGTCATAAACCTAGTCAGAATATCTTAGAAGCATGCAATTTTTAAATGTGACTTCTTTAAAGGATTCTCCGGATTGTATCCTCATGGATATTGAGGGTGGGGTGGACAGTAAAGAGAAATTTAATATTTCTTCTGTTTGCTAAAAGTCATTGCTGGTCAAAGTGAACAAAATAATCTACTACAGTAAATAGCTCACTGTATATATAAGCATTTAGACAACTTTAATGTTAGAATGGATTAAAAATGCTAGCACATTGGAGTTAGATTAGCACCATTCGCGTTTCTAACAACGCTTTTACCGACAACCGCGAACGTAAGCTCATCCATTGAGCGGAATCTCACCCATCCCGAAGCACTATCGATAACGCCAACGGAAAACTGCACACAAAAGGGCGCACCGAAATATTCCACCGACGGCATATGTTCCCGTTGCTTCCGAGCAGGAAGCGGAAAACGCTGTCTAAAGTGTGGTGGCACCCGGTTCCTGTCAGCTCAGCAGCATCAAATATTCAATCGATAGCCACACTAGACCTGGGTCACAATCTTGCCATTTACATTTGTGCCTTTTGTGTGGCCCGCAGTGGGAGCAGTTTTGCTAATCAAAGTAATTTCAATGGCGTGCGTACGTACGTCGGAGTGATTGGCATTGGCGGATAAAACCGGTGTATTATCCACCGGCAAGCGGGAAGTGCTATAGAATGCGTGTGAACATTGTATGAGCAAACGGGAAAAACGGTTCTGACATCAACCATAGCACGTGTCAAATTTGTACCGAATGCTGCACGTTCCCTTTTGGCTGATGTGTTTAAGCGCTGTTGGCGGTAAAAGTATCGACTTACGGGGACTCTTGGTGTGTTTTGCTATGAGAGCAAACTTGGAATTTTAAATACATCATTCGAGCAAGACCTCATCCGAATCGTACGTTTGATTGGACGGGAAAATCCTAAGGTGCACCTTACACACGATTAGACATCATCAGCAGTGCGCGCTCAAGGATGTGGTTAGTGAAGTGAAAATTAACTTTTACCGCACCTTATACAAGTGACCTAGAGCGTAAGGTGAGCATTGCAGTGCAGTGCTTCTACTGTGTGCCCGGTGGAAGAAGTTTTATCACTCGTCATAAAGTTCCAGCACATGTGCTTCCAAACGGTGCAACAGGTACGAAGAAGTTGCGGCAAATACGATTGACGTACCGCAAATCTACGTTACGGCTTCCGACTGTTGAACAGGTAGCACGTGGGCCGGATGTAATCGATACTGGCACAAGGTACGGTTTGGGGGAAATGTTGGAAAGCGTACCGTATCATAAGGTGCAATATGCAAATACTTGGCTAAACACAACCGACCGTGCGGAGGTATAAATAGCAGCGTTGGAAGAAACTCCATTTACGGATCAAGCGATGTGCATTCCTTCCTTCCGTTCACACTTGTTGTGTGCAAATTGCTTTGCCGCTTTTTTTTGAAGGCTAAACCTATTTAAATTGTGCCAACTTCCGACTACACAAGAAGTCGCCCAGTTATGTCCCGGACAATGTATCGCCGGCGCAAGGCGATCACTGCTCGAGATTGTTCCGGTTAAAAATTGCTACAATTTAGCAGACCGTTACGCAATATTTACATCCAACAATTAATATTCAATAACTAGAACTCGCTAGCGACAAATACGCGCACACACACACACCCGTGCATCGTGGTGTGAAGGAACGTCATCGGCAAGTGCAACAGTCGGCGACCATTTTCAATGTTCCAGAATTAATTTGCACCGATAAACAACAAATCCATTTGCTAGCGATCCTCCCCGGGTTCTTTACCAAGCGATAGATAGTATTATAATGCAGCGCCAATGTACGATCGCGCTTCAGTAGGTGTTAGGTAGTGGTGCCATCCTGAGCTGATCCGAATGCGATCGGCACCCGCAAGCGTGCCCGCAAGAACAATCGACAACAATTGAAAGAGAAAGTTGTCCGATCGTCCGATCCAATGTCAATGACGCCGGCGGTTGCTTCTCCTGCTTTCGCGTACTTGAACCTGGTACTTGCCGTGCGGTAGAAGAAGTCATCGATCTCGCACTGAGGGGTTACAATCTCTTTCCGCACCGTGTCACGTTTATCGGGCAGGACCTTGGTTTTGGTGTTTTGAGCGTGTCTGCGTACCGCGCACGGTGTCTGGGCAGGATAAAAAGCATAAAAACTAGGGCCGACCGTTGGTTTGCGGTTTAGTGTGGCGTTCGCAGTGGATCAGTACCGATCGCAGTCGAGTAGCCGACGTAGAAAAGTCTAACCAGGGCAGTGCAGTGCGGCAAGTGCGCAAGTGCCATTAGTTTGTCTGAACGAAATTCCAACTCCCAGAGGTGTCGCCATTACACGGCAAAATGGCTGCTAGCCAGACAGAAATGTGGACGGCACAGTCGGGATGTTACGAATCCGTGACGGAGTTTTACGCCAACACGGATGTTTTTCTTACCGGTGGGACCGGGTTCCTCGGGAAGGTGTTGATCGAGAAGCTGTTGCGCTCCTGTCCCGACATTGGGCACATCTTTGTGCTGATGCGCAACAAGCGTGGCAAATCGATCGAAACACGCGTGTCGGAGCTCGTCAGTTGTCCTGTGAGTGTTTGGTGCCACGCTGAGGACGTTTGTGTGTACTAACTTACTTCTCACTCTTTCCATCGTGTAGCTGTTCGATCGGTTAAGGGAGGAAAACAAGAGTGCCCTGAGTAAGGTGATCCCCGTTTTCGGTGACATTACACAGTTGCGCCTGGGAATGTACGATGAGGACATCCAGAGGCTGAGCAACGTGTCGGTCGCCTTCCATTTGGCCGCCAGTGTTAGGTTCGACGATCCGTTACGGGATGCTATCAAAACGAACATCTGTTCGACACAGGAGCTTTTTGAGATACTTAGAACCACAGCCACCAAGATACGGGCCGTCGTGCACGTGTCTACCGCGTACAGCAATCCGGAGAATCTTCATGTTGAGGAAAAGGTAAAATGGGAAGATCACTGTTGGAAGGAAGTTCGTTACTAATTGTTTTGTTTGTGCTGTTGTTTAGCTATACCCACCAAAGTATGATTGGAAAAAACTCGTCCAAGCCGTCGATCGTTACGAACCGGAAACACTGGATGCACTGATGGAAAAGTAAGCTTAACCGTACGATCGATCGTTTTCCTTAGTGGTTACTAATAACTCTGCTCGGGTCATTTTACAGACTTTCACAAAACTCTCCAAACACGTACACATACACCAAAGGACTGGCGGAACAGGTATGCAACGATTACTCGGACGAGCTCCCGTTGGCCATCGTACGCCCTTCGGTGGTACTGTTCACTATACAGGAACCGATGAGTGGATGGGTGGACAACTTTAATGGACCGACGGGGATGTTGGTCAGTGCCGGGATAGGCATCACGAGGACGGCCTACCTGCGGCCTCGCAATCGCATCAATATCATCCCGGTGGATGTGGTCGTGAAGACGATCCTGCTGGCCGCTTGGAAGCGGGGCACCATCGAACGTACCTGCGGTCCTAACCATCTGCCCATCTACAACAGTGCCGTCACGTACGAGCAGTCGCTGGAGTATCAGGAAATGTTGGACCGTGGCAAGGAGTACCTGTACGCGGTACCGTTCAGCCGGATGCTCTGGGTGCCTCGTGGATATCCAACGGACTGGAAAGCTTTGTACTATTTCAAGGTAAGGGAAGCTTTCAGTAACACATGCAGAAATGGTGGTAATTATCAACTCGCTTCGTCTCGTTTGTAGCTAATTTTCACCATGCTTTTACCTTCATTCCTGTTGGATCTCCTCATCCGAATGTTTGGCCACAAACCATTGTAAGTGTGAGAAAGCTATTGTTGAGAAATTTAAAAAAAAGACAACTTAATGTACTAAATTCTCGTTCTCTCCAATAGCTTAATGAAATTACAGTCCAGAATTTATGGTTCCGAAGTTTCGCTACGTTACTTTGTCAGGCATGAGTGGGAATTCGACACAAAGCAGACAGATAACTTAATCGACTTACTGGACGAGAAAGATCGGTAAGTTCGGCACGGACTGGCAGCCGGGAAACGTTTAACGAGCGTTGTGCAATCATTTACTCTTCCTCTTCCCCCGTTACAGGAGCACCTTCGGATGGTATATGCCGAGGAACCTCACAGGCAAATATCTCGAGAACGCGTACATCACCATCAGACGCTACCTGATGAAGGATCCGGACGAGACGATCCCGTACGCGAAACGAAAGCTAGCACGTATGATACTGGTCGATCGTATCATTCAGATTATCGCTGGCTGCTTAACGCTGGTGGCCATCTGTAGGTCAATGTTTGCCGGAAGTTTGTAGTGGTGCAATAAACATTACGAGTTGTTCCGGTTCCGAATTGTTTCTTTACCATTTTCGATACACTTTCATTCCGTACTGCAACCGAAAGAATGCGTTCCAAGAGGAGTAATATAAAGTGCACCGGCATGCATGATGCACCAATGTCAACGAACGATTCGCATTACCATTGCGAACTGACGGACGCGCTAGCGACGAGATCAAATAACTCAAGGTCTCCGGGCTGTGAAGGGCACTGGTAATGCTTTGTTTATTGCCTTGCCGTAGGTCGCGAATTGCAACCATCCACTGTCTGCATGCGCTATTCTTAACCATGAAGATTATACGACAAACAACAAAAAAACCGAAATCCTTTCACCATTCACCTTCAATTCAGTTGCAGTGCCGGTACCATCACGCGGGCTGCAGCAATGCAATTGCTTTGTTTGTTGTTTTGATGCGGAACGATGATGGTTCCGTCGACCGGAACGGGAAGGGCCCGCGAGCTCATAATCGTTAACAGCTTCTGGATTATTTGCTGCTTCCGGGAACATTGAACGATAAATGTATTTGCTTCGTCGCGAGTTTTTCCACGATGCCACCCCTATGCCAATATGAAATTCCATGCCAAATTCTTGCAAGCTATCTGTTTTCGTTTGTATTGAAGGATGAAGGCGATACGTGCAATTTAAATGAATATCTCCACGTACATTGTACACTAAAACATTTCAAATCGGGGAAATGGATATTAAAATGAAGTTCTTCAGAAATCTTTGCACTCATGTGAATATGTTTAACTCGCCATGTGATGACTGCCTGTGCGAAATAGGTATGCATTTCGAAATGTTCGGCGGACCTTTTGATATCTTTAGTCAGAATTTTGAAAGCTCCAACGGCGTCCACAGGAAATGAAAATAATTAATTGCACTCTTAGTTATTCACAGACGGGGAAGCAAAATGGTCGTAGAATATTAAATCAGACCATTATGGTGGATGTCCTTGAAGACCAGTTTTTCGATACACTTAGTGCCGAAATTAACCTCGATTTTGCCCGAAGTGCGTGGACCTTTTTAGTTGTCATGAAAATTTCATGCATTACCTTTAACTTATGAAGAATGTTTATAAACCATTCCCCATTCATTATTTTAAGATTTTGTAATTTAATTCTCACCAGAGCTGTTGGTCAACTTTAGAATAATGAGGCATTGATGTTGTTACTAGTAGGACTAATTCCTACAGATGTTTTTATCTCGCAGTACCTCACATTAAGCGGATATGTTATCATTTCTTTAAAGATATCGAAAATTTTTGGAACTAAGGCCAATTTAGAACTACCTTTAAGAACGTTTATCAAGAAGACAAACTACATCGGTGATTAATTTCGCTAGAAGGAAATGTGTCTCAACCAATGCGAATTGTGTCCCAGATTAAGATTGAGTTTAAGCTTTTAGTAATAAGCAATACGGTCTTGCGGTATTTCATGAATAAAAGAGAGGATTGATGTGTTAAATTACTCTTAATTTAATAACTTATTTAAAAAATCTATAAGAAACAAAGTCAGGGAATAAATGTTATATATTAATGAAACAAAAATGATGAGGGAATAAATATTAAAACAGAAACCATACGACCCGAACGATGGATGTTTGAAAAACTTTATGATAACGCTACTCGACACTAGATGGCGCGGCAAACATCGAGCATTTCGAACATGTGACCGTGCAAGATCGTTTTCGTCGATCGAAAATACCTGAACGTGGAACGAGATGCTTTGGCGTGAAAACAGTTTATGATTTGTTTGTAAAACTTCCAAATAATATAACTATGATCATCGGAACAATCATTTAGTAAACAATTTAAATGAACAAATCGATCATATCGCACTTACAAGAACGTGATCGAGCAAATGATTTCTTCTGGAAAGCATAAAGATAAAAGGATTAGAAATGACGTTATAATAAACCACAAAAGGTACATTATTTGGTTGATCGCTTTGAACCTTCACCGGTATTTTGGTTTGTGATATCTTTATATTTTGAGTAACAATTAGGATAATTCAAAACAAACTGCTGCTCTCGTGTACTCTATGAGCGTCCAGGTGTATTTATGGTTCGTCTTAAATGCTTTGCAACCCGTTTACGATGAAAGAATTAAATACATGTCTCGTTGTTACCCAAAAATACCCGAATGAGCACCCATGCTTTCAGTTTTAGCATTGAACTCTGCGCTATATCATGATTCTTGACTGATCACAAAACAAAAATGAGACACTGGGAACGGATGTTATCCCAACCGAAATGCTTCTTAGTGAGATTGCAGCTATTGAATTTGTCGTTTAATCGTGATGGTGCTGGAACATTAACGCCAAAACCTCAGTACCATTTCGGTTGTTGCTCTTTACATATTGACCGCCTTTCCAAGTCGCTTGTGGGCAAGCTCCGATAGGGGCAACGTGTTGCGCACGGTCGTGAGGTTTTGTGGGTTGGAGTAAATATCAGCGGTAAGCTCCTCAACCGAGATTTCTTTGTCAGCCTTGGCGTGCTTTGTTGCCGTATCTACCTCCGCCCGAATCTTGCCTTCCATCTCCTTCAGCTCCTCCACCGTGGACAGCTCGGTCGTCAAAATCTTTTCACGGAGCGACGTTATCGGGTCTCTCGTTTGTCTTACTTCGGAAATTTCGTCGCGCGATCGGTAGCTGGTGCCGGGATCGGACATTGAGTGTCCAGAGTACCGGTAGGTGGCCGTTTCCATCAGGATCGGTCCCTTACCGGAAGAGGTATGTTCCAGCGCAAAGCGGGTAGCTTCGCGGACCGCCAACACGTCCATACCGTCGACCCAGATGCCGGGCACGAAATCGCCCCGTGTGTAGTAGTTGGTGTTGGCCGAAGCACGCTCAGCACTCGTACCCATGCCGTAACCATTGTTTTCGCAAACAAAGATGCAAGGTGTGTTCCACAGCTTTGCCATATTGTACACCTCGAACAGCTGGCCCTGGTTGGCGGCACCGTCTCCGTATAGCGCAATACATGCACCCTGTGTTCCGTTGTATTTGGCGGCGAATCCAATACCCACGCCTAGCGGAACCTGAGCTCCGACGATACCGTTTCCACCGTAGAAGTTTCTACCGTACATGTGCATACTGCCACCCTTGCCTCGGGCACAGCCACTGCTGCGGCCAGTTAGTTCCGACAGAACGGCCTGCGGAGACACGCCCATCAGATACGTCCATCCGTGGCAACGGTAAGCGGTAATGCAGGAATCCTCGGGACGCATAGCGGCACGCATTCCTACAGCGCACGCCTCTTGGCCGGAATACAAGTGGCAGAACCCTCTGATTACCTTTTCCTTGTACAGATTGCCAGCGGCCGTTTCCATACGTCTTATCATGTACATCTGGCCGTAGTATTTGAGGGCATCCTCCTTGGTGACAGTCACCTTAGTCGATGGACCTTCTTCAAGGTTATGCAGCTTGAAAGCCTGATACGTTTAGGAGGTTGGGTAGGACACGCGTGCAGACAAACAACATTCACATGAACGAAAACAACGAAAACGTGTTAACAACGGTCATTAGAGAATACCTTCTGGTATTATGTTCTATTTCAATATCACACAATTGGTAGAGGGGAAATAGTTTTCCTTGATAGAAACTTCTCATTTTTAAAAACACATAATATAATTTCAAACAGACTATTATTCGCATTAACAGATTACGATCAATCGAGGAATGTAAAAAAAATACGCGTTACAAAACACAACATCTTTGATGCGGTCATTCCATTACTGATTACGAACGACCTTGACAGGTTAATGTGTCCGAGGAAAGAACACAGAGACGAAAGTATTGTAGGTCATTTCATTGATAAATAAAACAGAAAGATCGTTCCACTATTAACAACATTACACGGATCAATAATACTTACCCGTGTCTCAAACGTAGCTTCCGAGGCAAATCCATTCTGCTGCTGGCTTGAAAGTGTTTTCTAAAATGAAAGTAAGAAAAAAACGATTTAATACGCTTGCACATTCCATCAAAAGCTCAATACGTTCGCCAGCATCTACAGTTGTTTATGAACAGATAAACGATTCTAACCACTTTATTATCAATTCCGCTGGAACTGCCCGTGTTATTCGTTTTGATTGCTTCGGTAGCGGCCGCAGCCGCTTTGCTTGACCGGAAGATTGTGTTCACCCATTTGGACAACCCCATACTGATGTATGGCTAAAAGTTTCGTTTATCGACCGGATTTTTTTTATTCGCCTTTGTTCGTTGATAATTATTTGCACCGTAAACACCACAAAAGTATCAGGATAGTACAACTCTTATCTTATTCACTTTTCCATGTCCTGTTTCATTATGCAATCACCTTGCTCAAGACCACGCAGAAGGGTGGAGGAGTACGATTCTGTGCGAATTGCTGGCAAGTGATACCTTGCGCCAAAGCAAACACTTCCAGCACAGGTAACCGGAACGGACCGCAATGAAACGGGGGGCACTACATTAGTCGCTAGTGTCCACCGGTTTTACTCACCAATTTGCCAAACAAATTGCGCTGGCCAACCGATTTTGCTACGTTCGAGAGCATAATTTAGCGGTGAAAATGTTATGTGTGTTTTCGCAACAATAAAAATACACAACAGGGGAAAGGTGGGTTTGACGTTTTGTTACGCAGTTTGACAACGCGATGACTCGACTGTCAAACGCAATTGACAGCAGACCGGGTACGGCCGTTACGCGATATTTAAATTTATTCTTGTGTTCGTCGATTTAAAAAGACTGAAAATGGACGTATTTAGCGGAAGCACCACAATTAGAAGTCATTTATCCATTAAAACTCATTGCGTTGAGTAACTTAACCTAAAGTTTATATTCGTGTGGTAAATTGGCGACATCTCCACTGCCCGACCAGGCTGCTCCATTAATTTTTGAATCATGTTCAAACATCGCGCACTGTTCAACAATAATAAATTGTGCCAATCAATTGTATTCTGTAGTTTTTCTTTTATTTATATATAATAATTGAAAATCTACAATTCAAAAGCTTTTGTAAGAAATGTGTAGTTCCTTAAATGCTTCTCCTTTTCAGAGATTAAATGAATACTAAGCGTACAGTATAAGTGCAGTTGCGAAAAAATGGCGGGAAATGTGTTCGTTTGGAAGAAAAAGATGGATTGTGATATGATTGAAACATTGTAATTATTCTTACGCTCGTGATATACAATTATTTTCCGCTTCGATGTTGAATTGCCTTAGAGCAATTAGTGCAATGCGTTTATCATAACCATTCTCCATGAATTAATATTACCTGCACGAACCGTGCAGCCTCCCGTGTGACATTTACCAAATTTGCATCACCAACTTACAAACCCGCTGCACTAACCAAAAAGCCCAAACATGTACCTTCTAGGCTTTGGGACCCGTTTCGATTCATCGACCAAGTTGTGGGACTCACCACTGCGAAACCAATCACTGTGAGCGTATAATTTGTTCTTGAAGGATTCTACAATTAAAGCATACAGTCAAATCAAATCGTTCCATCGAATTCTCCACCAATCAGCCAATCAACTTACCGTGCAGTTCCTGGAATGTCCCAGCAGTGCCGCCACACTCGTTCGGCAGACTCGCAACAGGTAGTGCTTTGCGTAGCGTATCCATATCGACATGCAGATTGATCATCTCCTGCACATCCTTGCGCATAAAGGGGCGCATAAGAAACATTAAGCGGTTCATGAACGGTACCACGTTTATCATGTGAATTTGTTTGAGTCTGATTGGCAGTGCTTCCTGTACGTAGAACATGTTTTTCTTTGCCGCTCCCATGTTCATCTTGGTCATGTGGCCCAGATGCATCCCCTGCATATCCGACAGCATAATGTGCCCTTTTGCATTGCCTTCCAGCTTCACCCACAGATCCAAACACATGGTCATGCTAGGGAATGGAACGGGAGTAACCCCATTAGCTGTGTCGTGGTATGGTTGTGCATTGGACATACATACAACTTTAGGATTTGGGCGTGATTGAATTCGGAAGTATCCGAGATGAGCAAGCGGCTGTAAACCATTTTATAGCCTTCCTTCGTCTCCCCCGGCAGCATGGTAAACATCCTGCAGAAATTAAAGCCATTCAACGGCATTACATTAGCATTAGAACATAAAGGTATGCAAAAGGGAAGGGAGTGAACTCTAAGAACGAATAAAATTGATAAGATTTACGACATGACACTGGAGAATCATTTATCAATTGTAGTGCTATTAGTTGAGCATTATTGCCAAGTTGGTTAGCAACATCGAGTATAAAATGTAACGGTCGTATTTTAATGGCCTAAAAATAGGTAGCACTTCATTTCGGTAGGCCGTTTTGTGCCTGTACGAAACAAAGAAATTTAAACAAAACATTTAACCCACCCTTAGAGCCTTTTGTACCCGTAAATATTTCTAACCTAACCGTCTGACTTGAGAAGAACTTATTTAACATTATGAAGTGGCATTTCAGGGCACCCCGACTACAGGTACAGTAACTAAATAATTTCACCATAGATTAAACGACTCCAAAATAAATGGCTTTCAGAGCGCTGGAAAGATAAATTGTTTAACGACCAACAGCACCAGCTGCGTACGTAGTCACTTATAAATTCATGCCTTCCAATGATGCACGGTGTGTTTACGGATTAACGATCTCCCCGCCCCAATTGTACGCTGGTGTATGTGAGATCTTCAAGATCGAGCACATTGTTCGATAACGCGCCAAGGCAATTATTGTGCGTAAAACTTCAAACATTCTCGTCCAGCCACACCACCACACACACACACAGGGCGACACGCGATGATTGAATGATTAGTCTGATATAATATTTACACGCGGAACCACACAGAAAGCCACTCGAATAATTGCACCATCCCACTGTAATATTCACATGATTCTTTGGGCCGTTTGCAGCGCCTCACTGTACACGTCCCGATCGGTGAAGCATTCCCGGTGGCTCGTACGCAGTGTGTAGTAATTCTCGATCGTACGCTGGGTCGCTTCTTCGTTGCCATAGTTGGCATGCAGAAACAATGCAATTTCGTGCTCTGTAAAAACAAAACGTTTTAGTTTCAAAGCTTTGGCAGATTGTTTACCTTAGAGCTTACCTTCAATTTGCGGAAGATGGGCTTGGGTGGTTAGCCACTGTTTGATCTGCTCGATGCTGTCCCGATCGACCGAAGGCCAACGCGTAAGCTCACTACCCCGCTCACCGTCCATTGCGCGTGTGGCGTTAGAGACGCAAGATTTACGATCTGTTCACCACGACGGCTTAATGTAATATGTTGAACACAATGATCCAATGAACAGCAGCATCGACGTCACCGTCATCACATTCAGCGATGTGTAGTGTACACGATGAGATGGCAAGATTGATACCGAACGCTTTGGTTTGAGTACACGCTGGTGCCCTCGAAGCGTTATGGCTTATCTCTGCCGGTTGCGGGGAGCATTGTTTCTGCTCGGTTCGATAGCCCACATGACATGACTGTCGAATTTATCGGTCACCAATACGCTTCAGTGCATTCAGTAAAGACCTGAACGATTCCAAGTTAACAATTATACGGCTACGACGGCTCATTACAAACCGATGGGACTTCCTAATCATTCTACCTCTCCCGTGTACAACACAATCGCGTTCTTCTGCTGAAATGTCCAAAACCTAAACTCAAGATTATTTAATGAATCTCATACTTTTACATATCACATGTGCTCTTGGTATTGCAGGTATTTTCAGGGAGCAATCATTTATTACGAAACACAAGGATTTTGAGGATTTAAATTTCAATGTTAACGACATAATGGTAGCGATTCGACAACTTGAATCCTTTAGTCGTTTGAATATTTTCCTCTTAAAATATGTTTCACAAATTTTGGGAATTCTACATTCCAAATGGAAGCTGAACGAGGACAGAGCCATGACAAATATTTGCATTTGGTCCAGTATTTCTCGTGATCTTTTCAATCAACTTCATGGTCAGCAGATGTTCCGCAGGGAACAAAACATCCTTCTCGATGAGCTTCAATCAGGGACGAAGATTGTTCGGGGACTTAATGAAGCAGTTATCAACGATGGACTCGTCATCCTTGGTTTGTAGTGCTGCTGAAAGCTTGGAAAAAAAGCTTTTTTCGAATGTGAGTAAATATTTGAAAAAAAACCTTATCAGCTATATCTCATCTATCAATCAGACTACCTAAATTACTAGGTACTCTAGGTAGGTAGGTAAAAATAAAGATACTCTGCATGGACTGAAGATGAATCGCTAAGTAATAATACCTGAGTATTATTACTCCAAATAATGCAACGAAAAGTGCCGCGAAACACGTCTAAAGTTATCGCTTTAACGAGACACTGTAGTCATATGCATATTAAACAAGTAAACGACGTGAAAATGATATGCTTTTGCCACGGGTTTACTATGAAAGTAATGATACAGGATCCCCATCCAGGTGTGCAGACACAATTAATAAGTTGCATGTACAATATTTGCACCGTTCAAGAACCGTTTTTACTCACAAATGTTTTCGCGCTCGAACAAACGTATTTTACATGATCTTAGAGAATGTTGCGAAGTAACGTGGCGAAATTGATTGTGTAGCCTTAAAGGGCAAACAAACAATATTTTGTACAAAGAGGTTGCTGGTATAAAGGGATAATACAAAAAAAAAATTAAAAATACATAAATTATCGTCATAGAATAAAAACAAGCTATACATTTGGAATTCACCCGGTTTAACCGGGCTGATAAACTTGTGGTAAAGTTAAAGTACTTCGCGCTGTCTTCACTCCGTTGTGGAGCAGTCACGAATCATTATCCACAGTTTTCTCGATGCTTTCCCAATGACAACTACAATTTGGCTTTAGCTACTAATCTATACTTAATAAGTTATCCAAGTATTTTTCAAAAAAGTTATTACAACTGACGAAATATAACTTGAATTTTTAAGGAAGGAAACTGACAAATAGTAACAGTTTCATGACTAATTACGTTTACATTTGAAAGAAATTGCGTTTTTTAGGCTTTTTATTGTGCGTTGCGTAACACAAATACATACCCTCATTCCCTCCAACAATTGTTTCGTAATAAATGGATGTACCCCCTAAAGAACGTACTAAACGCCCGCAAACTGTATGCAGCTCGTCCCACTGAAACCGATACTGTTGCACCAGCGTAAAGGTGGCATTACAGATTTATGCTTCCAAAACCGTCACGTTACTGTGCTCGATACCACTGCACCATGCATTACACAGCATCCCGTGCTGGAACAGTGATTACTTTACAATTCCGCTTGCCCGACTGGTGGATGTTTCGCACAGAAAAAAAAAAGATTACAACGAACCGACACGGGACATGGGACGAACTTTTGGCTCTGCTCGTTCACGTTCATGTGCTGCGTAATTGTACTTTATGCAACACACATAAAATATTCGCTCGATGCAATGAAAATGGATACCGTATGATGCGAGCGGGAGGAAAAGGCTCAGCTTTACCCCACACTAGACTAGAGCCGATGGAAAGGAAAAGAAAACGAAAGAAAGCTTAAACTTTTACGCTTCCCGTGAGAACAGGTGGTCGACGAACTTTAAAGGGAAAACTAAACAAAGGACGTTTTTTTTTTTTTGCTAGGGTGGAAGGAAAGTTATTCTGCAACTATTCTCCGAAGACAAATTAAGCTTTCACAGGATTGGCGTACTGTTGGTCTTACCGTGTTGGGACATAGTGGTGTGTCAAAAAAAAAAACAACATCGTACTCCATTTCTCCCCTATGTGTACATCCATTTCCAAAATATCGTCTTTAAGCTGTATTCATTACGTGTCCTGGTGCTGTACAAATTAACGACAAAACGGCGATCTTGCTCAGCTGTCAAAATCAGACTACAAAGTTGGCACACTTGAGGACATCTCCGGCTGTTGGGTCGCTTTTAACTTAATCGCCACAATGGATTCCTAGTTCGGTCAACTTTCAGTTGAGACGCATTGACGACACTCGAGGGAATAAATTGCGGAACTTTTGGGAGCCGCATACTCCGGGGCCTAATGTACGAGTACGAACGGGAGTGCATTACTTTAATAGAGTACAATTTTTAATTACGTTAGCAAAAAAAAAAACAACGTATTTTACTCTAACTTTAAATTGGTGGTTTGAGTTTTGGTACGCTGAAATTAGTTTGAGTTTTTTCTTCGGAATAATGATTTCCATTAGACAAACAAGAAAGAAAACAATGTTTTGTGCACTTTAAAATTCCAAATTATTTTATCTTTTTTTTTAATGAGGTTTATTTATCGAAGTTTTTAATGGAATTCCTATTTATTAAAACTCGTTGATAGTTTAACTAAAAGCATGCTAGCACTCACACCTCAAAAGTAATAATATAGCCATAGTTAGTAGCACAACGTACTCAGGAAGACATACAAAAAACTTATGAATATCTGAAGTTCAGTATTATAAGCACTAAACGATTCGATAGGCTAATTCAAAAAGCACTACAATAAAATATTTTACTTAATTCTTTTTGTGGCAAAAAATGTAAAAATTGAACTTAAGTTTCTATTTTTATTTCGAAATGACGGCTAGGCCGTATATCTTATCCTTAAGCTTCTGGAAATCGATCAAACAATAAACATGTGTTATAAAAAATTATTTAAAGGTTTAGTTTTTTAAAACATTCAATTTCAATGTCGTTTGTTCCAAAAAAAAATGTTTTTTTTTTATTTTCTTGAAGAAAATATTCCATGTTATGTAGGTTGTGGTGCAAAATAATTAACCAACACGAGGGACAATTTACAAAATGACGGACTAGTGGCTTTGTTCACGAAAATACTAGCAATACTTGGTCGAAGATTTCAACAAAAAGTTTTTAATGTAAAAGAAGGAAGGTTTCTTAACCTAACTGGAATTAAAGTTCGATTATCAAACGTTCATTACCTACCAATTCAAAACGTTAAATTTAATTAATTGTTTAGCGCTCAATTTGGACTAGAAATTATCCAAAAGAAGAGCTGATGAAAACGGACTTGTTATTAAAATAAATAAATCTATTTTCCCGTGCACTATATGAGCATAACTTTGTTAACATCCTATGTGATAATAATAGTAATTTTCCTGCAGAAACTCAGTTCATCACGACCGCCGTTTCTTCTCAAAATATTATTGATAACCGTCCTAATATTTAAAATATTATCTACCTACGCATAACGAAAACAGTTGGCTGTCCTTCCACATAACGCGCGTATTCATATCATACCGACCAAACTATTTTGCATATGCATAAATGTTCAACGCTTTATTCAAACGAGTCATCAACATTACACAAAATTATCCTAATGTATGTACCTAAACAAATGGGTATCAGAATAGGTTAAGAAATCCTTCATGCGTAAAGTATCATTTTTAGGAACAACATTAAAAAAGGGCGTTTACTAAACTAGCCCAAAGTCCGCTGAAATATAGCCCACAACAATGTAGGTCATCTGGTGTGTGTAATTAATGCAGCGCAACAAAAAAAACATTAAACGACAAATAACACAATTATATCCCTACTGACCCACTAACCGGCCAAAAGCCCATACACATACACACAATTATGCGGAAAAATAAGCTTAACTCAGCCACTCCCTTACCCGCACGTCGTTAGTTCGTGTTGCAAAAGCAAACTGGTGGAATTTAAACATTTAACCATCTTCGCGAACAAAATGCATTGCTTACCTGTTGCAGTTTTGAGCACATTAAGCTTAACGTGCTTTTTGTTTTCTTCCCCGAAGTCTACATTTTTAACGGACTTTTTGTATCTACCCGGTGGGCATGTCAACGGCTTCGGTGTGGTCGAAGGCAAAAGAAAAGTAAAAAAAAACCGTTGGAGCTTCCTTTTCCACTCCACTAGTACAAAAACATTAGCAAGACACAATTTTGCACCGGTAGCAGTTTTTAGCGACAATCAGTTCTGTTTGTTGTACCCTGAGTTGGCTGGCACAATAAGGGGTGTTGGTGTTGACGCTACCTTGGGCAAAACTTGGCCAAAACGGTCGAAACGTGTACCGGTCATCAATTTTACCCACACCGGGTTCGTCTCTTGCCGGGAAATAGCTCACCCGTGTACCTCGGACATAAAGACAAACGGTCCGTTCGCTTCCAATATGGAAAATGGTTCCATATATAAGTTGAGGACAAATTATGCTTAGGCTATCAGTTGATCGTTGAGCATCGGTTCGACAGCACCTGGGTGTTGTTGGCTTTGGAAAGTGTTGTTACATTTGTGCTCTCAGTGCGTTCTGGTGTAGGGACGTTCCGGCTCACGGCTTAGGGCGAATGTCGGAGTAGTCGCTTGTGGTAGAATTGACAAAAAGTGACTAGACCGAACACTCGTATCCTAAATCGTCGAGCATACGACAGTTGTGCGCGTGTGCCTGTGTGTGTGTAAAATTTAAAAGTGAAACAAAATTGAGATACAGGACAAAGTGTCGAAAGTCTGAAGGAACTCCCGGTGTGATATGTGTTACCGTAAAGCGTAAACAGCTCATATCACAGCAGTAGTTACCTACTAACTTTACACTTACAGGCTTCGGTACCACAGGTTTTTGCAGTTTTTGATGTTTTTTTGAGAAACGGAAAGGAACCGAGGGCGTCTATATTGAAGGAACTTCTGCTGTGATCTGAGTTACCGATCATATCACAGTAGTTGTACTTTAATGTCGACGTACCCACTAACAGCAGTGAGCTCGTGGATCGCAGGAGTTGTAACGAGAGTGGAACGTGTTAGCGTAGTGGTTTCGAGGGAAACGTGACCCAAAGGTGCGCCACCATGCGTTATGCGACTAACTTCGTTCAGCTGATGTTCATGTACGAGACTTCATCACTGGGCAAAGTTTGTCGCATAAACTATCCATAATAGCTACATCACCTACAAGGGAAAACAAAGGGGAAAGAGTGAGTGAAGTGTTCTTGCGCTTAATAAAGGATTTTGCCATTCTAAATGGCAACACTAATTATTCGCTAACTCCAACCTCATTGTTCCGAACAGCTTCAACATTTATCCGAAAACAATAGCTTCATAATAGGTATCGAGTATCTCTCTCTCTTCACTCTATTGAACGCGCTAATGTATGCAGGGAGTTGTGCTTTTCGCTGATGTCTGCTCGGAAGATATCGAATGGCGCACTGGTGACGTATGTCAAACAACCGGCGATGTCAAAGGTTTGTTTGGTGGAGTGATCTTCGTGTCAAATTATATAGGAACTGACGCACAACAACAATAACTGGTCGCACGTACGCGGGTGGATTTAGAAGGTGCACGCCACCGGTCACGATTGGCGGCTAATTTCGTATGCAAAACCAATTTCCTTTTCTCGTCTCGTTGGAGTCAGACGATGGCGGCGGTGGTCTCGTTAACGATGGCGGCGCGATACTAATTTACTTCTCAAACTCAATAAGCACCCACCGCTGTTCAGGGGGATGAAGGGCACCAGCAACAGGTGCAGTCATTGCACTGCACTCACCACACACACATTTGCACTACACCACCAGCCATGAATATTTCTTTTGATTGAACCAAGAAGGCCAATAAAAAAACGGCCTGTTGTACTCACTGCGTTTTAGGCAAAGTTGATTGTAAGCTCCAATTTCCCGCCACTGCACACTGTGATGCACCGCAAGTGAACGCTTTCATTCATCGTTTCATCCACCCTCCCCCCCACCCCTCCTCCCTCCCTCTGATTAGATCCGAAATGGAGGAGAAATGAATTGGTGAGCATGCGCACAACGTTCGGGCATTTGTAATCGTGTTCGGGTACGACACTTTGGATGCTGGATATACAAGCGGTGGATGCCGCTTGGTACGGCGATCGCGGTACGTTCAGTTTCGTGACGGCAGTCCATGCGCGCGGAGGCTATCACAAAAAACCGTGTGGCCGTGACTCGTGGCCGGGTTGCGTGGCGTGCGACGTTCGACCGTTAAAGTACTTTCGTTCAAATTTTGCTTGGATTCCGGGGATCCGTTCAGTCCGAAAACGTGCGAATCTAGTTTGCATTGATCACGTCCCGCAAATAACAACCCAAACCGAGACGAAATCAATCATGTGTGCATTGGTTCTGAGTTGTGACACCGAGAAAGAAGCCCAATTGCCGCAACACGGTGAAAATTGTGTTCCATTTCCGATCTAAGTGTCTGCGGGTGCATTCTGTTGCAGTTGTTGAGATTGTAGTGTTTGATAATTGTGTGGTGCGCTGCGTTGGGAGCAAACTAATAGCTATCCTTCACTCAGGATTACACATTTCGTTGGAGTCCTTGCTGGTGTGTGTGCGGCTGTGTGTGTGTGTGTGTGTATCGGCGCCATGTCAAACAGTGCACTCGCGGTACATAATGGCATTGTCCTTGATAATTACGTGTGTGGCAACACTGAATTACAGTAGACAGGCGAGTGTTGTTGGTTTGTGCAGCAACAGTAGTTGGTGAGAGTGGGTTTTTTTTTACCTTGTACTTAATGCATCGAGTGCATTCTATATCGTTCGAGTGTCGATAAACGCTAGAGGTGAGTGTTTTATGTGCTATTTTTACAACAATATTTAGTTTATTTGAGGTGAATGTGACATTTCGAATCAAACTGCATTTAATTGTTTTTAAGGGAATTTAAGAATTCAATAACTAATTTGAAATTTATAATTACATTAAAAACACTTTTAAAGACTGTTTTTAAATTCATGGTCTCGTGTTCCTCGAAATGCAACGAGAATAAATGAATAAGCAGAAATAAAGATTGTTATAAAGTATTTCCTATTAAGTAATCGCTTAAGCCAACGATAACGCTTGATTGCAACATGTTTACTTTAAGTATTCCACCTTCTTTCCCTTCCCTCGTACGTATTACATTTTCATATTTACACAAGAGGATAAAAGGGATAAATTGCCAATTTATGGAATCATCTACTCAATGAAGCACAAAATACCGGAATACCCCTACGCATTCGATTTCACTTCCGTTTCTTTGATGGTTTTGCACAGGGAAGCTAAAAGTTTGGCCAAGCTTACGGAAGTACCAGGGCAAATGGAAAACTTTTCCCTGTTTTTCTACCTTCGATTTTTTATTTCCGTTTGTGCGGTGCGGTGCCCGAAATGTTCCCTCCGCTCGGGTGCCTTTATCGGTTGATTTGATTATTGTGCAAACAGGCCGTGGATAAATATTGTGCGCTACTTACAATCAAATTGAAATTGAAATGCTTCGCAACGGGTCGCCCGAACTATATCTATCATTCGCCATTAGGCATAATTCAATTTTTGTGACCTGTGCGGCTGCTCTTGGATCTGGGGGTACGGCGAATGAATAATGTAATTAGCGAGTAAGAGATACTACCCCACCCAGGGGGTGGATCGGGATTGTTAATGGTCCCGGTACAATGGTGGACACACAGTTGGTAGTACGCTTAACATCCCGCCATTTTGGTGTCGTTGTCACGTTCCATGCCTTTGAAGGCATTATCTGTCATGAGATGGTAAAATGGGGAGACCTTCGAAATAAAAAGGGTAGCGCATTCGGGGTTTCGGTGTTGTTGCACAATTTTCATGTCATCGCAAGGATCTTTTTGTGAGGCTGGATTTCTTTTTTTTTGGTTTTGCACGGTGCCACCCATGAGCAAGCATGTAACGTTGGAATCAAATGTCATACGCAGAAAATGTCGTGCTTAAAAATGGGGATTTACTTGAAAAAAGGTTTCCATAATGTTAATGGTAGCCCGAAATATGATAATAAACCTGTGGCATTGCTATAATTCAAATGTTAATCTTCAAACAAGGAGACATTGTATTCATAATGTTGTAAATCTGAAACGTTGTCTGCAATAATATTCTTTATTTAACAGACATTCACTGTAGAGTATTGAGCTCAGTAAGTCGATGACTTAAAGCGCTCACAATCCTGTTGACTCAGAATTCAGCTTTGCGTTTTTGTAGATTTACTAGATGACTCCAATTTTATATGGAAATATATGGCAACAAGATGGATATACAAAAGTTAAATTAAAGTTAAAATAGTTCATCATTCCACACTCGTCTAGCATCTCTACTCAAGAAGATTCTCAAACCAATTCATACTAATTAGAAAATCTGACAATTGATCATCGCTCAGTTAATCTAGACGTGATGTTCCGTCAAAAGTACCATACAGATCATCGGTAATTAGGAAACCATGCACATAATCATAATAACCTCTTCAAGAATGCCCAAAACGAATTTACTACTATCGTAAACACACTGGTTCGCGATGAAATGGAACAAATGAATTAACCATCTTTTCACTACCCAAAATTCAAGCACTCACCAAGTGTCTCACCAAAGTATCAAAAGGAAAAGATTGTGCCAGTTGTCGTTGAATCTCACTCACTTCTGCCACCCATAATCGCACGGCCACCGGGCGAACCTCTATTCATAAAGTTTATCAAATTGAAAAATCGAATTAAATTGTTCGGCAACTTGAACGCGGCCAGCAACATCTGCAGCACTGTTGACAGCGAATGCTCACGGTTTTGTTGTGACGGCTAAATGAGACATTAGCCGGTCGAAGGCCCCAAACCGGCCGTTCCGTGCAGATGGCGCTGGGTTAATAAAAATGACAATCAGTTAAGAACGCGGTGCCCTCCCGGGAATATGGCTTTTCTGGTGGTTGTGTTTTTTTTTTAGATCGGTCTGATTTTTGCCGATTGCCGAGCGGTCTTTGTTGCTGCCGAGATTGAAACGAGATATGAAGGAAAACTGGGTGTAGCCGTTTGAGTATTTTACATTGAATGCAATTTATACATTATGAGTTTGTGATTGAGTTTATTTGAATATTTAATCGATTGTTAGAAAATGAACAGGAACAAACTTTAAAATTGGAACAAGAACAAGCTTAATTGTGCATTTTACTGTACCTTTCGTCACCTCATTTTGTAAAAGGTAAAAAAATTACTCCCCATTTTTCTTGTAACGTTTGTGCGCAATGGAAGGATGAACAAATGAGTTATCTTCGATAGCTTTATCACTGATAAGTACGCGCACTTCTTTGTATCGCCGATTCAATCCAATTCCCGGTGGACCTGCTAATGAGACGCTGGCACGAGGAACGGGAACAATGTTAATTGGATTGAATTAAGTATGAGCAATCGTTCTATTCTTTGAAGTTGTAAGGAACGTTCCGTTTCCTGCTTCGTGATGTTTCAAACTAATTAAACTATTTATAATGGACAAACCTTTGTGGCATTGCTAAAAGAAAGGTAAGAAATGTTGAAAATGTTTTACCAAAACTCTTTTATTAAGGCTCAGAAGAAATGACTAAAAAAATTATTAATTTCATTATAGGAACAAAATTTAACAACACATTATAAATTTGACATTATTTAATTGATTTACAAAAAAGAATGCGTTGTTGAAAGTGGAAAAATCTGAAAGAATTTCCTAATATATAAGTGTCAAATGTTGGTTTTAAAATCGTTCATCATCGTTTTAGTAATTTAACCTTTATAGCGCATTAAGACAGTCATCATACAAGCAATATAAAACTTTTGTTATTGTAGTATGGAAACGTGCTTCGGTGCAGTACATCGTAGGTCATAGGTTAAACCTCATTTCGACCGAGCTCCCTGTAGCGAAAGGCAATCTATCTCCAGATACGTGATAGAATTAAGTCCAGTACGCCATTTGATGGCAGGTATGACCTAGGCAGGTCATTAAGCACAAAGCAAACAAAAGCTTTTGTAATACTAATGAATGGTGTATCACACCTACGTCAAAGTGATGCACTATCTCTGACCTATTGACTGATGTCTGGTTGAGATCTTCAATGGTTTAGTGTTTATTATGTTTTTGTTTTCTAATTACAAACACAAAACACAGTTTTATCACACTTTTTCCACTTCAATTGCTGTCAGTTTTTTCGTTTTATTGACTTAAATAGAAACCATTAGAAACTTTGAACTTTCAGTACGATTCATTTTTATGGATATTGGAAGACGATACCCCATACATTTGTATTGAACAAATTTAAACAACTGCTATAAATAAGCAATTCCACCATTGTGGATGTGTTTGCAAAGTACGATCAGCTTATCGTGTCAATTTGAGAGTTACATCCAACCATCGAATGTGCTTGTAACGCTCGGTTTGGATCACATTCAAATAGGATAAGATTTCTACCCCCGTCGAAGGGCGTCTCCATTGGGACCCATTCGGGTAGCTACGTGACACGAAACTTTCAGCAAATACCCACCATAAAAGAGACCACCGGGAATACCTGGACCCGTTTCAGACACTCATCCACAGACAGTATAATACGTCAGCCGTTCGATAGGAAATGGATAAATTGATCAACTACTCACTCACTTTGCTTTATCAACACGTATTCGCCCCCAAAATCCTTCGAGAGTAAAAACCCGACAGGGGAAACCGCCACCCACGGAGAAGATCTTCACCGAGTGTTTACCACGGGAAGACGCGAGCAAATGTTCGGAAACGGAAGTACGTGAATTCTCATATACTTACTCAATTTTCAAACGAAAATGCTTCCGCGCCCCATTCGTCGAGATTTATGTTGCGCAGTGCGATTGTGCTTCCACCGGATCGGTTACAACCGCCCGCCAACCATTGGCCATCCATCATTCTGCATCCCCATCCACCCTTTCCCGGGTGGCAGGAAAAAGGTAAAAAAGTTGGAAATTGAAAAACTTACCAGATTCCACTTCTGGCGGAAATGGAACTTGGCTTGGAACGGTTCTGCTGTTCGGGTGATGGCGCTGATGGTAGGTGCAAATCACTCGCGGAAAGCCCAAGTGCAGTCGGAGTGTCGGACACACCGAAACGTGATTTCTGTTGCATGGCTCAAGTGAAGAAAGCGCTCCCTTTTTGTTGGGGTTGGGTGTGTGACTGTCGTTTCTTCGAATGGCTTCCAGCGCTGCGAATGGGACGAGCAGAGTTGCAGGGCGTAAAAACGGAAATTGATTGAGCTGGAAAATGTGCAGACGGAGACAATATTTCTTTTCGATGGCTTTTTGACACCTCCGCATTCCATCCTGGTACCCCGGGAGCGAAACGGGCGAATGAAAAGTACTTGAGTTTTGAGTACACATTACGCTTAGGGGGAGGATTTAAAGTGATAATAATAATGCGATAAAGTGCGATCGGACCAATAACAATGTGCCAAAATCGATTGAAAGATTTTCTATTATTTACGACATTTCAGTGAACTTGCAAGATGTTGAAGGATAGAGATATCTTCGGACATAAATTCTTTTATGCTATTTGCTCTTTAGGATAGCTTTAATTAAAGCACAAGTCAGTTGAGTTTTATTCCTTTACATTTCAAATGACCGCATTAGAGGCATCTTCTTCAGATGGAAACAAGTTCCAACCGAAACCCCTTATAATGTGGTGGACATACCCTTCTAAACCACAAGCTCGTAACAATTTCCAACACACTTGCGTGTTCTTCCGTGATGGAAGCTGCTGAACCGAAGCAAAGGCTGGAATGACAATGATTAAACAAAATTACACATTGACCGATGGACAAATCATTTTGCTTGAATGAATGCGGCCATTAGAAGCAAATGAAAGTCCCTGGTGGACATCTGACGAGTGTGTATGTCCCACAGTGGTTGTGAACCCAAGATGTAGCTGAAGAGGCTTTGTGTTGTGGCTTTGGGCCTGCATTTCTTATGCACTGATAAATGATTCATTCATTTACATTGTCATTTTTGCACCAGCTAGAGAGTTATCGAAAAGAAAAAATATTGAAAAAGATACCATGGACAACCGTGGCTGCAAGTAGTTTATTTGAGGAGTGCTTTGGGAATGTATCACACTTGAGCGAATTCAGTACATCTACTGATATTTTAAGTGGACCGGATACTGCGGTATCTCAGTTATTAGGAACTAGGATCACTTGCCAGATCTAGAACAAGGACATGAACCAATAAAAGGGTGTTGGGGAGTTGAGGATATTGAAAACGAACCAATATTTGTGGTAAAATAATGGGTTAGTTTGATACTAATGAAGGGAGAGATGTTGGGTTTTCCTGGATGTGCATCTCGATATCACCACATTTCGGATCGTTGCATTGCTAAATCTCGTGAATGACTGGATCAATCTTCAGGGTGTCTTGAGTTGATTAGTTCCTTTTTGTCTAACGAAGGATTACAAAAAATAAAAAAGTTGGAATATTCCCAAGGACAATTTAATTTGTATAGAACATTTTCTGAGATGTTTAATATTCTAATGAAAAATAATGTCTAATATCAGTGAAATTTGGAATGACTGCCAGAGGTCCAATTCAATATTTCCATGATTTCCAATATGACAATTGACAGTTAATTTCCAGTGACGGATTTAACAGCAGGCGGAATAGGCAGTCATCGAGGACCTTCCTTCATCATTTCCTAATTTTCTGTAATTAACTGAATGCGATGAAGAGCCAAGCTTCAACGATTCCCCAAGCGGAATGGAAAAAAAGCTTTGGTCTATCACTTCCAATTTCAGATTGAGTACAGCAAATAAATGCCTTCAAGCAAAAAAAAATAAAATATCGGAATCTGGTTTTTCTGATCCACAAATATTGGACCGAACGAAGTCCGTTGGGACAGCTAGCAATTGAATAGAATTGTATTCTAAAAGTACCTCAACGGTAACATCGTCCTACTCAAGGAGGAATTATTATTTTATTTCTGTAATGTATGTAATGTAATATGGCTTTTCGCAGAATTTTATAACCGCAACATTTTGGTTAACAGTTTTTATAACAAAATGTATAAAAAAAAACTATATAATGTTTTCTGTACAACTTTAAGAATTTCGTTTGTCGAACACGCTTCATTTGTTGATTTTCCCAAACATTCTCAGTCCAACGTTCTATGTATACTAAAGATAAAATTAATTAACATTCCATTGCACTTTGATACCTCGGCGCACAATGGTTGCTTTTCCATCGCTCGTTAAGCTCAAAATGAATGAAGCCAACAACAACCAAAAAACGGGAGCAAATGCCTTACCACAATGCAACAACAGCGGGCGAAAAATGCAGCAGCAAACTTTGTCGGACGAGAAATTTTAATAAACAAAATCATATACCCTCTGGACGGTTCCATACAATGATGCCGCTGTATGTATGTTTGTGGATAAATTGCGATGCACTGTAGAAAAAAAAAGGGTACTGACATGCTCAAATGGATAAAGTTCTCTGCCATTTTTGTGTTGTGTGTGCAGGATTTATGCCTATTTTTACCACATACGTAGTGGAGTTTAGCAAACTTTTTTTTTTATTTCAAATTTTAAATAACAATGCGCTAGATTGCATTGTACGCATTTCGCTCAAATCTGAAGGAAGCTTGCGAATAATCTTGTTAAATTCGGCACATTTAATGAGTCTCCTTAGCTACGGCGTCTTCTCGACATCTTGCGTGCGTAGACGTAATCAGGGGGTATTATGCTTTACAGCTACTATTAAACACGATTTTTACAGTTCATTTCTGCTAATCAGCACAGGCAATTTAGCACCGTTTATGGAGAATAATTTAATTGCTCCATCTTTCCGTCTCCTATTCCTTGCTGACTAATTATACAGTACAGATCATTAACGGAGTCATCTAAGTGTCCCTAGGGTATATCTTTGCAATTCCT
>KB664165.1:9674797-9707675 GCA_000349025.1 Anopheles minimus | reverse complement strand
TTGTTGTTGTTGTTATTTTGTTTTTCAACTGCGCCCGTCCATTGATCAAAAATTTGCTGCCTTTCATTTCGTGGCTGACCCTACGCAAGTCCCTTCATTAATCATTTTTCCCATGCTAAGCGCAAAAACAAAGCAAGCATGTAATTGGTATCGCTTGTGAAACGCTTCCTTCGGCGCACGCGATAAGGAAGATAATATAGTAATGGGCGGAGGAGAGGGGGGGGGAATGTGTGTGTGTGTGTGTGTTTGGGTCAAGCAGCATAGAAAGAGCGTGAAGGTGGCCGCGGGATGTTCATAATCTGTTTGAATAGGAACAGACATCCTCGAGATGGTCCGGGGTCATGAAAACAGAAAACATAAAAATGCTTTCAGAAAAAAAAACCCGCTTTCCATTTTGAATTGGGGAAAAAAAACATAAATTTACAACTATGAAAGAAAGATTGTGTGAATAGCGTTCACCACTAGAAGCCGCGGGTTTGATGGATTGATGCGCTTCAGCATAAATCCTTTAAACTGTATTTAATCCATCCGCCATTCGCCGGCCGGCCAGTTTGATTTGGAGCAATACTTGCAACTTAAACTCGCCTTCTTCTCGATGCCATCGAATTCCTCTTTTTGCAATACACATGCCAAAGTGGAGCAATGTTTGGCTGTTTCACACGGAGACAGAGAGGGAGGTGAAATAAAAATGGATCTAATAAATTAACCGTAATTGATTTACGATTCCATTCCATAGCCGGGTTCGCGGCAACAGCAGTCACCGGATTCTGGTTTCGTAGCGGATATGAGCGGTGAATTCTCCGGTAACGGATGCGATGCATGATGGGTGATAATTGTTGGCAATCATTCGAACGTATGGTCCAACGGGTAAAGTGATGACGTTCGATGGCATTGATTGCGCAACTAAACACATATGTTCGAGCGGATTGCCTTCGTCACTTTATGTGTTTTCTCATTCCAACATTTAATTTATGAGAGTTTGTCTTTTTTTTCGATTTACAAACACTTCCTCGAAACGATTCAATTATTGATGGATGTTTTTTAAAAGTACATTAAACTTTAATTTCCTTAATTAAAAAATAATTCAAACTAAACGGCACTAGCTGCGGTGGTTGGTGGTTTTGTATCGGTTAGACTTTATTTCGTTGTAATCTTAACCTCTCTTAAACTGTATTTAAATTGAGTTGTTAATTCACTCGTTCACGTTTCACGCATTCAAACCTGGTATGTTTTGGGGGTTTTCTTTTTGGAGTAACGAAAGCGAAAAGCGTTGCCGAAAAATTAACACATTCATGCGTTTGGCAAAGTGCAATCTCAACCGTACTCTGCGCCCGCGGCGACCTTTTCTAGCATTCTAGCCACCGGGTTTTGCTACTTATCAGACAAGCGCCCCGGCCTCGAACGGTTGTCTGGCTCATTCGCCCTGTTTGTGTATTCATTGGTGATTTAAGTGGGGAGCAAACGGTAGGCCAAACACCCATACTGTTTTGCATATTGATTAGCTATTCTAAAACTATTCAACGCAACGGATCCCGCTTCTAACACCGGTGTGGTAAACAGAACCTTAGAGTGAGAAGGAAACGGTAGAGTAGACAGGTAATTTGTCGCTTGATAGATAGTTGGAACTGTCACATATAGCAATCGATGGTGTCTTGAGGATGATAACCGAATGCTATAAGACTTTTGATAATAGTTGTAGCGCGGTAGAAATTCCCCAAACGAAACTTTCCACGTCCAAACGGTTTAGCACGCTCTGCTCCGTCCGCTACAGCAAGTACCTACTGTAGATGTAGTGCACAATTAAGAACACGATTGTGCCTTTCACCGCATAGTTCAACACCCGCAAACGTTGGTACTTTCGGAGCGCATCCCCAATGTTTTCGTCCGGTTCCTTGAGCAGATATCGCCGGCCACCGAGAATCGCACTCGCGTAGTACTCCATCATGCCACACACGAAATATTCCGTTGAAAAGTCTTTCCTGTTTGGAAGTAGGTACAAACACAGATGGAAGAAATCAAAGCATTAATCAAGAATGTCTTGTGTTCCAACTACTGCAGGCAATGCATTTTTGTTCCCTAACTTTCCCCACTGTTATTACCGATCTTCCTTCTTAAGCGTGTACTCCAGCTGCTTGAAGTTTTCGTTTGTAAACACCCATTCGTTGTTCATGAAGTACCTTAGCGAAACTTGTGCATCGAAAATCTTACGATTCAACTTCAGCAAACTGTGCAATAGGGGAATGTGAGAGAAGAAGCGAAGAATTAGTTTTAATGAGCTACCTGGAAAGATTGATGTCTTGTGAAGTTTTGTTCGGTTTCACGGAATTACATACAACGGTGCTTTGCCGGCAATGCGTAACAGTGCATCCACAACTATGGCCGGAACTACCTGTATCCAGAAAAATATGAGGTAGTAGAAGTACTGGTTGGACGTGGTGGTACCTCCGGGGGCCCATAGCATGTTGTTGAGGGGTGTACGATCGAACAGCACCTTACCATCGTACAACATTCGGCCGTAGTTGATCGTCTTCTCCCGCTCTGCGGCACTGTTGTACACGGCCATAGTACCCGGTGGGTCTATGGTAGCTCTCTTCCAGGCAGCTACAATAATTGCCTTAATGCTTACATCCACCGGGATGCAGTTGATGCGCTTCTCCAGATCGACTAACCCTGTCCGTAAGACACCGGAGGCACACCCAAGCAGCAACCCGATGGGACCGTTGAAGTTGTCTACCCACCCGGTGAGTGGTTCACTTTCCGAGTTGGTCACGATGGACGGCCGGAACACGACCAGCGGTACATCGTGACGGTAGTCGTAACATATCTGTTCCGCCAGTCCCTTCGTGTAGGTGTAAGTGTTGGGAGCGAATTCTGTTAGTCTGTTCCGAATCGAAGAATCGAAGGAAGAGATATGAGAGAGCGATATGAATCGATAGACACGAACCGACTACTAACTTCTGCTTAACCGTCTCCAACACAGCCGTATCGAAGGATTCCGCCATACGGATCGCTTCCCTCCAGTCCATCTTCGCCGGGTAGATCTTCTCCTCCACGTGCATCAGCTCCGGATTGCAGTACGTGGTGGAGATATGTACGACGGCCCTCAGTTTGCGGAGCGTTTTAGCCCAATCCAACACTTCCCGTGTGCTTCGGGTGTTGATCAGTATCGCCTCCTTCAGCGGATCGTTAAACCGTACACTGGCGGCCGCATGGAACACAAACTGCACCTCCTGCATACGCTCCATACTCTCCGCCGACATGCCCAACTTCAGCTGCGTACAGTCACCTTCGATTGGGTGTATTTTTTTCAACGCATCCGGTTGGCTGCTCTTCAACAGGTCGAACAGCTGGGAACGATTTGAAACATTCGTGAATTCGTGCCAGTATTGCCGCAGTACGTCCGCAAGGTACCTACCACCCCGTCCGTGATCGTCTTTATACGTTCCTCGAGTGATTTGCCCCGTTTGGCACGCATCAGTACGAACACACGTGCAATCTGCGGACACGATCGGAGCAACTTCTCGATGAGCACTTTACCCATAAATCCCGTACCGCCCGTAATGAACACATCCGCTCCGGCAAACACGGCCGGTATGCTGGGACACTGTTGCTCCGCCATCTTGTTTGATCGTCAGCGCCACAACACGTTAGCGTCACAAGTACGGTTCTTCCCGTATTTCTTTACGCGCACAGCCACACAACCGCAAACAAAAACACACACTATTACTACTAACGTTACACGATGATGTTTAGCCGGTTCTGAAGCGATGGACGACGGGTCTCTAATAACCTTCCCGATCGACGAAACGGCGACAAATGAAAGTAAATCGAGCGGAACCGGCTACGTGTACCGGGACTCGTGCGATGCGATTTACACCGAACAAATAAAATCACACCACCAGCGTGTATTTGATTGTTTTTATAACGAACTGCATTAGCATAGTAAATGAGGCACACGTACCGCGTCGATGAGTCGGTACGAGCTGTTGCCGACGCGAGGTGCTAAATACGGAAATATCATTACAAATGACCATCAACTACTGTGTAAATCGGTCACTATCACCCACTGAAATGACCCGGTGGGCGTTCTGGTGAACAGATGTAAAAGATACTGAGCAGTGGGTCTCCACGCACCTCCAATACTACTGGATTGCTTACCATAATCCGCTCCCGGTACCTGGTGGGTCATCGGTAAATATTTATTCCGAAACCACCGTTCCAGTATCGTCTAGCGCGTGCATGATACTGAAGCTTTGGAGGATGAATCCACCAATGAGTCAATGTACTTGAACCCCCTGAGGACAGTCACGTCGACTGGTGAATAAAATAGTGCACAAATGAATGAACTGATTGGAAAAACAAAACCAAAAGGGAATCTGGATCAACAAAATAGGCCGATAGCGTGAGAAACGTAGCGGTAACAGTGAGGGTCATGACCAATGTATGCATGACAAGGTAACTTTCCACTCGGAACATCAATAACCTTGGGGGGGGTTTGGAATGACTATCCGCGAACTGCCAATGGTAAACAATTGATACTTTTTCTATATATGTCACTAGCTATCCCAACGGACTTCGTTCTTTCCAATAATTATTTATCGCGTTCAGATGATATCGGTTCATACAGAGTATTAATTGTCGATACTTTCAACGATTCGTACGTGTTTTTTAATGGATTGACTATTTTTGGAAGCTCCAAGCGAACTCCAATTGAGCTCCATATAACTTTGGACGTCATCCTCATGTCGATTCTGGTTGTCGAGAATCTGGGCAGTAGCCTTGGGAAGGTAAAAGTAGATTTGAAAAAGTTGATCAAAACTTTTGGACGATCTACGGGGATTCCAAATGTAGAACATGTGGAATATTGCGGAACATTGAATCCAAGTCGTCTTCAGTGAATTCGGAAGTTTTAAGTGATGGAGAGATATTCAATCTCATACCCCCTTAGCTCTCAGGACCCTTGGCGATCGTCTATTCGTCCCACTGATAAATCCACCACTGGACTTTACCTTGTCAATTGTCGTACTGGAGACTGGGGAGCATGGATTTGGCCACTGGAAGTTTTTTTCAAAATGTTGAATTTAATTGTTGTTTCATGTTGGAATACTGGATATTCCGCCAATATTAGCCATAATAGCGTTAAGAAGATATTGCTATAGTATGTTCGTTGGAAGCATATACCATAAAGAGCATGAAAGTATATCGATCTTCATTTTTTTAATTTTATGGCTTTTTGAAGAAATTTTCCAAATTGTCTTTTTTCGTAATTCTTCATTGGGCAAAATGGAACAAATCAACTGAAGACACCATCAAAATTGGACCAACCAATCTTGAGCCTTAGCGTTTCAAACGCACAAACATCCATTTTTATATGTACACATTTTACACACACTTTTGGAGAGTATATTTATTAAGCTCCGTAACTTATGAGTTACACGTGAAATCTCAAACGAATGGAAAAATTGTAGCGTATTCTATGCGATTAATTATTCATTCCCATTATCATCGTTCCACCGGCAGCTGCAATTCCGTGCCCAGCGAGTAAGCATCCGATGCACATGCACACGATTACGTGCATACGGACGATAAATAATTCAAGAATGCTCGCACAATTTCTTCCCAATGATTCAACGCTTGCCGCTGCAGCTTGCAGCAATAGGATGGCGACTAATAATAATTACCTCCCAACCCCTTTTGTTAGGCTCGCTTGGCCAACTAGCTTTTGCCCGGCGATCGAACACGCAATGTCGTCCCTCGAAACCAGACGGTTCCAGCTGCACTTTGTAGATTTTGGATTCCATATCTCGGGAGCTGCAAAAAGTTCTGTGGATTGTGTTTTGGTGCACAACTGCACAACCATTTTGTACATCTGACAAGGCACATAAATTTTAACGGTCCAGAAGGTTTCTGGAACGGGTACAAATAGCCGCTTAGAATGCTTTTGTTTAAAATTGCACCAAAACAAAATTTATCGCCTTTCGCAAGGGACGTGATTAGATTAGTGGGAACGTACTTATGCTCTCAGTAGTATGAGTAGTCAGCCGGGTAATGAAAATTTAAATTAAAGACTAAATTTCAAAAAGCAAGTGGCTTTTAAAAATAAACAAACATAAAAATTAGTAAATAACGCCCGCTGTTGCACATGAAAATGTTCCCTTTATTTTCCTTCTCCAGTAACATCTCGATGGAGCAAAAAACTCAAATAACAACAAGAATAAGCAAAAACGTTTTACAAAGAAGGAGAGAAAATGGAGCACAGAAAGTCGATGACATCCCTTTCCTTTTTAATTAGTCCCATTTGTCCTAGGGATGCCGGTGGAATGACAATGAAGTGAAGTTGTCGACTCGCCTTCATTTCGTCTTAATCTATGCTCTTGGATGTTGTTAAGAAACCAACGCTTCGATTTCAGCATCATTAGCACAAAGGCATGTCAGGCACACCCGACCCGTGCGTGTTTGATTATTTACATAAAAGCACAAGTTAAGGGGATATTAGCGTACTTGACTGGTTTACATAAATAATTGTTTATTCCCAGTAATTATTGAAATTATCATTTCTTCTCACATTTTTATGTATATTTTAGTTTTTATAAAATTTGTCGAAAATGTAACAATAAAAACATACTTCTAAACGCTCTCCTGTGTACTCAAGTAAACTCTCAGGTAAAAGATGAACCGTACAATTCAACATGATACCGTGCCGTTTCATCATTAGAGATTTACAACCGGTACGTATTTCCAAGTGACCCACATGCCATGTAGTCATCAGGCTATTTTAACGACTGATGCGCTTTGTATTTCCATTTCTTGTTGTGTACACCGAAACAAGATCTGTGAAAAATGGCCCCTCCCTAACGGAAAAACCATTCCATTCATACGGACAATACCATTCTTAGCGTGAGATGGGGAACAAAACATCGTATTGTAGCAACAAGTTCTTATGCTGTAGGTCGCTATCATTCGGCCATAATGCAACATACCCACACTTAATAAATTTCTACGTAATAACAGGTTGTGTAGCATAATAATTGCGAAACACTGCTACTCACATCCATTTCTGTTGAAATATTCTACGAATTATTTCTTCGTTGCAAATTGCTACCAATTAGAGTTCAATTTAAATTGATCATATCAGTCTAATGATAGCATTGGGATATAATACATCATATTGACTTTGCATTTCAAAGCGGGGAATTAAATTAGCTGCAAAGTTCCTCCGATGCTATGCCATAATAGCATACTCCATTCTGTGGAATGTTCCTGATCCGGGTATGCGATATGCTATAATTTTGCAAACACCAATAAACTCAATTTATTATTGTGCTTCGCCACATATTCCAGCGCTGCTTTAGATCTGCGGTTCACAAAACTTACACCATCAGATTGGCGTCATCCATCATGGGCTGATCCTTTCTCAAGATGGATTCAGCAAGAAAGCACTGATTTTCCATAATACGACTTTTTACCCCCAACTAACCTTGGCATGAAGCAGAAAAAACCACCCCGATTTGCCATTCTTTTTTATTGTCCAATGACCAGAAAATCGGTGGAAATGTAAATCATGCCCCGAATGTTTATAGACATATTACGGTGTGCAAAGTAAAGGCAGCATGTCGGTTTGCGTTTCGATGCAGCAACATGAGAGAAGAAAAAAAAACGAATCCCCTTACGTAGAGCACACGGCACACAGAGCTAGAGGATCAAACATCGTCGTCGTACCCGCGCTCTCCTTGAGCACCAATCTTCTACCAGGGAGTTATAAAATGGGAGCCATAAAGAGTACACCATAAAAATATAATAAATTGAAAAAATAAACGATTTTAAATTTACGACACCACACCGCATCTCACCGCTGGCTGGCTTTATTTCTCGCGTTTCGGAATCTGCGCTTGATAAAGGATATCCAGGAGACGGGAATGCCCTTACCAAATGCCCGCCCGGGGTGGGGACCGGGGTCGACGGTATAAAATGTGTGTGCTGCCAGGATATGGCGCATTGCATGGCGGTCGGTTGGGTAATCGAAAGGACAAATATCAACACCACTCTAGGAAGTAATGTCAGGACGAATTCGAGCGTCACGGGATGGCCACAGTAAGACAAAACATATAAAAAGCTGCAGAAGACAAAAAAAGAGCACAGTGTGACTTTGCTCATGCAATCTTATCGGTCCCGAGAAGCGTTGACTGTTTGAATGTAAAACGAAAGGTTGCCGTTTTCAATGATAACAGTGCTTTAAGAGTGCGGAAAAATTGTGTGGTCTATTTTCCAAGCGAATGCTTCAATTTTTTTCTTGACAGATTCGTAGAGTAAGAATTTCGACAAGATGTAGACTATTCACCTTCCACGTTTGGGTGAATCAAATGGCAATCATAACGAATGACCGTGCCAGAAAACGTTACGACGTCCATTTGTCAAACCGACAACTGAAACCGGATAGTTGATGTCTGTAACATTGGAGACAGGGGTTTGTTGTTGAGAAATAAAAACATTTCAGTTCTGACGAAGCTTTACACCATCATATGTCAGGTTTACTATCTCTATTATGTAAATTGGTACCAATCTGAGGGATGTTTCTTACGGCACTAAAGGTGATATACAAGTTCCGCAACTTTAGACACCATTTTGATAAAAATTCCAACGCTTAAAGGCTCTTAGAGGCTTAATTAGTTTTAATGTCTGTTTTTGAAGAATTTAAAGAATAATCTTTTAAAATACTTATTTGTGGTCGTCCAATACCACAGATAAATCTATTTAAGAATAATTTTGCCTAATGTCTAATAATGGCCTGCCTTTAGGGCGATTATAGCAAACTGTTGGATTCTATTTTAAACTAAATTACATCAGGCATTAGGTCAACATTCTGATGGAAGATCCTGTCTATAGATAAACCACAGGAAGTCTGTACAGCTGCCCTAGACGGCACATGAAACATTTCCAAAGAAATAGGAGAAAACGAAGTACTGTAGCTTCCGTTTGCTTCGCTGCAATCTCGCAAATCTTCCCCCGAGGTCAATTTGCTACAACTTAATGCAGGGCAGACAGGAAACAATCCTACGCAGGAATATTGGATCTGCACATTAAGTGAAACTCCTCCGCACACGTTAGCCCGGAGTCCGGGCATTTACACATCCCTCGTGGGGATTTATGCAATCTTCTGTTTTAGACGGCCAAACCGGTAAGGAATGGATAAAAATAATGCCATCGAATTGGTGTAATTATTTTCATTCTTCAGCTGTACCAAAGTCACATGGCCGAACGGGGAAGCATCACAAGGCACAATGAAGTCACGTGTTGTGCTGATGAAATAGACGAATGTCAGCTGGTAAGTGACGTGGTCGGAAAATTTCGTTTTATTACAGTTCCATTGAAGTGAACATTACTGTTAAAACATAACAAAAGCCATACTGGGTTGAAATATAATTTCAAGAAGTATTTAAATTTACATTCCACAAAATTTTGGGTTTCTCATTTTTAAGAATAATAATTTGTTTTCGTTTAATTTTTCACAAAATAAATTTTAATTAATAATAATTTAAATGGTAAAGATGAGAGAGATGTGCAATCAAAAATATGTATTAAAGAATTGAAATGCCATTAAAGGTCTTAAAGCAATAACAAACAAACACTAGAGGGAGCTCCAGTAAACTTCGTCTTGCCATAAAAATTAATAGGACACACACACACATGTCTGGTTTGGGAACTATGCATGCAAACGGTTCTTAAACCACTCGCCAAAACCATCCAATTACATTAAGTTAACAAGGATTACAAGCGACATGTGGCTGCACAGTACATCACAACGGATTAAAACACCACAGTAATCAATAAAAGTTCTTTCTCAAGACCCATTTCTTGCTTTGCTCATTAACCGGTCCGTCCAACGCCGGTATTACATTTCACCAGACCAGTGGTTGATTAAGTTACATGAAGCTCCGCGGTCATAGACTAATAAATTTCACGACCTTAACGTCCGCACGGGCGTAAAAGAGTGATTATGATCTGCAACGTTACACGAGATGATCAATTCACATTAATTACTGCGCTTGTACCTAGTGTATCCAGCAGTTGTTTATCAAGTGTTCGAATTATAGCATATGCTATAAAGTTTAATAAATCTTAGCTGGTGTAAGCATTTTGTAGAAATTAAGCAATGAAACGAGTTTACATTCCAATCATAAAAATATTTAAATAAGTTAAAGAAAAAAAAACTTTGTTTTAAATCTTGACTTGGTAGCTTAAGTTTTATCAAAAAGAAATAAAATAAGTTAAAGTGTATAAGTCAACCCCTTCTGCGATTTTTTTTCCTACTAATACATGATAAATATTGCAATTTAAGTTCTAAAAATAAGCTTTTCTTTTTTCGACTACTCCTGTCCAATTAAATGCAATTCAACGCTAGCAAATAATATTGTTTACCGCAGCTAGAACCTTAGACAACTTTCAATGCGCTCTTCATAAAGGTCAATTTCACTGTAATGAAATCAGGTTCCATTCTGGCACTGTGGATAGTTGGTGCTGTGGATGTAACACCATTGACTGTGGTTGAAAATTCAATTTTCACAAAACACGATAACATGTCACAAATTGAATCAAAGCCTCCAATCCGTACGCTCCGTGACGGTTCGACGTAAACGTTCATGGCACTTCAATGGAATGCCTTTCGCACGCTCTCCATCCAGAAGCAAAACACAATGTTTGGGGTCAAGAATTCACTTACTTTATTTTACCCAAATGATTTGATGGGACTGCAGGATTCTTTTTTCAAACTTTTGCTCACCCCGGTCATACACGATTTTCCCAATTTTGTACGGTGTACTTGATTTCTTCTTGGGGCTGTTTTGCAAAGCAATTTAGTTTTAAGTTACCTGCCTAGATATTCTTACCTACAGATTTGGGCCCAAAATTCATAAAGAGCTTAAGATATTTAGCTTAACAACAAAATCAAATTTGAAACCTATTTTTGGTATTTATTTTCTAAGCTCGATTGGTTAGTAGGTTAAGGTGGAAACACAGATATTAAAGGGATAGCTTGGCATGGTTGCACATCTGCCTCGGGACAATTTCAAAAGTTGTCTACATATAAAACGGCTCTACCATCCTACTCATACCGGTTTTTACATAACGTTTGCGTCATGTTTTCGATATCCAACGGAAATGGGTACGGATTAACTACTGTCAATGGCAGACGCATCGTACAGCACCAGGCAGTACAAACATTTTGAAAGCAATTCGTGTCAAAACCAGCTATTTGGTTGAGTTATGACATCTTCAGTAACTCATTGAGCATCATATTAAGAATAGCATATTGTATTCTTTGTAAATTGGTTTTTGTGAGTTGCCTTCTAAATTAATCTTGATAGTGTGCTATAAAAAAATAATGGTGAAAATACTACGACTATGTCGACTATGTCGACTAGTTAATGAGAATAAGATGTTACCAAATGGCCCATTAATCATGTCATTAAGAGCTCTGCGATAAACCATCGTCACAGCAGTTTACTATTTACTATTTGAAGCCAAATCTGAAACTGATAGAAAAATATCCCCCAAAGACAAATGCATTTTCGTATGCTCATGAATCATCCTGGAAGCTGTGTGTCTTTTTTCTATATTAAATTGTTTTGCCCATCTCACAGCGTGTACCATACTAAACAAATGTTTTTTTTTGCTTTCTCTTTTTTCCCCAAAATTCAGGCCTATCGCGAAGTATACATTCCCCGTATTTGATTGACCTGTAGGACATTCCCCCACTACCACGATAGCTTTATCGGAAGCTTACTAGGCGTTTCCAGCAAGACGAGATTTTATCGTCGAATGAATTGTCCGAAAGGGACAGACGGTTTGTTTAGCCAGCCGACCATCGTTTCTGTCTCCGCACTACACCAATCATCCCAACATATCGCCGAAAAAAGACTGTGATACAGTTCCTGGCACAGTAATGGGCACGTACCGGCGTAGCCCTTGGCATAAAAGTTGGCACCACCGTTCGACCATGTACTGTGCCGCGTCGTGGACATTCTGGGCCAAGTTGATGCTGATTCACGTAAGCTACATATCGATCGGAGCAGTACGCAACGGGGACTGGGCAGCGATGAACAGCAATGAGTGGCGTCCACCGGAACCGAACCCATGGTCACCTGACAGCCCGGTGACATTGTTGACAAGTTCGCTGGATCATGCCACTCAAAGCAGTAGTTCATCCGGCCAGCTCAGGCTGGACCACGAGGTAGCCGAAGCTATACAATCGCGAACCGGCCTGTCCTCGAGCGTGACAACCTACTACCGGTCACGGCACACTGCCCCAACGCAACTCACCACGGTGGAAAAACATTTCCTGTTCCGGCGTGATTTGAGCAAAGCGCAAAGTACGCCTGTACGTCATGCATTACCGTCGGTGCGGGCGTGGGCAGACAATGGAGCCGGCACCATTTGCCAAGATCCTGGATCGATGGACGGAAATTGCACCACTAACCGGGAGCGGTCGCCAACACTAATGACCAGCGCAAGCAATACCACCGCCTTCGCTGGTGCCGACGGCCGTAACTTTACCGCGCCCGAGTACGCGTACGGAACAGTGAAGGACCTGGAATTAGCCACACTCCAGTCGCCGCTGGATGGCAACCACACCGCCCACGGTTACCCGGCCGTGAATCTAAACGACCACAATGACGCCCTGTGTGACGATTCCGATCAGATGGAGTACAACGAGAACTGCTTCATCGATCACAACGTTACTTGTGTTGGGGATCCGGACTTCTGCAATCTCACATACGGCGAGTACCGACAGCTGTTGATGGATTACATCTACCCTTCGACGGGCGAATGGATTCTCATTGCCTCGCACACCGTTGTCTTTCTCATGGGGCTGGTGAGTATGTGCCGCGACGTTACCATAACATACCAGCTAAACTTATCGACACTTCCATCCTGCCATGGTTGCGTGCATTATGCACGAGACATGTAGGAAAATGGAGTGACAAATAGTTTTGGATTGCAGTACCTCCATCCCACCCTAGTTGATAATAGCTGTGCTGTCATTATTAATGGATTGGGAAAATGGGGGCTTACATGCATGAAACCCGTGTTGACAGTAAGCTCAAGTTGATTATGTTTGATAGACAAAACACATATTAATAGATAATTAAAAGGTAGAGACATAGATTGTTCAAATCACTTAAATCGCTCTAGTAGTCAAAGGTGCACTCTAATCACTATCAGATATACGTCATCTATTCCTAAAGCACTCTCGAAGTTGACGTACTTCAACATTTGAATGTTTTGGGTGAGCATATGTATACAGACGAAACTACTGAATTTAAAACTCTTTGCGAAACTACTACTTCTTCTGCCAACTCTCATCCGAATAATTCCCTCATAATATCCTGTTGCGAGTAAATACAGAGCACGGACGCCACAAATCGTAGTCCACGATCTCTCGAGGTTTTAGTGTCATCTAAGAACAAGATTGTACGGAAATTGTTCGTTTTTATGGAAGAAACTTTTGAAACAATTCTAAGCAAAGAGTTAATAACATCTCACGTTCAGAGACAACCTCCACATCTGATGTTCTTAAGTGATATTAGACTTTTGGTGGATCAAACTTGAGGTTGTTCATTATGAACTACTACAAATAGACCATATAGATAACGTGAACCTCAGTATGCAACAAATCACATGTTACAAAAGTGGTCTAAGAAAATGGCAAATTCTTGAAACGGGATATCAATAAACTTTGAGTCTTCGGTTTGCCATCTGTTTAAATTCTTGGAAGCCAAGAAATGTCCAACCAAAACCAGACCAAAAATAATGAAAACAATGGAGATTACTATTCAGACACCATCAAAGATCTAAATCTAGATTTCTGAGGTTCTAGAAATTTCTAAAACATTCTCAAAGCTTTCCGGTAGTTTGCGATGAGCAATGACAGGAAAGAGATTACCTTTCCAAGACATAACTTTTCACTTGCTATTAATTTGTTTTATATCGAACAAATCTTGCAATGCTCTACCCTTGATGAAGTTCTTCCACAATCCTAACTGAAAATCTCCACAAAGCAAAAAAAAAACAAGAAAACCAAAGGCACAAAGCACTAGCAACCTGGCTACGTGGAATAATTAGCCTGAACCAAATTAGGGAAAAGGATAAGTCCAATCTACGCTTTACGAAACTTCACGTAGTTCTATTTATCTAAACTATTCACAGTACATTCGACCCGGGTCGGTCTGCTACTACAACAGCGACACCCAGTTCCGTGTTCGAGTGCCCTCACAAAAACCCGTAATCCTCGTACCCGAGTGCGTACGTCTCAAGTGTGCTGAGTAACGCAACAAAAAACAGATTCACAATTGAATTATAGACGACTCACCTTTTTGTTTTCCGCCCGTTTTGGATTGCCTGCCGAAATGAGCCTTCGAGGGGCAAATGTTCTCGAAACTGCTCTCGACGGTGTTCAACAGATACTTGCTACCTTCGCAGTTCTAAGCGTTCTAAACGGTGCGAAAGATCGTTTGATGGTAAGTAGATTCTCTGCTCCCATCGGCAACATTGCCCTTTTTTCTGCTTGTGTTTCTACACTCGCACAAGCACAGCAGGGAAAACTTTTCTATCCAATGCCTTTGCTGTTGGGTTTTTTTTCTGAACGGGAGTTCGATAGAGAGAACCACTTCTATGGTAGAATTCCGGAAAGTTTCACCCTCAAAAAGCTTCATTCCTCAGCGATGCCTCACTCGCTAGCGCTGGACGGTATACATCCATCGGACGCTTCAATATATCTCTATTATTGCTATCTTCAAATCTCAGACGCTTCATTCGATTAACTCACGTGAATATGGCGCACAGATAATTGAGTTCTGTAAGTACTGCTGCTTTATGTTGTTGCCAATGGGAATTGATTTTAAAATTGTGCTTTGCACCACTAACACCAGTCCCATGGATCATTGCATCATTTCTTCATTAAAACTTGGCGCTAATCCTTAGCTCATTCGGAGTTTGACAAACTATTCATCAGAGCTTCAGATCCTTTGACTTCTCGCTAGAACCATGAACGGATTGCTTCACTTCCGTTGCTAGAGTAAAAAGTTATTATAAAAAGTTATCTCACCACGAGATAGTTAAAAAATAATATTTCACCTCCCATTCTTGACCCTTCATTAATATGCTCGGGAATTGACCACGAAGTTATTATCTTTTCTTAATACCTTCCTGGAAATTTGTTAAAGGCTTTCCGATTCTCTGATACTGACGCGTTTGCTGATGTCTTACCCAGGGCGGTGTCTGTTACATGCTTAGCAGCTACCGAACAATTTTAAGGGGCACACATTCCATCCGCCGCATTGATAGATGAGCTTGTATGTTGGGTGAGTTCCTTTTTCGTCGAGTGTTCTCTTTCCCTTCCGTTGCTTCCTTTGTTCACAAAATGTCAACTCCAATCGTTCTAGAAGGGCGTCAGAGTTGGTTGCCTTGCCCCGTTGCTCTTAACATCCAAGCGTTTGGGTAATTTATCTTCAGTTGCTCAACATCAACCTGCTCACCAGCACTTTCATCTCCGGGAGAAACCAAAAAATCGCCTCCGGATATATATGTGGGTCATTTTATGACATCTGGCTGGGCCATAATTTAAACCTGAAAGTGCCTTCAAATCAACACCGGACAGTCTTTTTTTTCTTTGCCCGTTGAAGTGACACATTAAAGCCACAGCTAGATATTTTTGCCTTTGAAGTGTTGCAGATTTTTTTTTTGCAGTTTATCCAGTAAAGAGAAATACTTAAAAAAACGACTTAAACCACATTGAGGAGATCACATGTCCTTATCCTTTTCTGGGAATCTTCTTTGCAGAGATTATTGTATTTTTTTTTCAATCTCATAATCAAAATTCTTTGAAGCTTTATCTTCATTTTTCTCGCATGACAATGAGTAGACAAGAGATTCGATTCAGGTAGCAGTAAGATGATTTATCGTTTGTGCAACCCTTCTTGGCTCTTTTGAACTCCAAAAACCTAAGACCAGGATTTCATCCAATGGTTGATCGATCCGCATCGAGGCATCACTTACTTTCAAACGCCAAAAAAGATGTAGAACCACACAACCTTGAGTGAAATGAAATTCTTCACATACTTTCTACGTGGAACATGAGTGATTGGTTACAGTTTGGAATAGTTTCCTTCGCCACCCAAACTTCGCAGGGAATGAATCGACGGTTCCACGGGCGGATAGCAAAACCGACGCCATTGCACATTACGGATGATCGATTTTGGGTCCCGGAAATTCTAACCTTCAGATAGAGCCTGATGCGAGAATGCCGCTTCAAGATGGGGATGTAAATTGAAAGTTTCATTATCGAAATTAGATTCCAACGTTCGGTGCGCTCCGGATAATGGGAAATGATTCCCGAAAGCCTAATGGTGCCCTATCGGTGGCTGGTAAACGCGAAACTATGCAAACCTCCCCGAAGGCATTCCGTAGCAAGATATACGCCACAACAGCGCAGACAAACAATCTGACGCATCGTTCAGATGAACGAGCGTGCAATTAGTGCTGCTCCTCGCTTTTTGGGGCGGCCACGAGAGGATAGAGCAACTTCTTCCGCACTGGTTTCTTCCTTCGGATGATCACCACAGTGTCACTTTCACCCAGTGGTAATTAAATTAGCATGCCTAAGAGCAAATTACCAACATAAAAGAATCGTTCCGAAATCGATTTATTAGCCAGCTGATGAAGATCCGACTGTCGTTCCTTTGTGGGGCCAGCCGGTACGTTTACACCCTATAATTCCGGGTTTTGCTCCAAACTTTTTGGCAAGAGTATCAATCATGTAACGCTTCTCAGATGGTAGATTTTGACCTTGCGGTAGCTATTTTTTTTCCTCATTTTCCACTCCATTTTCTACGTCCAAATACCATCCCAACGTTGAGTTTGTGCGACGCATTGGCGACAAGCGAACATAATACTCATCGGTCAGCCGGGCGGACCAATCACTCAAGTACCATGTGTTTACAGAGCACCAATTTGACGTTAGCGTGGACATTTCTCCATGTAAGCGCGCGCGCTCGCGTGTGCCTTTCATCTTCGGGAAACCAAAGCGATTATCATCGGCCCGACATAGAATCGACTGCAATAAACACAAACCGGGTAGATGGTCAGCAGAGCTCGCCGTAGACAAAACAACGGCGACTGTCCAGTGTCCAGTTTGGTGAGAATGTGCGTTGCAGCATTACTCTCGGGCGGGGGTGTGCAAAGCATAAACATGGCCCGTCTCGACTTAAATGGATTTCCTGTAATCCAAACAAACCGACACAATCTTCTCTTTTCGTTTGAAACGTGTGCGGGCACTGCGTATCGTTTCGGTTATCGGCGATTTCGCTCCATCATGAGTTTCCGTTGCAGAGTTCTTTTTTGAAAATAATTCTTAAACAAGCAGTTCCAACACAAAATGTTTCCATTTTAAGATGTAATGATACCACCCGTAATATTTGAGGAATTTTGACAAAAATAAAGCGAGTTCATTATATGTACCCTATCTGGTTGTAAAGACAAGATTGAAAGGCGTTTAAAAAAAATCGTATCTTCATTAATCCACCCAAAATCTCTATCTTATATCCCGCACAATATGCTGGAGTTTACGTGGAATAATATCAAAATTATACCAGAAACACAACTTGCAGTGATGAAGTTCCTGAAGCACTTTTATAGTCCTTGTTCCTGGTGTTTTTTTTCATCCTATGCATATGGTTCAGTGGTATTAGAATCATCGACTCGTGATTGCCAATTCCCTAGCAATTGGAAATATTCGTAAATGACACCAAGTCTCATAAAAGACTCTAAGTCAGATGTTAACAATGGCAGAGAATTACGCTGGTGTCTTCTTCTTAGAGTTATATTTCCGTTCGCCAGCATGGGTTCCAGTTTCAACGAGTCTCGTACAATTTGCGAAAGAATGTATCGGAACTGTGGAAAAAATGATAATTACTTCTCAGACGTTTTTACAAGCTCATCTAGCCACAGAATCTTAGAACTCTTTTATTTAATCTATTTTTTAATGTTTTGTCATCCGTTTTGACAACCACTAAACACGTGAAACGATTTTGAGACTCGTTGCAAAATTGTTGAGATGTGTTTAGTAACTTATGCTCGTCTAATTGTTTTACGTTTTGTTTCGATAATTATGGCTCTAGGACGCAGCACTATCACTCGTAACCTTGACACACTTCTTGATCAAAAATTAAATTTCAATGAACATTATTCACCAGTTATAGGCCAAAGTCAATAGAATGTTAGACTCCATGGATCGTATGTGCTTGAAGGCTATTTATTCTTCGCTCGTTCGCTCAGTGTTGGAGTTTAATGTATTTACTTGAACGTATTAAACAGCAGTTTGGATCAACAGACTTGAGTCGATTCAGTGTATATTTAGCTGGGTCTTATCTCCAAGCCCAAATACGAATATCGATGCTCATCAACCGCCCTTTGCTCACCAATATGAGTAAGTCCAACTCACTGATGTAACTGGTACTTCTTTATTCATTTTATTTGGCAAGAGTTTCAAGTCATTGTGAACTCAAAATGATATCCTTCAGCGTACCTCCCTAATCTAAGTCTCTCGTTTAACCAAAAAGAGGCATCTAAGGATAGAATCTCATCAGAAATAAGGTTCTCTCAAAAGAGTCTGTTTAGCCAGAGGTAGCTCACGGCTGAGACGTTTACAAAAAAAGGGAACTCTTGACTAAGCCTTTGGTCGCTCAGTTTACGACTGCGCCTCACAAAAAATGAGGAGACTTGGAGCTCATAGCAGCGCCTCTTCCCCTAAATTTAAGTTTTGTTAAACGATAGGTCTTAACAAATAATGATAATGATAAAAAATGTTCTACGAATGTATTGTCTAAGATTCCCCCTCCAAAACCCCTTTCGGCAGTCAATTAAACACTAAACACACTCGTGGCAAAGTGACGAGTTCATTTCAGTTGAAATCGCACGACAAACTGTCACGCGTTGCATGTTCATGCAATTAAGGCGAAAGCACATTCATCAAAAGGATGAAACCCCCATCCCCCCTCTTCCCTCCCCCTCCCCCCTACGAAAAGCACGTACTAAACTCTCTCCCACGGAAAGGTCTTATCCGGGAGATGGGCAAACATTATAACAAGCTTAAATGATAATTGCATTGTGACAGCTTGCCTTCCTGGCTGTCGGCTGGTCGGGTTTTTCAGGGGTGCGCTCCCGACCTACTACTGTATAGCGGTCGGAGCTTAATTCACTTTTAACCTACTGCTGCTGCTGCTGCCGACGGTACGTCCGGATGTGGAGCACCACGGCTATGCTTCTCATTACCGCGCAAAGCCTTGTTTTTGGGGGCAAACAGCTGTCGAAAACGGCATCGCAATCATCACTGTGGCTGGTCGGCTTTCGGTAGGCATAAATTACGCCCCGGAATTAGCATGTTGCATGTAGCCGTTTAACTTCATTTGCATAACACGCACCCATTTCCCGGGACTGGCTGGTGAAGGTGATTCCCATTCCCGCAGCGCCTAAGATGCTGCCACCCATACGTCAAACTGCTCAACACCATTCAACTTCACGCATGCGGGGACAGCTTGTTTCACACCCCCCCACCTGGAAAAACTTCACCCAACTTCCGGACGAGACCTTCGGCAAGTTTTCCGGGGCGGCCCTAAATTTAGACCGTTCGATTGCTCATTAACAGCTTTCATCGGGTATCGGCTTTATTTATACCATTACGGTCGGCTTCCCTCACAGACGGATTCGGGATGTTTCCTCTTCTAATTGAGTCTGGCCAGAAAATCCATTTTCTCCACGCTCGTACGTATTTGTTTTCACCGCATACATACGTTATGCGATATCTTTCCATCAACTGTTGCGGTTTGAAACATGTTTGCGAGCAGCAAACAAACAGCGTGGTGGGTGACGATAGACGATGGGCATCAAACGAGAAATGAAAAAAAAGATTATGCCATTCACATTAAGGCCATCACCGGAATGTCGAATCCGGATCCGTCTGTACCGGGAATCAGTCGTAAACAGAAGGCCCCGGGAGCTGCCCGAGTGCTGCAAATCCGAGGAAGATGGCCATCTTCTGGACTGTTTGTTGTGTCACGATGTGTCGTTAATCATGGCTACGGGCGGACCGACCAGGGCAAGGGCTTCCGGACACGTCCTATAATAAGACATACATATGCTAAATACGTACGCATTTTGCCGTCGGGTCGCCGGCTCCGTTGACGGGCCATGTGAATTTGCACAGTATAGATTGTCTTTTTTTTTTCTTTATCGCTCTTTTTCTCACATTCGATAGCTAACATTCTGCAACATTGAGCGAATTGATTAAATTGTTTGCTTTGTACTGGGCTGTTTTTTTTCTTCGTCTCCCACACTCTTCAAGTCATATTTCACATCAGAACTGCTGTCGGGTGTGATGCCTCAACACACATCTACAACAAGAAAAAACAAACATTAGCATTTGATTATCGTATCGAAAAGTGATGTGTTTTTTTTGTTTTGTTTTGGCTCAACACACAACGTAGAAAGCAAAAACGAAAAGAAAATGAAAAGTTGATTCTTAATGCTGAACAAATTTCTAACGACGCGTGAATATGTATTCCCATTTGGCAGCGGAACTGTTCCAGACAGCTCCAGTAGCTGCAACTTTCCCAATAAGTTTCTGCCTTGCGCAAGGCAACGCTGTCAGCAACATCCAAAAAAAAACGTGAAAGAAATTCGTCGCTCGCTGTTGCCAAACTCTCAACAAAACATTCAAACAGCACGCTTCAATTCAGCAAGCACTTGCACACTGCAGTGTCACCCGGAATTTTGGTGTGCCAAAGCTTTATTTCGTCATTTCAATTTCGTTTCGTTCGTCTTCTTTTCTTTCTCCCGGGATCCAGGTCGGAAATGCACTGGTGTGCATAGCGGTTTACACCAACCATACGATGCGCACGGTGACGAACATCTTCATCGTCAACCTGGCCGTGGCCGACTTCTTCGTCATACTGTTCTGTCTGCCGCCGACCGTCGTGTGGGACGTGACGGAGACGTGGTTCATGGGTAAGGCCATGTGCAAGGTGGTAATCTACTTTCAGGTGAGTTTATCATGTTGACACAACATTCTAACGCCAAACAAACATCCTAGGCTTTTGGGGGGGGTACCATTTTGTACGTGTGAGTGTTCCGACACCGAGAGTGTGACTGTTTTATTCGCATATTCACGAAACGAAAAAAATAAAATCCCCGCTTTAGTCATGAAAAATACATTTCCAACAAGCTGTCCAATGTACGGTGGATTGGAATTATAAATAATTCATTTTGTGTTTTTATTCACCCAATCGCATTATACAATGCTCCGGATTATGTTTCCTTTCTTTTTGTGATGTTTTATATTGTTTACAAATCATTGCTGAATTTCTAATATTACAATGACAGTATTTTAAAAGTTTGTATTAAATTTTCAATTCAAAGTATGAAATTAAAACTATTAAATCAAAACTAAATATTTTTTACTGAACCTTGAATGGAGACGCCTAGTGTTTTATAACTTCTTGCTTTCCCAACAAACTGCTAAATGTTCTAAACTAATACAACCCTAAACAGAAGTGAATATTTCTATACCACAATAAGAACACAAAACGGTGTTTAACAATTTAGACATTTTTTCCGTATAATGCTAAGCTTAGCTTTTTAGATGTATAAACAAATTTAGTACAAGGCTCAAACACCAATACATGGGATAAATTAAATTTTTATAAACATTTTTTTTTCAACTATCTATTCCTTTTGAGTAGCTCGTTGATTTTGATACATTTTTTAAAAGAATTTGAAATGTTATTGAATGAAGCGTCGTTTTATTAACACGCCTATCTGAAACACCAGGCGCCTCCATTGAAGAATGTCTATCCTGGCGCACATGTGAATTCCATTCAAAAGTTGTGTTGTGAAGCATTCATGCTATTCATCGTCCCGTAGCCACCAAGTAAAAAAGATGGCTTAAACAAAGGACGACTTAACTATTGCCAAATATTTCACGGCATTCTCTGTTGTTTGTCGTGAATTATAAAAGGGTTTATCATCACGGCCAGAAGAGAATTAGATTTTTTAAAATAAAGACTTCTATTTTGAGGAAACAAACACACGACAAAAAAATACATTTTACTGCACAGAAGCATATAAAAGTATGCTGGTTTAATTATTGTACTAAACTCGTTCTAAAAGATATTTGTTGGCAAGAATGCTTCCAAGCTGTATATAAACATTATTTACACATCACTAATCACACGTCACATGCATTCAACCAATCAAAACACATAAAGCTCCAAAGAAAACTACTTTAAGCAGAACATCTGTGCAAAACTGTCCAATGTGATTTTTTGGTTGATGTGCCGAATACAACTCCAATGATAGTGCTTCGCAATGATACACTGTGCCGAACCAACGAAAGATAGAAAAAACATGTGATTTGAAGCATGCAAAATTCAATTCTTTCTCGATCATCTGCTTCACTACACCTTTTGCCTACGAATTCGTAACTCCATGACGTTGGCAACTTTTTCTAAAGGGTTTGCTCAAACACTAACACTTGAAGTTTATTGCAAAGACAAATGAAAACAACCGATGCTTACCACAATCACGTATTTGTTTTCAACTTTAAGACACACTTTCGTCCGCTTTATTGCAAATGCTGAAGGGACGTGCAAAGCGTCGTGATGGTGTTAAATAGATGCTTCCAGCAAAACCGACACTACAATTCGGGTATTGATTGGTGGATAAATATCACCTAACGTATCTTGCTTCTATTTCGATTAGCTACGTTGGTTGTGTTGCATGACACCGCACCGGATCAAATGCTTCAGAAGAATTCTTTGGACAAAAAAAACCCAGAAAAGTCAAAAGCTTTTATATTGCTACTGCAATACGAACCGCCTCGCATGCAGGTATTTATTGGGTGATCCCTTTTTGATTCCAATCCACAGCACGTTTCACGAACAAAATCACTTAACGATTTTGCACGATCCGAAATGACACTTTCAATCCGGTGGGGGAGGTTGATTTACAGCACGATGCAATGCGAGAATTTATTTATCTTTTATGCACACAATCATCATCGAGCATCACGTGATAAATTGAAGATTAAAAATTTTATCGCATTGCTTATTCACACCAAGCAATTGCTTCACACTCCAATAGCTACACTGCTTAACATAAATATATAACTGCTGGTTTTTTTAACTGGAAAAATTGAAAAGATAAGTAAAAATGGTGTTGCGCAAAGTTAAAAGAGAGATTTAAGAATACGTTACCTTTGGTAGGCGAATTTACGGCGCATCTAAAGCAATCAACATTGCAAAAAGAACAACTTGTATTAATTTAACCAATATGAGCACATACAAAAATTGTAAAATTCAACATTGAAAATTTTGATTGCATGCAAGAGTTCTTCATGCTTACCTATTTCTTTAACTTTTCCAGTTATCCTCATAAAACGAGTGGTCTTAGTGCTTCATCGAACTTTTTTGGTGCCGAACTCATCCGAAGTGCCAAACTGTTTCCCGCAAATGGGGCAAAATAGTTCGCTCGATGTTTGACAAGGCTTCGAATTCTAACAGTTCACGATTGCCGTTTAGAGAAAATGTTGCAAATAATTTTCTCTTTTTTGGGGTGCCTAACGGCATAAAAATAATTTACAATTAGTAAATTAATTGTTTTATATCATTTTATGCAATGATTTAAACGATATTTACCATGGACCCGTAATTGGGGAAGGAAACAGATAGACAACAGGGGCGACAAAACGACAAGCGGACGAAATTTGCGTTCCAACGTGTCGAACTCCCAATACCGAGAATTTTATTCATAAAACGTTCTTTGAATGTCGAACTGTTAGAGCCCGGTTCAAAAATTCGACAAATGGACAGAAGCCCTTATAATTATGTTACGAACTGTATTAGTTCAAAATATTCTACAGCAGATACAGTCCATTCGAATCGAAAATTGCAAGCGCTAACATCACCAATTCTCTCAATCCTTTAAACGATTGACATTTGCAAAGCGGTCCTATTAATTAAAAGCTAACCATGTTTAGCTTTTTGTCAACCCGCCATCACGAGACGACAGTGTGTGCCAATTGGCCACAATTCAGACCGGGCGACTGTTGCAAAAGCTAAGCAACAGCTTTTCCAGCTGTGCAGCGAACGTCACTCAACTATTGCAATCTATCACCCGGCCAAGGACTACCATCGTGCGTCGCACGTCGCCGGAACTTCACATTTGTAGTGTGTCAACGTTGCACGGGGCAAACGATACACGCAAAGGCGGCCTCGCACACGTCTGCAACCACCGATCAACTAACCTACCAACCGAAACGCCATCTGCCTTGCAACGCCATCAAACGGCGAGTCAACCCGACGTCCGGATGGGAAGTAAATTAAATTAAGCGCCCGTAAAATATGCTTCTTTAATGATGCCAACCATTATCACGCGTTGTGGTGGTACGTGTCCTTTACGTTGGTGTCGCCGTTGCAGCAGATGAGCATATGACGAATAAAAAAAAACCCAACCTTGTCGATGGAAGGAACCCGAAGTGTATCCGGAGAACCCACGTGTCATAAAAATATTAATATTATTAATAAATTATTGGAACATTAATGGGACGAATGGCGCCGTTGGCCGGTTTCCTAGCATGATACCATGTCGCAAAAAAAAATAAACACACACACCCACACATCGTTTTGGGTCGCGTGGATGTTAACTTTCAATCGATACACACCTTCAAACTTCAAACTTTGCCGTAAATATGTCGCTGCTTCTCGGCTGCAAGTTTCTGTCGTTTTCACCTTCATCTATCCCTGGCAGGAGAAACGCGGCTTAACCGGCATTTTAGGTAACGCTGCATGCCACGTCGTAGCTGGGAACGTAATAAATATTTATTAAACGCTCCGTGATATTCTGCAATGCTGGCCGCTTTCGGGAAGATATTTTGCACCACTACACACTGTGCCGGCAGTAGATAGCATGGGATGGATGGAAAAAGAAGAAGAAAAAACAAGCGTAAAACCACCAACGCCGTGACACGTGTCGCGCGGGTTGGGTTGTGCAAGAATGTCGGGCAGAGATTTTCTCGTAAAATCGTTGACATAATGTCGTACAAATCCGCCCCCATGACACCCGGAAGCGATGCGTTGCTTCGTTGCGTTACTGTGGCGTACAGCTGAACAGTGACACTTTTACCCACTAGATACCCGCGCCAGATGATTAATGACCGTAGATCATCCCGATCGACCCCACCGATCCATCCACAGCATTCTAAACCAAAGGACAAAGATCTCACCACGGTGGTGGGCGGTGGGAGTGACGGAACGGAGGGGGGAGGGGTCTATGTTTGTTTTGAATATGGTTTCAGGCACGCCAGCCGGGAAGCTGGCCATGCCTGTGCGGTCGCTGACTCATTCGGGTGAAAATTATCAACGATTCGTCTGTTTAACGATCCGGCGTTCCCGAGGAAATGACAATATTTCATGCATATATTTAAGTCGCCTCCTGTGGCACAATGGCCGGTGCCCATTGTGAAAACAACGAACCACAAACGGTCGGATGGTTGCTATTGTTATCCGTAGAGAATCTTCATTTTGTGGTGGCTTTACCATCATTATGGTTTAACGCAACAGGGATTCGAAGGCGTTGAGTAATGATGTGTGAAATTGTTGAGTAAATGTGTACTGTTGAGTAAAACTATGCACCTTATATTGCAGAAAAGTACTTTTCTTCTCGTTAATATTTAGTAAGCAATGCAGAAATCAAATCAAATAATATCAAAAGTTTGGCCCTCATCTGAGTCACTCATTTCAGCGAAAGCATTCACTTTTTGGCTGTATTTAATATCAAGTACACTAGCCAAACCACTACGACTACATTCCTAATTCTGTTTGGGCCTATTCGGTCTCCTTTTTCCTTGTGGAAGGCGTAAAAGATCTTGAATACATTGTCCAACGATTCTTCATTGCCCTTCCTGTGCATACATAAGCCAAAAACCCTTTTGAGAATTTCTCTCTTGAACGCGACTCTTGTCGGCTTTAAATAGTCTTTGTGACTGGTCTATGTTAGTGCTGGAATGAAATCTCAGCCTCGATCGTCCCGACAGGAATTTTGAATGTACAAGTAACCTCAAACTATACAATCCCCGGTTTGTCCGCCAGAGTCCTAGGTTTTGATGTCCTTTGACCCGAGATATCCGAAATTTTGGACGGCTTCAAAGCTATACGTACGTAATCTTCAACCTGAAGGTGTCTGCCATATCTTCGATTCTCCGGTTGACATCTGCTACATAGGAGAACCGTATATTATTGATGTTTGTGCCATAGTTATTACCATACGTTAGATCTGGGTTGACTCATAAATGAAGTTTCCAACCTCAAGTCTTGGATGCCCATCTCCAGAGCTAGGTTGAAGGTTAAACACGTCAATTCATCCCCTTACACTACATCTTAGGGGTCTTAGGAGTAGCTAACGATCCTGAAAGTATTCCATGTGACTTCGGTCAATGTCATTCTTACAAGTCTGGTAGTATTGGCTGCGATTCCAAAAGAATTAGAAATGCGGTCTTGAAGTCAACAATTAGATGGAAAGAACAGCCCCATTGCGCTAATATCTTCGCCTAACTCTGCAGCATGATAAAGATCTGATCAATGGTTGTTTTTTTTCGTTTCGAAATCCTCTCCTATAATTTCCTACTATTTCTTTTACAACTTGGACTTTAATTGCTGTAATCTATCCTGTTTTTTATCTTACATTTGAGGTGTTTTCCACGATTTCAATTCCAAGCATCGATTTTCAAAGTTTATTATGTTGGTGCCTTGTTATTGTAAAGCCGACGTTTTTCGGGTTTTGTCCAGGATGGTACTATCTCCATTTCAGCATACTTGAGTAAAGTACTGGGCGCCTCCAGCTTTATGCATGCATCATGTTAAACAATGAATTCCACGGCTAGCGACTGCTTCGTGGAAATACATCCAATTTTTGTATTAACAAGTAACTGCTTTTTTCACAGTTCTTTTGTACATGTTTGTGCAATGCACTGGGTGCTTAAAAATAAAAACAAATCTGATCAGTAAAGAAACATGTAAACAATATTATAATTGGATTTTTCTAAACATAACACTGAGTAACAAAAAAAAATAAATAAATACACTTTTTCTATACGTGAACAGAATGGAATTGTTGATCTCAACACTACAAACAAGCTTTCCTACAATTGTTTGTTGACATGTTATTCCTTTTCTCAGCTCTTATTTTACACATCTACCGATTAACACTGCCCGAAACTTGGCCATGTTGTTTACATCAAAACATGATGCAAATGTACATTTTTCCAGTGAATTTTGCACAAATTTGATTTTTTTAATTCACCCCTAAATAAACCTCAACTTCAGTACTAACTGTCATGAACACGGGTCTATGTAGAGCCATCCGTCAAATGTGCGTGGGAAATGTTAAATTTACATTTTAATTTCAAATTACATTCAAATCATTTGCATGAAAATGTAAGCGCAAGTTCGTTTCAACAACTTCGTCAGCTACAGCGATAGATTATTTTTCGATTGAAATGAAATACATCCGTCATTACGTTTTTTGGGTTTCCCCGGCTGAATAGTGTTCAAGTTGTAAAATAAATACACCGTTGGTGAACTATTTTTGATGTATCTTTCAGTTGCTAGTTCGCTCAAAAGATATTTTTGCCCGCAAGAATTTCTGATTCAAAATACATCGGGAATAACTTGTAAATGTGAAATAAACATATAAATAAACCATTCGTTGCAGGCTGAATATTATGTGACTTCGCATTCACACCCTTCGCCAGCATACCAAACACAGTTCCCTTCGCGCACAAAATCTAAATGCAGCTTTGATTGGATTTCTGACGTTCCAGCATCCAGTGCTTCGCCCGTATCGCGATTCGCTTCCTCTTAAATCGGGCGTTTTTTGCTCCTTTTCTATTTCTAACCTATGCTGCTCGTTTGAAACTCTCGCTCTCTCGATGGCCTAGCTCAGTCAGGCCGGCAATTGCCTCAACTCCCTAAGCTCATAAATATTATGATAAGGCAAATGAAATATTATCCACTCATGCAACCCGACCGACATGTATACTCGCATCACAGAACGCGCTTCACTGTGCCTGTTGGTATTTGAATACTTCCCGCTGAATACTTTACGCTGCTGCATGATCCTGCAAGTAAACTACAGCCTAAATCCTGTCACTTACCTACGACAAATTCGCGCCACGATAGTAGAGCGGCAGCAATGTGAAACGAATCACCATTTCCAGTTTGTCACTCGCCCCCTTTTGGGACGGTGGGAAAGTTTCGAGAGCCTTCATTTATGACGCGAAGGTTAACGACTTTTTTCCCCACGACCTCGCACACTAACCACGCCGCACGAGGTCCATGCTGCGGTATGCCCGGTGTCCGTAAGGTGATATTTATTGGAAGGAATGCCTCTCGCCGCCGAGAGCTTACGCGTTTGAGCCGGGTGGCTTAACACGGTGGCGAACGGTAGGTGTAAAAACCGTTCTCAGCCAATATTTTCACCTTTTCTGCACAACCCGATAAAGGCTCCACCGGCGCTGGTTGTTTACACATTCCCAAATTCTCCACCGCAGCGAAGATGTGCGCAGAAGGGCGAAAACGGTTGTGAACGAAAGGGGTTTTTCACAAACCGACCTCCACAAGTTGATGAAAGATTTGTGAAAAATGGTGTGAAGAAAAGCAATCAGTAAACATCGGGAACCGTACCCGCAAAAAAACCCTCCTCCGAACCTATCAAAACTGGAGAAAAATCACGCCCCTATGTCTAGCGGCGGCCCGAGAAGCGATCGAAGGGCGCACCGTTGCCCGTGGAGGTGTATATCGAGCCAAATTTCAACGGCAAGAACAACAAAACGCACACACACATAACCCCTGGTGCCACTTGTGCATGGAAGAACATTTAACCACTTTCACGCTTCTGGTCACGGTCGAAGAAACGTATTTTCGACGGATCATTGCGCTATTCGAATAGTGTGCCCGCCGTTCGTGCTCGCCGGTTGAAACATGCAATTGTAAACCGTTCGCTGAGACGCGATTGCAGTTTCCAGTTGGGAACCTGGAGGGGAAAATCTATTTTCTACCCATTGCTTCACGAGCTTTTTTTCTCTTGCTTAACGATTTACCTTCAATGTTGTTTGGCGTTAAGATGATTTACTTTACTTTCAACAGGATTTGAGCGTTTTTTTGTTGTGGTGTTCTTTCCGATTGCGATGACAGATGAAGGAGTCTGTACAAAAGAAGTTGAATCGTGTTAACGAATAATATTTTTGTGCTGTTTATTTTAACACAAAGCTATTTAATATCATGTTTAGAAAAAAAATATTTGCAACCCAAACAGTCACAAATGTACAAATAATAAATCACAATCAATGAGGTGGTTTACTCGGTTAAATCTTGTTACCTATTTTGATATTACCCAGACATTGAACGTTTATGTTTAACGTGGTACTCGACTAAAACATAGATTAAGACGAAGTTGCTTGATGGCAGCAGAGTATCTCAGTTGACGCAGAAGTTTAAATTGGTATCTTCAGACACCAACAGTGAAATTGTCGCATTACTAAGAGAAATCTTGTTTGCTTTGGGTGTTACAAATTCCACAAACTTCTACAATACAGAAGACTCTATCAGAATATATATCTATTGACGATGCATTGCACTCTGAAAAGTCCTGTAGTCCTCTTAGGGCTTGAGCCCCGAACGTGTAACGTTGTGGCTATCTTAGACATACAGACTTGCAGCATAAACTTAAGTGTTGAAATACGAAGTTTTATTATCATTAACAATCATGTATGTTATGGGCTACACAAGTTCTATAAACTCCTTCAACAAAGAAGACTCCATCAAAATATTCAGGATATTACGAACTCTGATAGGCCTAAAAGTCCTCTTAGGACATGAGTTGTGTACGTCTAGCGGTGGGGCCACGGTCTATCTTGGACATACGTGCATCCAACACCAACTTAACTGTTGAAATCCGAAGTTTTATTATTAGAGGTAATCATGTCTGCTATGGGCTGCATAAATTCTACAAACTCATAAGATCCAAAAGAATCCATCAAGATATTCAGAATATTATGCACTCTGCTATGTCCAGAAGTCCTCCTATGCCATGAGTCATGTACGTCTATCGGTGGGGTTACAAACTAGCTTTGCTATACAGACTTCAAAGACTAACTTAAATAGTGGTCCATATTCCCACCTATTCTACAAACTCCTACAATCCAGAAGACCTAATAAAAAAAAAATTGGGATATATCACACCCTGATACGTCCAGAAGTCATCTCAGGTCGTGAGTCGTGGACGTCTATCGGTGCGGGCTACGCAATATCTATTGAGATAGATAAGGACAGTGAATTGATTGACTGGAGCAAGTGGCGTTAAATCTATTGAAGATTGAATAGATTCAAAAATGGAAGAGAACAGCCCTGGATTGAATTTTTCTGGAAACGAATTAGTGAGCTGACATTATTAGCACGACAGACAGAGACACAACTACTGGTTTTGTGATACTTTTTTCTTATACGGGATTTTTAAAATTTTATAAACAAAGCTGTCTTACTCCTGAAGCTTTTAAATATCTGAAAACGAACAAAAACCCAACTTTACCTTTGAAAATAACATTTTTATCTGCGGATTCCCCTGTAAAATTTTCACAAATTTGAAAACATCCTATTTGGTTCATTATTAGCCACAAACCTATTCAGTCTGATTAGTAGAAATTGAGTTACTACTCTCCATTAAGCCGCTTCGTTAAGTTGTACAACAAGGAACAACAAACCTGTCCATGTTGTAAATATCAATCAATAAAGCATCAAAACCAATATGTTACTGTCACACTACCAACTACTCCATTTCATTCTGCTAATTTATCTTTCGGCGAGGAAATTACTGACGCACAGTGTCTAACACGGTACCGTGTCGTGCTACCTGGTTCCATTTCAATTAACGCTAGACACTTTCATCGCCGTTTGAAAACATCCACACAACGCTCGGCTGTGAGTTATATTGCTGCATTACCCCAAACCAGCTGCGCCAGTGCCATTGACAAATGGTTTGCGATACATTTACAAATTATTCCCCATTTCCGCACTGATCGCCCATGGCATGACATGAAAATTCGGCACCTGTTTTTACATCAAAATATAAAACACGGAATGGAAGAGATTCGTCACTGTTAAACCCAAATTGAAGAACCATTTCAACGACACAACACATCAAACTTGTCGCTCCGAGACCCGAGATGGAATCGTAAAATTAACTCCAATGACACTGGGTGGTCAATTTCGTGGGTGCATCCTGCTGGGAGCCCGGCAAGCAATATCCGCTGGAGCCTGCCACCGTACGGAATTGAAATAAATTAAGATGTTGAAGAAATTGCCTGCTGAAATTAATGACTTATCGATCGACTGCCCCACCAAAAACAAAAATCATCTTCTCGAGAATGTTGACCTTAAGTTACTTGGAAGCACCCCTTCGGAAACAGACACATATAAAATTCAATTAAAATTCCAGTTTTCTGTTGCTGGCTGAAAAAGAAACAATGGTATTTTCCCTGGGCGACTAAGGGAGGAAGCAGTGAGCTATTCAGTAACAGGAAATGGGTCGAAATAAACAAATTGTGCTTCATGAGTTAATAAATGGTGCCATTTCTTAAACACAACTAAAGGCTTTATTCCCTCCAGATGAATAAAAAACCTTTTCCTGTGCTCATTACTTTCAGTTTTGCTAGAGAAGAATGTCTCCCCATGTTTAAATGCAACCATAAACAATAGTTAGATCTGAAATCTGTTTTTAAAGTAATAGAAAAAAACACATTTCACTCTTCAGGGTGAATAATGAACCTCACGCAAATGCCGTGACATTAAAAAGAAATTCAATTTTTGTTAACAGTTGACCTCGGCGAGGTAGAATCACGAACCGCTCTGGCTGTTATGCCCCCCGTTCGCACAAAAACCACCAGCAAAAACAGAACTAACTAACCAGCATCGAAATAACTTCACAGAAGAAACTGGAAAAATGGATGGTTATTTTTCCACCTACTGACTTAGAAACCACTTTCGACACAACGTGACGGAAAAGCGACAAACTTCATTTACTCCACCTATTAGCTGGGTCGTTGCGAGGCTCCACAGGATAAAAAGGAACCGAAAAAGAAAAGAAAATCACCCGCCTTCTTACGGTGGATAGAGATTCCACGCTCTCGTGGAGGTTGTGGTTTGCACACTGTTCGCAAGAAAGTTTAACCGATGCAGGAAGTGTTGAGTTCTTGTAGCGATAAACAAATTACGACAATCACTTTGTCCTCTGCCAATTCTCCGGTCTCCTGTGAGGTCGATAAAGCACCGGCAGAGTTCACCGTTTGCAATAAGGTTCTGGTGAGTTGTTCCAGAGTTCCCTCGTCTCCCTCTTTTGGACACAACTTTCTCCCCGCTTAACGAAAAGCTATGTTTGAATTTTTCCCGCTATTTTCTATTTCCTTCCTGTTTCCCCGTTCGTTTCCCGAACGGGTGCGTTGAGGGTTGGGGATGAAAATTGAAAACATTTTCCATTTTGTTTCCACCCACCAAGGTTGCTAGAAACACGGAACACATGGAAAATGGATGATCTATGTTGGCACTATCACAAGTACTTAAGGTGGTTTATTCTCGAGACTCTCCTGGTCTCACACACACCTAGTGAAAGACTCTTCTCTCGCCTCATTACGCCAAGTATCTCTCGGGGCCTTTATTAATGGGTTCTCATCATTTTTAGCACTCATCTCGCCCGCAAAAGCACTCCATTTATAACGCCGGTAAAC
>KB664165.1:9642019-9674787 GCA_000349025.1 Anopheles minimus | reverse complement strand
TCATTACTTTCAGTTTTGCTAGAGAAGAATGTCTCCGCATATTTAAATACAGCCATAAACAATAGTTATATCTGAAATCTGTTTTTAAAGTAATAGAAAAAAACACATTTCACTCTTCAGGGTGAATAATGAACCTCACGCAAATGCCGTGACATTAAAAAGAAATTCAATTTTTGTTAACAGTTGACCTCGGCGAGGTAGAATCACGAACCGCTCTGGCTGTTATGCCCCCCGTTCGCACAAAAACCACCAGCAAAAACAGAACTAACTAACCAGCATCGAAATAACTTCACAGAAGAAACTGGAAAAATGGATGGTTATTTTTCCACCTACTGACTTAGAAACCACTTTCGACACAACGTGACGGAAAAGCGACAAACTTCATTTACTCCACCTATTAGCTGGGTCGTTGCGAGGCTCCACAGGATAAAAAGGAACCGAAAAAGAAAAGAAAATCACCCGCCTTCTTACGGTGGATAGAGATTCCACGCTCTCGTGGAGGTTGTGGTTTGCACACTGTTCGCAAGAAAGTTTAACCGATGCAGGAAGTGTTGAGTTCTTGTAGCGATAAACAAATTACGACAATCACTTTGTCCTCTGCCAATTCTCCGGTCTCCTGTGAGGTCGATAAAGCACCGGCAGAGTTCACCGTTTGCAATAAGGTTCTGGTGAGTTGTTCCAGAGTCCCATCGTCTCCCTCTTTTGGACACAACTTTCCCTCCGCTTAACGAAAAGCTATGTTTGAATTTTTCCCGCTATTTTCTATTTCCTTCCTGTTTCCCCGTTCGTTTCCCGAACGGGTGCGTTGAGGGTTGGGGTGGAAAATGGAAAATGTTTTCAATTTTGTTTCCACCCACAAAGGTTGCTAGAAACACGGAACACATGGAAAATGGATGATCTATGTTGGCACTATCACAAGTACTTAAGGTGGTTTATTCTCGAGACTCTCCTGGTCTCACACACACCTAGTGAAAGACTCTTCTCTCGCCTCATTACGCCAAGTATCTCTCGGGGCCTTTATTAATGGGTTCTCATAATTTTTAGCACTCATCTCGCCCGCAAAAGCACTCCATTTATAACGCCGGTAAACAAGACGGACATGTGCGCTGGCACTACAAAGCCAACAGCATCGGGAGCGAGCGTGTACGTACGGGTCGATTTGTATTCAGCCGGTTCCGTTGTATTATCGTCCATGTGTTGTACGCACGAGTGACATTTCAAGATTTGTTGGTAAAGGAGAGAAATTCAATCAACACACTGCCGGATGCAGCGGAGTTCTTCTCTTCATTAAATTATGCATTAAATCCCTACCGTCGAAAACTACAGACGATCAAAGCTATTTAATTGAGAATCCGCTTTGATATAGGTAGACACTTATTTGAAGAGGTTGAAATAGCCAATTAAATCTCAATAGTTGGAATTAATTATTATTTTGCGTTAAGTTTATGTGTAATGAAAACATAAGTAGTCCTTTTCTACATTTCGTTTGTGTTGGTTCATGCAATAATGTTCATAGTTGATTCAAATTACTAACAGTCAGTTAAAGGTTTGAATTCATACGCCTGTTTGTATGCAATCACTATACACCATGACCACGTGGTGGACGTTTTTTAAAATATTTTACCTTGAGGACTGTGTTTTGTTTAAAATAATTTAATTTACATAGGTTTAAAATATATATTTTCTCAAACAAACCAATCTTATGAGTATTTAAAATTAATTAAGTCAATAACGGTCGATATCAATTACTGCTCACATATCAATTTCAAGCTAATTAATTCAAACGAAAATACGACCGCGTGGTTGGCGCATTCAAATGTCTCAATCAAAAATGTTAAACATTTAGTTCTGCAAAAAAATCCCGAATCATCCAAGAAATAGACGATCAAAGTAATTTAATTGCCAAGCATTCTCAATACGGATGCGGATAGAGATTTATTTTTTAGATTTTTCGAATAGTAAGCTAATTAAACCTCAATAGTTGTGTGTTGGAGGAACTTTACACCAATATTAATAGTTTAGCGGTGCACTATTTGCTTGGCCAAACTTCCTAACAGTAGAAGGTCAACTTTAAGCCAAATAGTAATAATCCAATATCCGTACCTTTCTTCCATTCCCAAATGCTTCATTACGAGACTTTTTTCATTAGCTCAGAACTATAACCGTGCTATCAGAGAAGAAAAAGTTTGTTTTTTTTTCCATTCAAAAGATATTTAATTGCACGGAAGGAACAAACTGTAGAGACTCGGTTTTCAAATCAATTCAAATTGTGCAACGCAATACAAGCCTGCAAAAAGTTTCTTCCGAAATGTTCAAAAATCGTGATTGGGAAATTTAGATCTGGTGGAACAGCGTGTGATCAACAGGAAGACGCACTCTGGGTACACCTTCAGAGAAGACGCTGATACAGCTAAATCAAGCAGTACACGGTGATTTATGCAATATCTAGAAATTCATCGATTTTGGAGAAGTGCAAAATTAAGAAACTCATTCTGACACCTACGGCGGTGATGTTGTCGCCACCGGACCAGACCGGGAGATCCAAACGAGACTTAATGGCATCTTCTGTAGCGGGGCGTACTCGTTGAAGCAACGTTGTATAAATCTCCAATGCTGACATTTGCCACATACCATTAGATGTAATTTATGTACATTTGTAATTACATCCGTGGTCGTGGCGGGATAACATTTCTACACTGTCCACAAAAGCTTGCCCATGAAAAATATCCCGTCGTTCGCGTTTATCCTCCCAAGCACGTTTCGTGCTATTGGACCGTTTTGCGGTAGTTTGGCTAGATTCTAGTTGCATTGGGCAGATTTAAGGATTTTCGCTAAGGAAGTCAAAGTTAGGGGCATCGCATCTATTCAATCTTCCCGCTAACTTCAGGTATTCGCTTCCTCAGTAATAGAATTTTCTTTTTGTGACGCTTTATTTAAGAAAGCATTCCAAAAAAAAGTCCATTTATTGCACGAATAAACCAAAGTGAAATATATGCCCTAACTTCAGGCACACCTTTTGAACCGAGCGAGGGGACACTGACAAACAATCTCCATTTAAGTCTTTGTTTACTTACGAAACTCGTCGTGTTTGCGCGAGCATTAGAGGAATATTTTCCATTAGCGAGACTAAGACTAAATCAAGCGAATGGCATAACGACATCATCACGCTGTACCGCTTTCAAATGCAAACGATCATTGATGAACCGATACACTTGGATTAGATGGTACGGAAGTGTGAACGCCGACACCGCTCGAAGTGTTTATCTACCCTGAGATGGTGGATCCCATTGGTCGCATTGTCTTAAACGTGACCGTAAGTACAAGGAAGGTGATTAAATGAACCTTAACCCTTCGCCTAATTGGCAATGTAAAATTTCGAAACCAGATTCGCCGTGATTTCAAAGTTTCGAGATTAACTTGCTTGATTATTCTTTTCACAACTTTTTCTCCTCTCGGAACTTTGATGCCGGAAAACGACATTTTTTTTAATTTGGTACTTCTTGACCCTAGTTAACAGCTTTTCGAGGGTTTATTATAATATTTGGCCTTATTTTTTTGGCCTGAACCGTTTTGCTGTTTGGTATGATTTAGTGATTATGACAAGTCGAAAGAGCTCTGAAACGGAACAACTTCAAATTTAATTTCTTGGATTCAATAATTATGTTTAAGATAAATTTGTTTCTACTAAAAACATATCAACATTTCAGTTTTTATTACCAAATTGCTAACGGTCAGTTTGGGATGCGGTTTGAATTTATACGCCTGTTTGTATGCAATCCCGACACATCACGAGCACGTGATGGACCCTTTCGACCCTATTGAATATTTGTTTATTATTGTAAACTTTCTTATTTCATTAATATTCAAAACTAATTAGGTTAATAATACCACAATTCAAACGAAATCACAAACCACGTGTCTGGTTCCTTTAAATGTTTTAACCAAAAAAAGAATAAAATAAAAGTTAGAAGCCCTAGTTCGTAAAGATAAGAAGGAAAAAAGGCTAAAACGGAAAAGCAAGAATAAAGTGAAAACGCTTTTATTTCGATCAACGATACGAAGCACTTCAAACGATAGACTGTAACCGCTTTTTGGTGGGGTGCTTTTCGTGCGAATATTTATGCATCAATTTGTATAAATTAGCAATAAAAATCAGGACTAGAAATTGATCTGCTCGATTATGGTCGGTTCGTTCGACTCGAGCAACAATAAAGCTGGGAATCTGTGGACTTTGGAAAATTAAACGGTTTGGCTATGGAAATCTTGTCTGATACAAATAACTTTAGTACATTGCACCGTAGTAGGAACATCTTTAACTTTCTGATAAACTCTCCACCAAATTTACATAATCATTAATCTTATATGTTAATAAAACACAGTTTTGCATTGTTATTATTTTAGTGTCAAATTTTTTTTCCGTTTTTGCTATATAAAACTTGTTTTATATGTTCGGTAAAAATCAATAATTAATGGGAAATTAAAATAAAATCTTTCGACAGCTTGAAACATTTCCCACGAACCGTGTTTAAACTTCAATCCTCAACCCGGACAAGATAACTTTTTTTCCCTCTTTTTTGTGTGTATGTACAAACAGCCCACTTACTACGTCACTAAATGGCACTTGAATGTTTTCAGCAAGCCACAAAACCACAAAGCCAAAGACAAGCTATCTTCTATCAATGCTGACCGTACCCATCAAATGGCCGGTGCCTAACCTTCGTCACTCTGCTCTTCGTCGGGTGTCGCTTTTCTTTCCAGACCGTTTCGGTGACCGTTTCGGTACTAACGCTGACATTCATTTCGATCGATCGATGGTATGCGATATGCTTCCCTCTGCGCTACAAACCGAGACCCGAACGTGCCTGGCGCTCGATTGCCGTCATTTGGCTCATTGGCTTCCTGTCGGGTAAGTTCCCTAACCTCGACCCTTAAGCTTCCTTTCACGGTTGCCCATCATCGCTTATCATCCAGATTTATCTGGCCGCTCAGTGCATCGGTTGACTTATCAAAATATTTATGATTAATTATCAGCTCGTTTACAGCAGGGTTTATCGCTTTCTTCTGTTCTTTTTTATGTCCGTAACGATGTATTGCATACATAATGTATTAATTTCGTTTTAGAATAAGATTGTTCTCAAAAAGCTGTCCAAGTTGCGTTCCTTCCAATTCATAATCAGTCAAACACAAGCGTTTTAAACAATGAAATATTTTACATTTGGCGTTACCCATTTTAACTTCCTATCCTCAAGGTTAAACATGAACAAAATACTTACAAAAAAAGGAAGGAGAAATTAACATTCCACTGTTACGAAACCTCCCCCGAGAAGCATTGCGTTTCGTCATTTAACACGCTGATGTCTTTAATCTAATGCAGCACCATCTGCCGCATAATCGGGAGTGGAAAACATGATGTTTTGAAGCATCCTCCCCCTAGCTAGCGCACGGCATTTGGACATCTTGCGAAGGAAATGCTACAGAAGCGTTACGGTTACCCTAGACCCATTAGATTTTATAACCCCGTTATCGCACAATGAAACATCAAAATGCGTGAAGATATTCACAAATAGGAACCATCCCTGTCTGGACGAAATGTTGATGGAGGTACAAATTAAATCAATTGATTTGTCTCTAGTCGGAGGTAGCCAGAATAGAAGGTCTACAATTTCTGTTTCGTTTTGCAAAGTTTTACTAATAGGCTACTTAAGGTAATCAGTAGAACTTATTCCCATGTTTCTGAATTCTTGGAAATCATAATTCGATACAATACAGGGCGTGGAGCTGTTAATTCTTATGTTAGGATCTTTTAGATTATTAAAATTTAGACAAAGTGTATGATTACAATAACTCTTAGAATAGAATTCAGAATTGTTCTGTAACAATGGAAATAGGATTTCTGATATTTCTCTTTGAAACGTCTCAAGAAAATATAACCAAAGTTTAACCCTCTTTCAAAGTCACAAGGTCACTGCAAGTCCCACTGAACTGTCCAACTTAGAAATGATTCCTATAATCTTTGCCAGGCTTTGGGTTAGAAATGGATATTTAATATCCAACACATGAGCTCAAAAAGATGCAAATTTATTCTTGATGAAGTTCAACCAACTCCCAATGCCTTACCATTGTCTGAAAACTTCATACTCTTCAGAGATGACAGATTTCAGCATGAAACCAATCAAAATACCTGGGAAATCAATTTTCCGGTTTAAATTGTTTTCCTGTTTTAATTTTGGAAACTGGAAGTGAAACTTTAGTGTTTTAGGCTTTCCCAAAAGTGATTATATTAAATACGTGATCTCCATTAAAGCAAGGATTTAAAGAACCAAGAAACAAAGGAAAGTTCCCTGAATAAGGAACAATCACGGGACATTAGAATAGACATTGGATAAGAATTGTATTTGATGTGAAGTCTTTGAAAGTTGTCATTAGACACGAGTAATTTAAATCTGGCAGTAAATTAACCGACCGTTCCAAGCAAATTGTTTAACCATTTTTATTGCCTGTTAGTTCAAACACTTCAGATATAAAGTTCCGTTTTGAAAAGGCTGTACAACGTTCAATATAAATCTATTAACCGTTAGACATTACACATTTTAAAGCTGACAGAAAATTAATTAGCCGTTCCACGAAAATGTTTAACCGTTTTTATAAAATTTTGTTAATCGCCTATTTGTGCAAACACTCCAGGTATAAAAATCCGAATTGAAAAGGCATATATAACAACGCCCTATTAGAAAGCATCAAAATAATCAATCAAAACAGAATCAAACTACTTACATCGAACCAACTGAACCGTTTGATGGACGGGCTTTAAACATTCCAATTAGAAAGAACTGCAAAAAAAAACCGGATAAGCTGAGCGAACAATTTCAATTACATTGCAGCCCGCGTACGTGGTACGTGTACGTATCCCCATTTCATTTGCTCACTGCAACACCATTTCCGTGTGTTCCGTGTTTTTCTAAGTGCCATATCAAAGCACATTTACTTTTGCAGTTTTATTAAAAAAAACCCTGCTTCTTCTTCTTACATCCTCTACCTCTCTCTCTCTTCCAATGCAACGGTTCTCTCTCTCATCTGCAGATCTGCCCGAGTTCCTGGTACTGACAACGAGACGCAAAAAGTTACGCTTCGACATCAAACTTTTCACCCAATGTGTCGCAACGTGGGACAACGAGACGGAAAAAACTTTCTACATCGTGAAGTTTGTGATCCTCTACACGTAAGTAGGAGTGTCGACAGAGGGGGAACATTTCCGTTCCTTTTCATTTACCGACAACATTTGTGCCATTTTGTTTCCCAAAACAAATAACATTCGACTTTTGGTGGGTCTTTTCTTTTCGAGTTTGATTTCGAAATCTTTCACATACTAAAAATAGCACTGGAACATTAGCCAAATCAATACCTAATTCCTTCAATGTATGAGACACCACCACAACAATTTATCATTTAGTGCCTATATCCCATCTACAAACATACACGCACATACAATACAAATCGCCTGTTAAGTAACAATCAACAAGATTTACCTTTAATTGATACCAGATAACATGATTGACACCTTCGCATGTTGGCTTTACCACAAATGGAGCCGAAAATCACGCCACAAGCAAACAAAGGGGAAAGTTCTAACCATCCATTAGAACAACTCCTAATCAAAACGCACTCAACCTTGTTATCGCATTGATCGCAATTGTGTCCCAAGCTCGCACAAACGTATTCATGTAAAGCAGAGATGTCAAACATAGGGCCGCATGTGGCAATCTTCAGGAAGGCAATTCGCAGTAAAAACCTCACTGGACCATTTTTGTCTCGACGAATAAAAGATGGGACATCCCCTTTTCATTCTTTTGTGAGCCACAACAAGATCATCTTCGGGAATTTCGTGTGCACTATGTATTGAACATCCCTACTGATATTTACAGTAGGAAAGGAAAGGTAGCATTTGCCCGACGAGTATATGCCAAGTAACCGCGAGGTACGTCTCGATCAAGGCTATTATATGAGACCAGGTGGTGGAATACAGAGCGATTTGACGTTTTCCGCTCTGAGGTAAATTCAGCGGGCCGACGAGAGCTCTGCTGTCACATTTTATCGTTGATCACGTTGTTTATTTGTTGAAAGCTATTAACAGTGCGTGTAAATACGATCTGATTTATTAAACTTTTTTTTTTTTGCGATTCGCGAAAAGTTATTATTGTTTGACAATAAGGAAGTGTTGCAGTGTTATTTTGTGCGTAAAAAACTAAAGGAATAATGCCAAGTCCATGTGCTGTTGCCTGCTGCAAGCATAACTAAACGGCAGCTAACAGGCAAAGGCAATATGATAAAATTTCATAGATTTCCATTGCACGGAGAGGTACGGGATCATTGGAATCGGTTTTGTAGACGAGAGAATTGGACATTGGAATCCTCCAAAATGTGGCGTTATTTGTTCTACGCATTTTCGTATTCTTGATTAACGACTGATTTGATTTTTAAATCTGACGTATGTGCTCTGAAGATGTCGACGGTCGAAATAGCTATTCCACCACCTGGTCTCATATAATAGCCTTGGTCTCGATGTCCATAACGACCAAACACGTTCGTCTTCGCCGGAAAGAGCTCTTTAACAAGAATGTTCCGCCGATGTGTCTGGATTCCCGTTTAGTACTCCAACAAAACTAGCATGGACTAGCGCATCTGCATGTTAAGTTCAGTTTATCTAAATACTTTTGGTCTTCTGGTCCAAGCACTTGAAACGACCGGCAGGTTATTTAGTGGACTAAAACAAAAAACGGGCAGGTTATTTAGTTGAACTACTGTTGTTGCTTTACGCTGACGCTGTTTTAATGCGTCCGTTAAAAGAGAATTAAAATGCAGATAAGGTTGGCAGGTAGTAATAATTAAAAAGATTACTTATTACTCAAGTAAGAGTACCGTTGATGATTCTGTATTAACTGTAAAAGTTAAAAGAAATTCTCCCACGTGGTCAAACGAGTTTGACATCACTGGTGCAAGGGTTTAGTAATGTGACTGTTGTGTGGGTTGTAATATTTATCGTTCATATTTGTTACACACTTTGTGCCCATCCGATCGACCACCACCACCAATCGTACCTATCGATGTGATACAACAAATCGAAAACAATCTCACCAGCTCTCTCTCTCTCTCTCTCACTCTCACTCTCGTGTCACCGATCTACCTCTTTTGGAACGAATCACTATAATCAGCTTAGAACCGGTGCTTCCGTATCCGTGTGCCCATCTGTTTCGCAAGCCCCGCCGATGGTACATGACATTATGGTGCGTCCCTTGCCAGAAGGCTCAATTTCGGTGTGATGGTATGAAAGATATCTTTTTTCTTCATTCGGCACGGCACAACCGCGGCACCTTGTCGCTGCCGGCAGTAAACCGGCAGTGTAAGCAGTGTAGCAAAAAAAAAAGCAAAAACACCACCCACTGTTGTCAATGTGCTATGAAGAACAAAAGCTTCCCTCGAGCATTTTCTTCCGTAGCGAAAGCTTTGATTTTGATTTTCGTGTTGAAAAAAGTAACCCAACGGCAATGGACGCAAGAACACACACACGCACGCAGTAATCCCTACCACATGAGCCGAGTGAATTAAAGACGATCCGGAAGTGGTCGGTTACCGGAAAACGATAACGGCCCTGGCGAACGGTTGGGAGAGCGGATGCTGGTGAAGGAAATAAATTCGAAAACATAAGGCCACGTACTTATTCGAGCGTTTGCGAATCAGATTTTACCCAATGATAAACCTGGCAAAACCTTATTCACTGACATTCAACGCCCATCACGGGCTGGGGGGAAAGCCTTCCGGCGGTCGAAGACGTTTGTTGTTCCCACACGCGAACCAGCTGGTTCTTTCGTCGAACATTCCTGCCGTGTGAACAATACGTTCAAAGCGAGAGCTATTTGCCGGCTGGGGAAAGGGAGATGGTTGTATTGTTTCTGTCCACCACCCGCTGTACCGGATGTGGATATTGGATGTAGATTTGCGCTCCCACAAGAATTCTATTGACATTCCGCTGGATAGAATAGGACGCATTTCCACGTAGGTTATTCACATGACGCCCTACACGGTGTTGGTATGTTGTACTATTCTTATACCTTCAGTGTTCTGAAACACATCGCGCTTATAAGGGGAAAACCACGGAAATTTTGAATCACAGCCCCACACGTGACATTGGTTGAACCCCAATCATTTTAATTTCCCACCAGGATTGTGCAAAATGCAGTAAAATTCCACAACAACACACGCATTTTGTGGCTCACGTGCAAGGGAAGAATTCGAAAGAAAGGTTGTCGTCTACATTGCCAAGATTTATCAAGCGAAAATAAAGGAACAGAGCTTGAAATGTATTCTTTTCGTTAGAATCCATGATCAGCGAAACAGACGCCAAATTGCAGGGGTTTTCAGCTGAAGAGCGAAAGTTTGGATTGTTTCTTGAATTTTGAATTTTGTAATATTGTAAAAATTTCAATGGATTCCATAAAAACATGCTCAGCTGACAAAATTTGCAAGGATCTTACAACAATATGTAAGGAGTGAATGCTTTGCGGTTTCATCTTCTTACATAAAGTGGACGTATCTTCTTCTACATATTCCACTATAACTTGAAGAATTTATAAATGGTCTAAATTTACTTTCTACGTCGTGGAAACCTCTCCAAAACCTGGAACATTTATGTGCGATCAGTAATAGGAGTAATACATATACAGTTCTACTAAAAACTGTATATTATTTACTAAAACCAAACCCGAAAGTTTAGGAGCTTTTAGTCAATTTTAGCCATTTTTTTGTGTTTTTATTTGCATTTATCCTTCAAAGCTAACAAGGCCTGCCCCAGGTGAAAGAGAAAAACAGAAGGAAGTGGGAAAGAATGTCTGAGTTGAGAAATTTAGGCATATCAAGATGAAATGCAGTACGGGAATTTTAGTACACTGTTTTAGTAAAGATTCATGGACCAAATACTAAAAATTACCTTTCTCACGAATACTACGAAAAGTTGTTTATTTTATTAATGTCTAAATTTTAAGACAATTTTTCTATTTTAATTCGAGAATTCATAGTCTTCGTCAATTCTGATCACTGCTTTAAACTTTCGATCCACTATCTACCATGCTAGACACTGTAATGGATCTCATTAGGAAAAATCTAATATGCTCCATCCTCTAAAAATCATTCCAAAATATTGTTGTGCCACGTATGGTTTATAAAAATTCATTGTTCAATACTTGTTGCTATTGCATACATTGTTGTACTAAAACATACGTTATACTAAAACTGAATACTAAAATATTTAAAACTAAAACATTCAACAAATTATTGAAGCAATATATAAAAAACACCAAACTCAGAGAATTCCTATACTTGCCAAAAGGACTATACATGTCGATATACGATAAAACTATGCCGTCTCCCAAAAAAAACACCACCGTATCAATGACCCCATCCAGTTTAGTGTGCCAAACTAAGGCACAATGTAAACATTAGCCAACCCCCTCGCATATCCAATAATCATTATCACCATTGTTTATTGTTTTCATTTCACGGTGACATCGTTGCCGTAGTCCCAACGTAATACCGTGTAGCTTTCGTTTAATTTATCCCCTTCGTCCCGCTGCTGCAAGTAACCGGTCCAGTGTGTGTCCGGACACACACGTGTAAGCGCAGATTGTAACGTCGTCTGGTTTCGCACATTTTCTCCACAGGCTCCCGCTTCTATTCATGACCGTAGCCTACTTCCAAATCGTACGCGTACTGTGGCGCTCGGACACCATACCCGGCCATCGGGAATCCCGCAATCAGCCGTGTGGCAGTAAGTATCTCCCGTAAACATTTACGCTGTTAATTTCCTGTTCCGGTTGCGATTCACCCCAGAAAACTGACCGGGCGCCGTTTGGTTCGTCCAACATTTCGGCTTCATTTCCCACAAGATCGTTTAGCAGCTCATTCCACCGCTTAAGCGTTTGTTTCCCATCGTTCCATGTGAACGGTCTCGTTTGACGGGGTAAAAAATCGACACTACCCCATCATTCAGATTCCAGACTGTCTTCAACGTTCCGGACCGAAATGTGCCACACTCGCATACTTGCGTACTATATGGCACTTCAAGCTTCACAAAGCTTTCCTTCTTTTCTCCATCCGTTATGTGTTTGTTTTATCGAAACACATCTTCTTTTTTGTCCTGCGGTACTCATTTTTTCTTTTACTCGCACCAGTCCACAGCACCAGGACGACACTGAATTGCGTGGGTAACACAAGCACCATGGGCCAGCTGCGAGCACGCCGGAAAGCAGCAAAAATGTTGGTAGCTGTAGTGATCATGTTCGCCGGTTGCTATTTCCCAGTGCACATGCTAAACGTCGCAAGGTAAACATTAGCGAAAGCTGTTCCTTTTTTTCCTTCTCGAAGCGATCAAATCTGCACCACGCTACTAAGCCCAACGGAGGCGGGATTTGGTGAGCGAGTGTACATTCGTGACCATCAGTATCCGTATCACTTTTCACGCATGCATTAAAACAGAAAAGACAAACACCACACAACCAGTGGAGAGATTAGTTAATTTTCAAATTATTTTTTCATGCATTAGGCGTACGTACAAGTTCGTACAGTTTCTAGCAAAACATTTTAAAAGTTTCATCCAAAAGCTATCTTCTTTCTCAATGTATGCATTTAGTGTCTTTTAGTATGTTTTGTTTGTAGATTTAAAAGCGACTTTCTATTCTAAACGCCACTAAAAATTAAGAATCTTTAAAATTTAGACAGCTTTGGATTCCAATTTAATCGGCCATCTTATATTGCAAGTAGACAAGCCAGAGATATCGAAAGCGTCATCATCGAATGACAAACCAGATAGTCAAGGCGAGAAGATCATACTTTATATTCGGTGGGACCAGCTGAGAATGCTCTATTATGAGCTACTTAAAATAAACATAACGATCAATGAGGTGATTAACTTATTGAAGACATTCCGTACATTTCTAGAAGGCTGGAGGGAAATACTTTTAACAATTAATGTTAAAAGTCTTTAACAATCTTTTACAAAATTATAATATAAAAAATTAAAAAAATAAATGTAAACTATTTTTGTTTACTCCTAAAAAAATCCAACAAACAAACTGGCATGATCGTATGACATAATTTTAAAGTGAATTGTTATTGATATGATTTATTTTTTGCATTCCTCATTCTTTCTTCCAGGTATACTATCGATATAGGACAAAGTGATATCGTGGCTGTGCTATCTTTATTTTCCCACTGGCTCTGCTACGCAAACAGTGCCGTTAACCCTGTGATCTACAACTTCATGAGCGGTACGTATCTACCACAATATCGATCAGGTTCGCACAATCACGATCAATTTTTAAAGCATTTCTCTAGCAAGGCCTTATTATAGTATGATGCATTGTTCAAGATGCAATCAGGATATGTATCCAAAAACGCATCACAAGAACAATCGCCATATTTTTTTGTTTGGTAAACGTTTTAATGCATTGACTGCAATCAATGCCATACCGCTTCCAGAAGCATTTTTGGATTTGTTCCCATCAACCGTTTACCTTTCCCGTGCAGCGTACAGTTTGTTTTATTCATAGCCCATAGGATGGACCTACTACAAGCAGCTGAGGCAACATGTTCATCAAGAGAGTGTTACAAACAAAAACGATTGAAAGAGGAGTGAAACAATATTCTGTCAGCGACATCATGCAACCGTGTTTACACACTTCGTTAGACAATATCGTATACGGGGGACCCTGCTGCACGATCTGCAGGTTGCGTTGTTGTGTTGCAAAGGTTGCAAAATCAATTATGTATGTACGCCCTCGTTGTATCAAAAGAACTTAGGGAGGGCCATTCGGACGGGTGCCCGTACATTTCATCTACACTTCACACCATTCACCGTACGACGCCGTGACACGATTAACTTTTGATCCTTCGTCCATTGCAGAGTGGACACAGGAGTTTGCATCGTTAAATTAAGTATGCTTTCGGAGCGAACGATCCGTTATGCTTTGTTTTTTCGGGGACGGATTCGATTTTTTGTTGTTTAAACTGTGTTTCATTTTAATTACAACTTCCAAACATTGGACCATTCGGTAGCGTTTAATAATGGATCGTTTGCTATGTATGTTACAATTAAACCGTTCAATCAATTTTCAATTTTGCTTTAAATTGAAATATCTACCAGCAGTTAAGAACGATACGTTTGATTTACTCATTTACTCAAAATGTTTTCCGTTCCATCCATTCTAGGGAAATTCCGCCGTGAGTTTAAAAATGCACTGGAAAAGTGTCGCTGTCTGAGAAGTTCCCACGCCTACGGGGGTCGTGTCGGAGGTTACGACGATCGTTCGCTTTGCCACACGGCTACGCGCTTGAACGTGAGCCCCAGCACGCGAAGCAATTACCATTTGGCCAGTGTAAGAGATGCCAGGTTTAAGGTTATTTCACGTTTTTCACTTCCTGTACTTGTACGTTCTACGTAGCGCCATGTTTGCTGTCACTTGCCCACCTGCTCACAGCTCTGTGAATGTGGCGGGAAACAAAGATTTATAGTGCGTTAATATTTCTTTTAATGTGTCCCTTTCGTGGCGTTCCACAGCAACACACCCAGCAGACGTCATTCAACGGCAGCCGACATCAGCATGGCCGGAACAGCATCAATCATCCCGGCAGTCTACAGCCACAAATCTCGCCAATCTCCGTCGAGGAACGGATGGCGCTCACCAAAAGCTTGGACGGCGAAACCCTTCAGCTGACAAATCGGAAAAATTCCTCCACCCTCATCGGCAACAGTGGCAACGGTCTGGGGCATGGAAAAACCACTAGCAATGGGAATGGTGCCGGGAACGGGAGCCAATCCCTGCTCCACCATCATCATCATCGCGCTCATCAGCAGCAGCAACAGCATGGCGAACAAATGCTGCCAGATGGTGGCGGCGGCACCACCGACGATGGTGCCACCACTACCAAGGAACAATCTGTCACTGGTCCAACGACCATGCTAATGATAGTGAATAAATCGAGCAATTGTAAAATTGGCGGCACTTGACAGGCAAAACTGCACGTGTCCTGGCGGAAACCGCGTCCGGACGGTAAACCCTGGACGCAGGTGCAGTAGGGGCAGCATTACCGCTTGCTTATCTAAACCGAAACCGTGAAAGTCAAAACTTAATAGTACGCTCTTGGCATGGTGCACATTTAGATAGTATTCCAAAGAAGTAGGATTACGCGCGAGTAAATGTACATTAAATATGATATCTTGTCTAAGGACGGTGGTCGGACAGAGGTTTCGTTGAACCCCCTGCAAATGAATGTATTATTCAAGTCAACTAGCCAGCAACGAACGAAACGAACGAAACCCCAATAACCACTAAATCCAACGCCATCAATTAACTACTTGTGGGAGTATCATCTCTGGCCAACGCTTTAAACCCGTGGCAATCTAACTAAGCGAGTGAACTGGGAACGAATGGTGTGGAATAATTTTACTGCTACCGCTTGCAGGAATACAAATGCTTACAAAAAATTCCCAAATGCCCATTTCGCTGCTAGTCAAGTGCCGGTAAAGCGATGCTACCTGTTGGATTGATACTCTCACAACTTAGTTGTTGCACTGTGTGAATGCATCACAATCGATACACGCGAGCACGCCGCAATGTACTTCCAAATCGATTGTGATGTTGTTCAACAAATCATCATCAGACCGAGGACAATGGAACCAAGCTAAGGTTCTTGGTGAGGTTATGAAGTTTGTCCCTGATGGGCAATGGGATAAACTGCACAACTGACAGACGCATCGTGTCCGACCTCCAAACCGCAAACGTATTTTTATTCCACTGAGTAAGAAAGTTTAACTCTATATATAGCATGTGTAAAAAGAGTACACTAAAACTATCAAACGTCTGTTATTATGCTCGGTGTTGCACTGCTGTGAACAGCAAAAGATGATACGAAATCCTTGTAAATATTGTTATAGTCCAATACATTCGTGTAACGATACTTTCTGTATAAACGATGATCTAATTGTGCAAAGAAGTCAATAAAGTAACTAACGGTACACGGACCACGAATGCGAATAAGCTGCCCGTGAAAGGATGATATCAGAGTGAGGTTATGAATGATATACTAGATTGCCATGTTGTAACGGTCGATCGTTCGATCGTTGCAATTCATGCTTTAAAATACAAATGATGACAGATAAACGGGTTTTCGTTGATTTTACTCACTTGCTACGCATGAAATAAATAAAACCGTCAATGAAGATTACATTACTACAGTCTGGTGTCCAGAAACACAGATTTTTATGAGAATACATCCTGTACTGAAATGAACACGTGTTGTAGCCCATTAAATTGATCTCCTTTTTCACACCTGTAACCACCTAGCTCAGCTAAACATAGGAATTAAGACGCAAACAACAGTTATTACAACGTAGAACTATTGTTTGGAGAAACACGTGTTGGAGTACAGTATTTTCAAAAATCAACTGTGGTTTTTTATCTGCCCAAATCGATGAAGCGCCTACCCGGACCAAACGGTTGCTCGATTTATTTTCCACCCATCGACTCTCAAACTAGGCTGCGTAAACGCGTGCCTTACCGAAACGTCAATCATCGCACAATTTGTATACAGTAAACAGCAACAACAATAATCCGCACCGCATCTGGTACGGAATAAGTGAAAAACCGCTGTTAAATCGTTACTCAAGCATACCACCATGGGTGAAACGGCAATGGAAGATTGTAAAGGTGACGACGGGCCACAGAATGTGCTGGACGCATTCCAAGAGAACGATAAACTGCGCGTATTCCAGCTGATAGACGGGCTGCATGACAAATCCGTCACGGAGGACGACTTCGAGCATGCATACCAGGAATATTCGGGGATATTTTCCAAATACCAAGAGCAGCCCCACCTGCTGGACCGTAGCCTGGAAGAGATAGTGAACAAAATCATTCCATTCCTGCATGAATCTGAGACTGAGCTGCACGCGAAACATCGTGCATCGAAATATCTCTATCAGCTGTGCAAGGTGCGCACGTTTAAGGCGTTCGTGAAAAATCTTCCACATGAAGTGCGTCATTTGCCGTTCGTGTTGACGCTAGTGGAGCAACAGAATCTGGACGATTGGCAAAACTGGGAAACGCGTTACATGGGACTGCTGTGGCTATCGCTACTCGTGCTCAATCCGTTCGATTTGAGCCGGCTGGATACCTCCGAACAGGGATGTCCCACCACCATGGAACGTATCTACGAGCTGTGCAAAGCTAACTGTCTCAAGGATGATAGTTGTACGCCGGTGGCCGCCTTTCTGGTCGCCCGATTCGTCATACGAAACGATGCAAAGATGGTGTATTTGGAGAAAATGTTCGACTGGGCGATGGGCGTTAACAAGGATTACAGTGTCGATGCCAACATTGGCCCTCTGACGGCGATTGCCGCCATCCTGAAGCATGGCAAGCGTGAGGACCTACTGCCCTGCGTAAAAACGCTCAGCAATTGGGTGCTGCACTTGGAGTACGAAACGATATCCAAGGACTTCAAAATCTATAAAACATGCATCAAAATCTGCCAACGGATTGGGCTCGTGTTGTTACCGCCGAAAATTGCCAAATGGCGGTACCAGCGTGGTGCACGTTCGCTGTTAGCTAACGTACAAAAAACCGTCACACTCGCTTCTTTGAAAGAGGTGCAGCAAACGGAATCGTTGCCGGAATGCACGGAAGAAGAGGATGACGTCGATGACGAGGAAGTACCGGGCGATATTGAGGAAATCGTCGAACGGTTGTTGCTGGGATTGAAGGGCAATTCAACGATTGTTCGCTGGTCGTCGGCAAAGGGCATCGGTCGGATTACTAACCGACTGCCCAAGCTGCTGGGCGATGAAGTTGTGTCATCCGTTATTGAACTGCTGAATCCGCTCGAACAAGATGACGCTTGGCACGGTGCATGTCTAGCATTGGCGGAACTCGCCAAACGTGGTCTACTGTTACCATCCCGACTGTCCGAAATCGTTCCACTGCTCCTGCAGGCACTGGTGTACGATGAAATCCAAGGTTATCGCAATGTGGGACAAAACATACGAGATGCCGCATGCTACATGTGCTGGGCTTTTGCCCGGGCATACCACCCATCCGTACTGCAACCATTTGTGGAGCGCATCGCTTCGGCACTCCTCGTGACGGCCGTTTTTGACCGAGAAATAAACTGCAGACGAGCGGCTTCCGCTGCATTCCAGGAGAGTGTCGGCCGGTTGGGGAATTTCCCGCACGGAATCGATATTCTTACGACGGCCGATTTTTTCTCCGTCGCGGTAAGGAGTAATGCATTTTTGAACATTAGCGAATACATCGCAAAGTTCCATGAATACAAATACAACTTAATAGGTGAGCGAATTTGAGATTGTTTAATATTTAAAATTATTATTTATCACATTATTTTTGTTTATCCGTCTGTAGATCATTTAATTACGCGCAAAATTAACCATTGGGATACGAATATCCGTGAGCTATCGGCCCAGGCGCTGAGTAATCTGACAAAGCACGCCCCACAATACATGCGAGATTCGATCGTGCCACAGCTGTTTCAGCTGGCCGAGTCAACCGAGCTCAATACGCGCCACGGTGCGGTGTTGGCTTTAGGTGAGGTAATAAACGCATTGCAAGCGCTGAACGCACTGCAAACTGGCGATGGGCAGGAGGACTTTATAAACTCTAAAATCAGCGAACTGGCCGGTCAACTGATAAGCAAATATCGGCAACGCGGGCAGTTTAAGGGAATGAGTGGCACGTACATGAAGCACGGTTGTGCCAGCTTTATTCGAAATTGCAGCGAAGCTAAACTGCCGATCGCGCAGCGAGAATATTTAGGTAAGATTGAGAACTGGCTAATGACAACTGGTTGTCGATCTAATAAAGGATCCCCTTCACAGAATCATGGCAACTGCTGCTGGATGAGAGCATCGTGGACGAGAAGTCAACGACACGGGAACAGGCAACGGCAGCGTTTTCGAAATTTTGTGATACATATTACCGGACGGAATCGACCGATCGTTTGGGTAGTCTGATCGATACCTACATCAGAGAGATGCGCAACACACAGATCGAACACAAAGCACAAGGCATCGTGTCCGCGCTCGGTTCCATGCCACTGTTCATGCTCGAACTACGCCTGTCCGAGATCGTATCGGTGATCGACGTTAAAACGATCGTACCGGAAATGTTTGCCATGGGTTACAACCACTCGGAACTGCGGCGGGATTGTATACGCGCCCTGATGAACATTATCCAAACGGTTGGATTCACCCATTCGGAGAAAGCGAACGAAATACTTTGTGGACCCGCGTTCGGTTGCTATTTGCGGGCCCTCGAGGAGTATGCACTGGACAACCGTGGTGACATTGGTTCGTGGGTTCGGGAAGCGAGCATTAACGCACTGTACGCTTTCCTAACGAAATGTCCACCGGCGTTACTCACACCACAGCACGTGCAGAACGCATTGATTGCGATTGCGAAACAATCGGTCGAACGTATCGATAAAATCCGTGCTGTGGCGGGCAAAACGTTCACCTCACTGATCTACCACGAGCCACCGATACCGCACGTCGAGCATCGGGAGGAACTGCAAAGTATATTCCCACGGGACACTACCGAGGTGCTGTGGCTGTTCCCCCATCACACATTCCCCATGTTCATACACCTTCTCGGCATACCGGTGTACGTGGAGCACGTATCGGCCGGGCTGATACTAAGCGTCGGTGCACCGACCGAATCTCTCCACACGTGTGCATCCAAAACGCTGAACGATTATCTAAAGACGCACCAACCCTTCATCGAAACGTTCGGTGCGGTAGTGTTGAAAATACTGAAGGAGAAAACCATCAAGGATACGCTCTTCATTACGTCCACATTTCAGTTCCTCGCCGAGCTGTTAAACTCTTCCGCGAACGCGAAAGTGCTGCTTGCCGCGGACGACACCTCGGTAGAGTTTGCCGAACCGATCTTTAACCTGGTGAACGGTTTGGTAACGCAAACCAAAAAACACATCGATTCCATTCCCGTCTACTGTACGCTGATGCTGTCGCCGAAAATCTGCAAACGCGTACTGAGCAAGCTAGTCGTGTATCTCGGCATGGTGTGCGTGAATATACGGCGTGAAACGGCACTGAAAATGTACGAAACGCTGCTGGTGTACGGGGATCAAACGTGCATACCGGAGGCAACACTCGACGACGTGTTGGTTTGTCTCAGCGAGGAAAAGTGGGACGGCGAGCTGGAGGAAGCGCGCCAGATTCGTAACAAGCTGTGTGCACTGATGGGCATAAAGCCACCGGTGACAAAGGCGAAGAAATAATTTCCGCTACTTTTGCAAGTGATCGTGCACCCGTATTGCTACATTTAATAAAATTGAATGCCTTACTAACATTTACATGCTTTCACATTCAAGGTAATTCGAAATAAACGTATTTATCAATCTAATAACAGTTGAAACACGATGCGTTTTATTTAATGAAATTCCCCTACTGCTTTCTGTTTGCAAAATGTCTAAAGCAGAAAAAATACTTCATTTCAGTAACTGTCATTTTAAATGTGATTGTGCTACTAGCGTTTTGGGTCACGCTGTTTGACGTTTGTGCCCAATGTCCCAAAAAGGTGTGTGTGACAGTTGAACGAACAACCCCTGCCCCTGCACAACTACCCCTTGTGCATTATTCTGCTTGCTTCCATCATTCGCCCTTACCAGACACAAACAATACTTAGGGAGGCTAGCTAAATTACATAAAATCGGACCACATTAGCCGGCCCTTCCAACTGCAGATTTTCGCCGAGTCGCCCTGCAGCTGGCAAACTGTGTGCTGTTCGGCGAAACAAGATTCCGGAAAAAAACGGACGAATACGTGAATAGGAAACTGTAAACAGAACGCATTTCACAGCACATACACAAGCAGCAGCACCACGGAGGTCGTGTGTCGAGTGTTTTGGGACAATTAAAAATATCCCGTGCGGAGAAAGTTACGCACACACTGCGGTAGAATTGATTAACTTTTTCGGGTGCGATATTGATTTGGTGGTGGTCCCAACGGGGTTTTAGTGCGGCACCCTAAGCATGGAGGGTGGTGCTGCAGCAACGTGAGATGAACCAGTGCCACAAGCATCATCGTTCGTGAATCGGTTTTCGAAAGCGAAAATTGACCACGAATCGGTATAATCAGGTAGGTTTCACAACCGTGCCGAACCGTTCCTATGGTAGCAAACCGGTCGCGGTGAACATGCAGTAATTGAATCCTAGGTGGCTTAGTCATTCGCTTCAAGATTGTTGTTCCAAGGGCGAGCGAAGGGAAAGCAGAAAGTGTAAACATGCCTCTCAGGCGGCTGAAGCGCTCGCAGCATGTCAATAGTCCGCTTGATTGTTATCATATGATAAGGTCACGTTAGATAGATGAAAGCATGAAGTGAGTATTGCACAAGTTACTTCGTACGAATGGTGTGGCAAGATATATACCGTAACAAAATTTAGCTAATTTTCCACACCGCGGTGTACGTGACATAGATTAAATTGGTTTGATGTGAAAATGCAAATCTTGCGTTGATTTACGCCTCCAAATTGGACAGCTTGATAAGACCACTTTAGTAGCATAACTAATGCTAATCGTGTTTTTTTGTTTTGTTTTCTCATTCACAGAAGGACCAGTGCGGTGCCTGAGATTCGATGTGCTGTGGTACGAAGAAGAGTTCTCCACTGTTGACCCCTTTTACTCCGTAAATGGACACATGGCGTTCTGCAATCGCACGCTCGCTATCAAGGCAGCGTTGGGAGCGGGATTTTTGCTTATCCTCCTAAACCTCCTTAACTCCAAGCTGGACAGTAGCAGCGGCAGTACCGGTCGATATTCACATCCAAAACTGGAGTGCGTAGTGCATTTGAACGGTTTTGTTCAGCCAACTTTCAATTGATTCCATTTTATCGTTCCACAGGTCAACCCAATGGCCAAAGCGAACGCACGGCAGCTTAGAATCACGCTCCTCGTCCACGTCCACCGACGTAGGTAACGATGGAAAGGAAACGAACGCGAACGACGAACGTCATCACAACAACGATTCCGCATCGAGTAATCAAACGGTGGCGGATTTGGGCGGACAGCACAATAATAGTGAAATTAAAAATGTGATACCAAACCTTGCGAAAGAACCAACCAAACGCACGGCAGCAGAATCTGAACAGTACGAACTGAACGGTGATAAGACGAATAGTAACGTTTCCTCGATTGTATCTCCTAGCCCTAGTTCCGGCAGCTCAAATAGTCATTTTAGTAGCGTAGATAATGTAGGCAACATCTCTGGGTTTATAAACGTAAAGTCTGAAAAAGCAAGCACGGCCAGCAACAAATCCACACACGAACCAGTTAACAGTGCACCGATGAATTCCTCCAGCGTACCGTCACCGGAGAAACTGATCGCGCCGGTTAATTTGTTGGCGCGAGTGTACGATGATACTGTTGGCACTAGGGAGGGACCCGGCAGTTTGGACGATTTGTCGGATAAGTTTACCATTAACAGCTGTCCACCGATTCCTCCAAATCTTGGTAAATAACACAACAAGAATCTGGAGGGATTTTCCTAACAACTTCCTCTTTTTTTTCTAGACGGACCAATCGAAGTGGACGTAGCATTTGAACCGCTGAGCGCGGTAGAGAAACGGTTCGCTTCCAAACTGCAACCAGGTGGACAGTACGTGCCACCGGACTGTACCGCCCGGAACCGTGTCGCCATCATCGTACCGTACCGGGACCGGGAGCAACATTTACCGGTCTTCCTCAAGAACATACACGCGCTGCTAATGAAGCAACAGCTCGAGTATGGCATTTACATCGTGGAGCAAACGGCCGGTTCATCGTTTAACCGTGCCGAGCTGATGAACATTGGTTTCGTCGAAGCGATGAAGCAAAAGAGCTGGGAGTGTATGGTGTTCCATGATATTGATTTGCTGCCGATGGATGATCGTAATCTTTACACCTGCCCGGACCAACCGCGCCACATGTCGGTGGCGGTCGATACGTTCGGGTTCAAGCTACCGTACAGTACGATTTTTGGCGGCGTTTCAGCCATGACGGAGAAACAGTTCCGTATGGTGAACGGGTTCTCCAACTCGTTCTGGGGATGGGGTGGCGAGGATGACGACATGTCCAATAGGTAAGTGGTTTTGGGGGAGGTTTTTCTTGTTTGTACATAAATACTCTCAAGCAGTGATTCCCCCGGCGGTGGGTGGGAATACATATTTGATAGGCGATAAACTTCAAATATTTAATAGATAAGCAATAGTCATTCGTTGATATCTACCATCATATCTTGCTAAGAGGCGAATGAGGCTATAGAGCCCAAAGTCTCTATAAAATAATCAAACAACAACAATCATATCTTGCTTGGTGAATACCGGTCATATAATGATTTAATAGTTTTATTGATACAACGTAGTTGGATAGTCAACCCTCATAATGGGGTACCAGTCCGGATGGAATGTGATCCTCATTCCTGCCTTATGAAGACCGGTGACGCTATCGAACAAAACAATATATTTTTCAAATTTTACACTTCAACTTCAACACTTACATAATTAGTTTTTTCATATACAATGAAACCCTAAATTAAATCGAATGAATGATATTAGTTTTCTTTTGCAACTGAGTTCCCATATATACAACTCTAATATGTCTTCGTTTGAAATGTTATTAGTATTATCAAACGATCGTGATCAAAACATTGTCCCAATCGATGAAAACTAGCTAAAATATTCCTTGCAGCCCACCAAGTACAACAAGTTTTTCTTTTTGGCTTGAGGATCTGTTTTAGATTCATGTCGGCCATAAAATGGTTTGCAAGATTTATTGATACCACATTCTTGGATAAAGGGGAACATTCCAGATGTGTTTTGGAACTGTCCAGTTTTGTGAAGACCGGCGTCGTTATAGCCTTCGTCATCAGCCCTTCGCGAGTAGAACAAATATTCAGTGCAGTTAATAATTTATAGAAAATATTAAAGAATTACCTGCAAATAGTTAAACAAGGCGATCTACACATGAAGTTGGTTCTAAAGAGTCGAATGAATTCCTTTGATTCAAAGGCTCTAGCAACTAACACAAAACAGTTGGCCCGACAAATATCTTAATCGATAGATAGATAGAAGCTTAACGACCTCTATTTAGTCATTACGGTCATATAAAGGAATGCTAAACTCATTAAAGTCCTCACTTGGGATTAAAATGGAATATGATGCTCTGTCGAGTCATAAGATGCATACGATGGATCGTTCATATTAGTGATGGGAATAATTCCGAACGAAGGTGCAATTTTAATACGTTCATTTCTAGAAAGGAGCGCCACCGCTCCATCGGGTTTTTTTACCTGTTCGGTAGGAACGATATTTGGATCGATCGTTCATAGGAGCGATAATTGAAGCGATCGGGCATAAGAACTTATGAACGATTTTAAGTGCGTCGTTCATACAGAAAAGGAAAATGAGGAAAAATGGGAAAAGGAGTAGAAAAATTGTACGAACGATATTTGGACGGATGCCGGACAGAAGCTATCGAAAGAAGTTTGGCTAAATGAACGGAAAAATGAATAATAAAAAAATGAGTGAGTAAGTTCTAGTTATAAGGGACTCGTAAAGATAATAATTGTCTTTAGTGGATGTCTTTCGAGGAACGATATTTTGAGCTATCGTTCATAGGAACTTAGGAACGATTTTTAAAACTTTGTTCTTAGTTAGGATTTAAGGAGCGATCGTTCATATTTTGAGCTTGTTTAAAGGAAGTTTTGGAACGTTATTTAGGACGAAATATTAAAGAAACTGAGGAGCGGATTTTTTTCACTCCAAGGTTCCAGATCGTATATTGTTTCCCATCACTAATTCATATTCAAATTACAGTTAATTGATTACTTTCTGTCAGATAGCTCAAACACCTTCAAACGAGTTGACAATATTTTATTATTTTTGTTGAACAAGTACTCCAAAGCAAAAGATCCACTAATGCCTTTTTGTTGTTCCGGTTATTTAAGGTTAAAACATGTAGGATTTCATATCGCTCGCTACCCAGTCAACATAGCCCGTTATACGATGCTAAACCACAAAAAAGAAAAGGCCAACCCGAAACGGTACGATTGTGAGAGTATTTGTAGCAATGTTCACCATCGTTAATTCTGTCCTTTTCCTTTGCAGGTATGAAAAGCTGGTAAATGGAGCAAAACGGTTCGATAGTGATGGGCTTAATTCGTTGCATTATCAACTGGTGAACTTAATCCGCAAACCTTTGTACACCTGGATTCATGCAGATATCTCACCGGATGTAAGCATTTTCCTGTTTGTTTTGTACCTTTTTAGTAGCTAATTTGCATTTTGTGTTTTCAAACTCTCCACCCTTGCAGGGTAGCTGATGATTGTCCTTTCTAGCGGATTGGCTAGGATAATTTTAAAAGGACACAGCCAAAAAGAGCGGCTGTGGACGACAAAACAAATTCAAGCGGGCAGCTGGAATGTAGATAACTTCGAAATCGGTCGCTGTGCGTGTGTGTTTATGTATGAAATAGTGAGTAATCGTTTGTGTTCACATGCAAATTTTCATCTAACCTACTAGTAGTTAAGCAAAGCAAGTGGTGTAAGATAAGAAGAAAAAACCTATTTCCATCCATCCAAATCATGGAAGCGAACAGAAACGATTTGCCACTAGCACAATCGGGAGCACAATTTTTTAATGCGCAACACGGCAATGGTGCTGCAAAATCCAGAAATCCGCTGTCATCCGGTTTCCTTCTTTGGGAAAGTGATACAACTAATTACAGTAAGCGAATCGATGCGCGCATTCGTATTATTTATAAACGAAAAGGAATAAGTTAGGGTAAAGTTTAGCCTTTGTTTTGCCGCATTCGAATACTCTCGTGGTCGTGATATATTGCGTTGCGGTGGCAGGGTGGGTACTTACTTTGGTAGAAATACGTTTTCCTTAAACCAGTCCAGGTAGCAAGTGTTCCAATATGGGCAAACCAAAATCTTCAGGCAAATTGTTTAAAATGTGTGAAAACAGAGGGCAAATGTTTAGGTAGAAATTTGTTAAACAGCTCGTTTTCTGTTAGGGAAAGAATATAATCCACTAGTTTACTCTTACTTAAGGCGGCTTATGCCGTATTGTCGAATATAATCCACCAAATCGATTTAACTTTCGGTTCGGGTCCGAACTGTTCGGGTTTAACGTTTAAAAAAGCTGGAGCAAACATGATTCTGTTGTCTGTGTTATTTAGTGTATAATTAATAAAAGCGCAAAGCAGCAAAACTCCGCATGGGAATGAGGAACTATTTGTAACCGCTAGGTTAGGTTTGTTATGGAAGCTTGGAAACACAAAACTAAACCGAAGCTTAATTAGGGCACACAGAATCTTAATATATATCAGTTACATATAACTTTAAATTAGTTCAGATCTTAACAAAAACGAAACATTTACTGTGAAACCAGATCTTAGCGATGGAAATGAATTTGTATAGCAAAAACAAAAGGCACGAAAGTCAAATAACAAAACAAACACAACCAAACGGAGCTTTACCAACGAAAGTATGCACAAATGACACGAGTTAAGTAAAAAATTCGTTATAATCAAAAGTTATGCCGCACACACACACACAGATGGGCACAAATGTTTCTTACGTTCCGTCCGGGCAAGAAGAACATTAATCTCGGCCGCATGAATAGTAGACGGGTTGGAAATTAGTTAAAAACTGGAAACTGGCCATCTTAAAAGCTAGAGAAACGTTGCGCAATCTCGTAAACATTTAATACGCAACCACGTACGAGGTACTGTGGTGCTGCTTCTACTCAACACACTCTAGGTTCTCTAGTCGGGTTAGCAAGTTATTGCGGGTGTAAGTATTGCCGCACCAGCAACTTCATTAGTGCAGGACATAGGCGACATGCTTTCAATCATCTTAAAAGTATTATTAATAGAGGGGGTTTTCAGACAGACCGCATCCCACTATTAACCCATTCTATCTACCGTTTTTTCGAATATATTCCTAATTAAAACAAAAACCCCTTTCAAACCCACGAATGGAACATAGCATCAGCGACTACAAAACTAGCAGTGGAGAATTCAAATGTACAACGACAAAACAGAAGGATAGGGGAAACATGTTGCGGTTTGCGGTGGTTATTATAAATCCAGTTCACCTGTTGGGTAGTATTATTGCAAATTATTGTACTGGCTGTTGATTCCATTTATGATTACACCACATCGCAGTGTGCGGACAGACGATCCACGAAGCTAGTAAGCTCTCCACTCCTTCAAAAGTAATCCACCATTTTTTTCAAAGTATCTCAAATTGATAATCCACAATTATTCTTCATATTATAAACAAACCAACAAACAAACTGTACGGTAGTGAATTTAGCGCATGTTTGAAGCTCCACTTACATTTGCGTGAAGATACTATGAAATCGAATTCAAACAATAAACCGTAGGAACAAATAACACACTACTTACTACCTTTTTTTTGTGTGATATATCTTTCATTTCGATTTGAATCCGATAAATCCATATTTCGGATGGAAGCGTATTCTACAATAAAATCATCTCCTAATAAGTTAAATTTCGTTTAATACTTCCGACTGTTCACTACCGTCACAAGCCCTGGATTAAGCAATAAGATCTAAATCGTTAGTTTGTAGTGGCAAGTATGCAATTCTCTCATTAAATACACTATTAGCGCCTATCTATTAGTTATCTATTAATGTATAAATTATCATCTGTATTTTTTTAGGTTTTGATGCTAACCCCAACGGAACGTGCGGATTAAAAATATGATTTCCATTAGGCCAATTTTGGCTGACATATTTCCAACCTTTGTTGAACTTATCTTTAACATTTGATGTTAGATTCAAGTACTTCTTATCTTTGCAATCTGTAAATACTAATCCAATTGGTTGAAACATTATTAGGAACAGCTCTTTTAAATTTAAATCAAACAATTTGACGCACCGATACCTGACAAATTGACACCTGTTCACGTAGCCCAGGCTGGGCCATAAAACTTGTTAGTCACTCATTATGTTCATGTCTATTTGACAGATAGTATTTGCTTTGTTGGCTGTTGTATTATCAAATTGAACATTCGGGTATTCTTCAGATAATCGGCCGTCGATGGTGCTTATGAGTTCTTCTTCACTTTCAACGGCAAGTTATGTTACGGGTTTCAAATATCCCCCAAGAGCAATCATTGTTACTGCATCTCACTTACCCCACAGACGTTCGTAGTTTCGAGTGAAAGTGACCAAACTCGAAAAGTGAACAACCATATTTCAACTCTACTCAACTGCACCCATGTCTGGGTGATGCAGCATTGCAAGTGTTAACGACACTGACAGCTAGAAATCTATCCGAATATCGTATTATTTCCGAACTCTAGAATATTAGTGTACGATCAGCGTTTACACTATTGAGAGGCTGTTTATATTGAAATAATGATATATTTTATCTATTTTTCACTCAACGTTCTACCGGGACATTTCTGCCATAACTCATTTCTATTATGAAGCTAAATAACTGGTCCCATCATCTCGTATGTGATCACTTCTTTTTTGGTCCGAGCTCTCCATTACAAAAGCTGACTTTCCGACTACCCTGAAAAACTGAAAAGTAAATCTTATACAACTAACACGAGTAAATGATTCATTGATCCAAAAGATATTTTCCATATCCATTAAATTTTTTCTGTTCCTTCTGGAGCACTACAACCTCGAGTGGTTTTGGCCTGGCATTTATGGCTTCCGTGATTTGAATTTAGCTGCAACACGATAGTCAGTATGAAGATTGGTCACCTCGGTCACCGAACCGCTCCATTTAGATTCTCACCAAAACGAATCAGTCCAACCGAGTATGGAAATCAACAACTCTCGTTCCGTTGCAATATTTACACCCAAACTTCACCGCATCAATGGCTGCTGCGTTTGGCCGTGTCAGTGTGCTGTCAAACCACCGTCAAATGACAGGACCTGCTCGAATGTACACCTTGCCAAAAGCGAACCACGGACGGAATGCCCTCGTTTTTTCTCCGTAGCTCTTGAGTTTTTGGACTGATGAAAACTTTTCGAACTTTTCATCTCGCCCATTTGATTTTTGAACAACGCCACAGCTAGCGTTCGTTCGCGGTATGCCTTCTGGCTGTACGCGCATACAAAAGCGATATCAACTCGATGAATATTAGCTAATAAGCGTACCCGCACACCAAAAGTACTCGGGAGAACTTTCTTCTTCATTCGTACCCATTATCACGAACACACACATACACGCACGCACGCACACCTAGATACAAAGGGGCACCGTACGCACGCAGCCCACATTGCCGTCATTGTAAAAAATCCGGAGACTCCGCCACCTTCACTGGTTCGCGATGGGCAAATAAGAATCTCTACAAGTCGGCGTTTAAGCAGCATCGCATCCCGTGTCCGCGAGTGAGTGAATGCGCGAAAGTGAAAAGTGACTGCAGTGTGTGCAATAACAGTTACGTCGCGCAAACATCGACGGCGCGTACGGAATACGGAGCCGCCGTGTAACAGTTGCGGCAGTCCAGCAGCAGTGGACAGCGCGAACTATGAGCAACGAAGGTGAGACGTGGTAGCATCGCAAAATCCGGTGTTGTGAAGAAACCCGTGCGGTTGGACGGTTGTCTCCCGCTGTCCGGGAGCTGTTATTTATCCATCTGGAACGGTATCAACCCATCAAAGCTAGCGGTGTCACAGTCACGAATGGCCGCAATGTGAAGTTGTTGTGTGGTTGGTGTCTGTTGTGCCGCTTGTGCTAGGACCACTAGTCCTCTACACCCCGGCAACCGAACGTACACGCATCCGCACGCTCTGGGTGCGTCAGTCACCGTGCCGTACCAGCCAGTGATAATCGGTATCGGAGCCTGTCCCTGTTCGTATCTAAACTCATCGAAATCGTACGGTTTTGGTGCAAGCGATGCAACCAAACTTCGGGGAGCAGTGCGGATCCATAATTGCCATTGCCGATCGCAGTAATCATAAACAACAAACTGCGTTGCATTGAACCAAAACAGCGGAAGGAATCCCTTTCACCGTCATTCAGTCGAACGGAAGAACGGAAACGAGGTAAAGGAAGCAAAACACGTCATGCCCGTTTTCCACCCGAGGAGATGTGGCGTGTAAGGATAATAATGCGTTGCCAACGGTGTCACGGATCTTCCGGTTGTTTACTGACCCCTTGTTCATGCATAGACCATGTTTTGTACCGTAAAGCCTCCTGCGTACAAATATTTAACCGGTTTTGTGTGTTGTTTGTTACGTTTTCTTTTTAGGAAAGTTATATGTGTCCACACACCACGTCACGCGTCACTCCCGGCTGCACCTGCTACCTCCAGTATCATCACAGTGCTTGGCCAGCGAAGGCAACTACGGGATAAGCGCGCATCTGTAACACAGTTCTAGTTGAGCAGAGTTTGAAACGTTAAAGTTCTGCTTAAAGCGATCACACATTTGTGTCATTGTACACCGTGTCAGTTTGGATAACGAGCAACAAGGTACACACAGGAACACTACCGATGGATCGGGAACGCGACCGGGAACGGGGCAGTAGTGGAGGAGGCGGCGGCGGCGGCAGCAGTGGACGTATCAAACACTCAAAGAAACGATCACGCAAAAGTAGCAAGAAATCGAAAAGGAAACGACACAACTCCACGTCGGATGTGGACGATCTGTCTTCCGCTTCGTTCGGTGAGGAAACCAAACGCTATGCGCGATCACACAAGGATGCGTACGACGATAGTAGCGGTGAGGTGGAGGGTGGTGGGCATGCGGAACGCACCGCACTATCGGGCAGCAAATCCGGCGTAGAGTATTCCGATGTTAGTTCGGACGATTTTTCCGCACCCGAGGCGGGCGAGATAGAAACGGACGTTTCGGACGCGGCAGAAGAGGACAGGGTGGTGGTGGACAATGGAGATGATTCGTTCATTAGTGGCGAGGAGGAAGTGGAGGGGATTGGTAGGACGAAGAAAAGTAAAAGTAAGTCACGCCACCGCCATCGTTATCATCGGCACAAGAAATCGCTCGTGGATGGCCACGGCAAAGGTAGCAGCTCCCATCGATCGAGCTCGAAACGTTGGAATCGATCACCGCAATCGAAGCGGGGCGAAGTGGATGTGCGAAGCAGAACACCATCGTTGCCGGATGTTGGTGATTCGAGCCGAATGTCGGACGCGAAGGCAGCGATCGCAACCTCTTCCATCAGTAGCTCGTCTAATCGTTCGAAACGGATCAATTCGATATCGTCCGACACATCGTCCATGAAGTATCGGCGACAGAAGAGACGATCCAAGCTGACCGAGGGGCAAACGGGGGACGAACATCCTTTGGCGGATGAACACGGCGATGCATTAGCGCGAGCTAAAGACGACGAGAGCAGGGAAACCGACGGGAGAGTGGATGAAGCGGACGGGAATGGTGGCGCCAGCGGTACAGAGGATTTAGACGATGAAAACGAGGAGGAGGACGAGGAGGATGATGAGGAGGAGGAGGAAGAAGACGAGGATATCAATAACGAGGGACTGTCGGTGTCGAGCAGAAAGAGGATCAAGAAAAGCAAGAAGGATAAAAGGCACAAGCGAAATAAGAAGGCCAAGAAGCGGAAGCGAAAACTGCGCACCAAATCGATATCGAGCATTGAGACGATTTCGGAGAGTGAAGGTTCCCTGCTGGAATCAATGACACCGCCACTGAAGCAATCGCCTCTGTACCGGGCTGGTGGTAGCCGCGAGGGAAGCAAATCATACACGCCAGTACACAACGACACCAGTCTAACACCCGTCTCGCCAGGTACTGAACCCCTCGGAGGTGTACATGGCAAAACAAGCGGATTTATAATCTGTTTCTTCTTTTTTTCCAGGGACTCCTCCACTGCAAGACCATCATCATTCGACGCGTCACTCGCTGAACAGTGCATACGATAGCCATCATGATGTCGGTAGAAGGAGCCGCAGTCCGATCGAGCGCGATTGTGATCATGATCGCGAGCGGGATCGGGATCGTGATCACCGCGATCGGGAACGGGACCGTGCGTCGAATGCTGGTGGCAGTGGTAGCAGCCGTAAACTTTATATTACATCTTCCCCCCATACACCGCCGGTCGCCATGCATAAGAAAAGCTCTGCGTCGTACCATGATCGTTCGCTCCAGCAGCAGCAGCACCCGAGCAGTCCAATCGATCTGGACAGTCCACCGCCGCCAGCGTTGCGGCACAGGCGGAGCAGCAGTCATCGCGATAGTAGCCGGCGGCGCAGTCAATCAAACGACCGAAGATACAGCACCAGAAGAACACCTTCGCCAAGTAAGAGCGCTTTCAATCGTTACAGATGTTTCCTACACTGGAAGACCGAATCGTTTCTCCCTGCACGGAGAAAGCCACAAATGTCAGACCAAGAACTCTTGAGGTTTTAGAGCCATAGAGGAAGAAATAAGATGTTTAAGGCTAGGAGCGGCGTCAGTCTTCACACACGGTAGAATACCGGGGATTAAATCCCATCCGAGGGGACCGTTCCCCTGTATGCATGACAGACACCCAAGCCACAAATGGCAGACCAAGATCTCTTGAAGTTTTAGAGTCATTGAAGAGAAAAAAAGATGTTTAAGGCTAGGAGCGGCTCGGTAGTTAAGGTGATAGCTGCACCGATCTTCACACACCGCAGTTCTTTGGCGATCGAATCCCATC
>KB664165.1:9610191-9621405 GCA_000349025.1 Anopheles minimus | reverse complement strand
AGAAACATTTGTATTCATCCCACTCCTAACTTCCGCCTGTTTACTGATAGTAACCTTGAATATTTCTAAGTTCAAAACCCCATTCATAAAACTAAATAGACGCTTCTCTCCCTTCCTGTTCTCTCCCATCGTCCGAGGCGTCTATGTATGCGGTTAATCATCTTTTCTCACATTGTAATCTTCCTGTTTCTTAACGCCAGTTCTTTTTTCTTTCTCTCTCTCATTAACATGTGTTTCGTTTCCTTTCATGCTCGAATGCATGGGGCTTACCACACTACCACTTGCGTGAAATGGCTAATGTTTTCTTTATATCGTACAAGGATTTTTGTTTGTTTTGTTTAAGCTATTATGAATTTGATTAACTAGTTTATGAACTGAAATTCTGTGAGTTTTTAAAACTATCGTTTATTGCACGGACGTAAAATACTTAAACAATGCCAGCTGCTAACCGTATATCGTTCGACCAATATCATTATCCTCGGTGTCCCCTCCCAGTATGCAGCTTAATCCGTACATGCGAACCGGATAATTTCATTTAACTGCTCCACCGTTGGAAAGTGCTAACCGACACATTGAACCCATGCCTACACATTAAACGGATCGCAAACGATTTTATGGTTTCGTTTTTGGACAGAACTCATGTGCCGTTTATATTTTCAATGCTTTTTTTCCCCATCCCCGTTTGAGTCCACTGTATTTACACAAGTTCTTTGCAGCTCGGAAAGAGCAGAAACTTGTCCGTTCATGTTTCCCCGGCACACAGGAGACACGGGCAGTGGAAGGTGAAAATAAGCGACAGGGAGAAAGATCACTTTCGTAAGCGAGAGAATTCCGAGAAGTCTACAACAACCATCGCCCGTGTGTACATGTGGGAATAGGTTATGGCCTCTGGATGGGAATGCTGCTGATGCTGAAGATGGGTTCTTCGTTCCTGCGTGTTCCTGTTCGGGCATCTCCGTTGCTCTGTACCTTCGGGTATTGGAAAGCTTTTCGAAAGACCATCCGTTATTTTTTTTTTTTGAGGTTTGTTTTGTTCCCTCCGGACGGACACATGTTGGGAGTTGAGGGAATGGACTCAACGCCGGACTTGTTTGTACGGGAATATGATTATGTGTGGGGTGGTTTCAATCTTGTGTACTTGTGGATCAAACTCAATACTGCCACAAGATGCGTTCCACAAGCGAAAACATTCCACTGGATATCATGTTTTTTGATAGAATATTGAAATTCCACTCCATCTCTTTTAAAAGCTGACTTTCATACGGAGAAAAATCGAAAAGATCGTTAAAATTAATTCAACGTACACTTGAGAAACAAGGAATCAAAGGCAATGGAGGAGACGGGCCTCAAACCAAAGGCGTAGTCATTCACCTTGTACGCATCGTAAACCCGAGGGCCTCAGACCCCAAAGGAATCGAACTGAAACTAACTCTTAATTAGTGAGGAAAACCGCACCGACTCGCTCTCGGGTGGGGGGCTTTAGTAGACGAGTTGTTTAGCACTTAATTATCTTAGTCTTCAAAGTGATATCACACGAATATCAGAAGTAGTAGTAACGAACCAACCGTAACCGTTGCTTAGAATCAATGTCGCGTTAGAAAAGTACAAAATTATTAACGTGTATTGTTTTCTTGAGGTGTATGATATCTTCACAACAACTCCACCCTGCTGGGGTCGCTTTGGCTAAGAACCTGTGCGCGATCTTCATGTGATCGCCAACGGTTCCAATTTCTTTTACTTGCTCCTTCCTCTTTTTGGTTCACTCAATGAACTACGATCAAAACAAAAGGCAACGCAACGATCGCGGAAAACAAAACAGAGAAAAACTCGACGACACGGTTTAGCGATCGTTGAGGAGGGCCTGCTTCTTCGCGTCATCTTCCATTTTGTTTTTGGATTGCCCCCTTTTTCTCTCTTTCTTCTTCTTCCATCGTCGTTGCGTGTCGATGCTTTAGTGTGTTGGCCTTGTACGGCTGACTGCGGCTAGCCCCCGGTGCGTTTGAAGCGTCCCGCTCGTTCTCTCCCTGCCTCTACGCACAGACACCCCGCCGTCGTTATGCCGGCAGCCGGCTTTGTTATTATTTTTCTTCCGTTCTGTTTTTACACGCCACTTCTCTACACACTGCGCTGCAGCGTGGCGGTGGTCGCATCGATCGCTCGCGTCGCTATACGTGCGTATGGGCAAAGAAGATCATGAAGCTGCTAACCGGAATGAATAAGAACCGCAGCCGGCAAACCGAATCGCACGTACGATGGCCACACGAGCTTCTTCTCCTCTGTTTCTTCCCGGTGTTTTTTTTTTTCGTCTGGCTGGCGGCCCTAGTAAGGCAGTTGGTAATCGCAAAAAAAACAGAAACATGCGCGGCAACTGCGGCGTGATGATGGAATATGCGGACCGTTCCTTCTTCTCCTGCAAAAAGTCTCTTTCTTGGGACGGACGGGTGGTTTACGCCATGAAGGAAATGGGAACGGTGATGGAATCCGCGAACCATTTTGGAGATGGCGATGTTCACACGAACATGGCGAAAAATGGGTGGTCAATAACCGACACTTTGGAAACAAAACAGAGAAAAGAGTTGGCGAAGAAGAAGAAATTGTCCCATAAGAATGAGCTTTTCTCCAACTATCGATGGAGATATACTGATTTCTAGCTTCCAATCAATTGTATTCGTCCAAAACCTCCCCAAGTTTTGCCTCACTATCATTCTGCATCTCCAAAACTAAACATCCCAACCAACTGTGGCGGAACAGCGCCCCAGAATGTTTGGAGTGTTGCAAGCAAACGCGCACTTTGGTCGTTATTTTTACCCATTCTTTTGCATGCGGGCACCTGTAAACCTCTTTCCACTGCTAAAAGCTGGAAAAAAGAATATCGTTCGACGATCGCGTCTGGCCTCGATCACACACACATATATATGTGCGCCCTGTTTGGAAACGGTTTCCTTTGCTGCCATTTTTCCATTCCTCTTTGTCCGCTGAAGCGTCGGTGCGTTTTGCTGCAACCTTCTCGCGCGGAAAGCCGGTTTTCTTTGTTGTTACTTCCCGCGCTCCTGCGCTCCTGTCGGTCCGGACACCGCAGCCGGGTGGTCCGGGCGCCCTTTTTTCCAACTGAATTCCATCCCGGGCAGAGTTTGCAGTGCCCGTTTTTTTGCAGTATCGGAGGTTGTTTTTCTTCTCTCTCTCTTCCAACACACAAGGGCAGTTAAAATCTTCTGGTTTCATTTAAGGTACACATCTACACTCACATATGCGTGCATATATTCCAGACAGGGTGTTGGCATGACGAAATTCCCGCGCAAAGTTTGTTTACAGCTTTGCAAAAACCGTACGTGAAGAGTCGGGGATGTTTGCAACAAGCGGCGTTCGGATGTTTTTCTGTTTGTTCGGTGAAGGATTAAACCTTGGTGCTTAGGTGATGCCTTCATAAACGATTTTGGATACATTTTGATGTGTATCAGATGTGAAGTTTTGAAGATCTTCATGTTTATCCGCTACCAGAACCATGTGTCATTTATTACACTAAAGAGTTTCTATTTCCTCAGGAATTCTGAAAGAGCAATAGCAATATTTGAATAAAAGAAGCTAAAGAGCTTCAGTAGATGGTACCAACTTTATCATCTATTGTACATTTCCCATATGGTAGATGATACCGATCCAAGGGCAAAGAATGTCGTTACAGCCACGCAACACGTTCCGTCTTTTTTAATTATTCAAGTACCACATATGGTATCGAAGCCATAGCCAAGGGTATCCCAAACCCAGAAACATCATTATATGTTAGCACCAAGCTTAAGTTAGTTAGACAAATTAGAAGAAGATCTCTGAAGACCACAAGCTGCAGATGATGAAGAGAAGACATCCTAGAAGTAAATCAAACTTTATAGTTGGGTAGTCGACTGAACATAATTGAATAGGAGATTTTCTTGTCCTTCTTTTCATTTTCTTATCTTATAGTATAGATAAGGAATTTTGTTGATGATACCTCCTTGACCTTTACAAATCGGTGGTGTAAATTTGGAGTTGCCTTCAATACAATCCAATGGAATATTTTGAATTTAACGATCGTGATTGTTCTTGATCAGTATTAGACTAACTAATGAATGAGTTAAGAAATATGCAAATAGGACGAAAGATAAACACATATAAAGAATGAAGACAAAGAACTTAACTTAACTTAACTTACTTACTTAATTATTTACTTATCCGGTGCATCAACGCCATCGCTCCACCTCAGTTTGGGCCTGCCACGTCTCCCCTGTCCATGTGGACGGCCTAGAAGAATTTTACGGGCTGGGCCGTCTGGTGTCATTCTCATGACATGACCAGCACACCAGATCGCCAGACACAGACGGCAGATTGTCGTACAACGCATAAAGCTTGTCATTATAGCGGTTCTTCCATTGTCTTTCCACACATACGAGGCCAAAAATCCTTCGGATTTCGTTAGCTTTGGACAAGGTTCATGTCTCAGAGGCGTATGTGAGTACTGGGACTATATAAGTTCTATACAATCCCAGCTTGGACCGTCGTAACTTGACATGAAATTAATATGAACAGGATAGTACCAAACGAATATTCGAATGCGCAATATTATTTTCGAAAAAAAACCTTTTTTGCACGCAGTGAACTTTCGTGAGATTCCTCACAACAACTATAGAACTAGATCTCTTAGTATATCGCGAGATGAAGATCATACTGATAATATCAGATAGAATACTCGATTCGATATATGACAAAATCATAGATTCTGAAGTTAATTTCTCTCCATTCAGTGCACTACAAGACATTCATTTAATACTCACTTATGCCTATGAGATGTAGACCCTATCCTACGACGATTGCAAGGGTTCTTCTGTACCAATTCTTCAGTGTCTACATTATGTTTTAAAGTATCTAAGAATTGACTCTGGTTGATATGGTCATGGTCCTTACGATCTAAAAGACCTTTTAAGCCAAATAAATTGGAAAAGGGCCCAAAACCTGTGTAAAGGTCATACTTTAATGTTCTCTTCACCTGAATTCTTTACCTCAGAAATCTGTTCTTTTTAAAATTATATTTACAAAACAGCGTTACAAAGAACATTCTTTGGCACAATTTTGCACACAACTTCTTAAGTCACACAATTCCAACAGATGTACGTTTGGTAACCTATGGAAGGCGTAGTGCCGTAGCTCAGTAGCTTAAAACCCGGAGTCATCATCATCGCGTCAGATTAGGCAAAGTGGAATAACCGCCGTCAAGGTTAGCTGTTGTAAGCGGAAGCAAAACTTACCCCATTCCGCCACGCATTAAAACAAACGGGGGTGTGTACGCGGTGCAAGAACTCACAGTATTGAAATGGAGTCATTGATTCATAGTTCTCATGCGTTCTGCTGCTTACGAGCGGATCAGGCCCATTTCGGCTGTGAGACGATGGTGGCAGATGTGTGATTGACGCAAGCAAACTATTATCGCTCGACGATTTACATTTTACGAAACGAATAATCACGCGGCCGTTGGCAGTGATCGGGTGCGACTCCCCCAGCACGAATGTCATTCATTAAGGGCAACCGAACTTTACTTGATCGGGCAGTTGATACTCAGTTAGTGCTGTACACGCACTTGAAAGTGTTTTGGAATAAAATTTCTATTTTGACACGTGTGCGCAAGATGGCCATCAAAATCTGCATTCCTTTTAACCATACAGGCCCCCAATACCTGCCTTTGTTATGACTGGATGCCGAACAAAAACAAAAACACCGGCTAAAGGGGGTGGCCTCCCCACCTCCTCCGAGAGTGGGAGGGTTTGTAAGTGGGTGTGTGTGTATCAAAAAAACACGCGCTTCGCTTTTATTACGCGTTGCTTTTAGGGGGGCGGCGAGTACAACTGCTGCCTTCTGTGGTGCGGCAAAACGTAAGAACGAAACCCGGGCCTGGCGAAGATCCTCAGAACCCGGCATCAGCGACGATCGAGAAGCCATTGTACCTTAGAACAGATTAACCTTGAGAAAGCCGGTATGCTGCTGAATCATACGACTTGCACGCGCGCGCGCTCACGTTCATTCGCCCACACACGCAAGCCTTACGCGGGCTCGCGCACACTCTCGCACATAAGTTGGAAGTTTGTTTGAAACAAAAGGAAATAAAAAAAACACACACACACCGGAGTGGGAATAGACTGTGGGAAACGCGATCAGGCGAAGCATTATAATGTTTTGATGCGACAGGTGTTCCAATGGAAGTGTGTTTGAGCGAAAGAAAAGATATATGAAGCTGTGTAACGTAAATAGAAAAGGTGAAAAAGAGAAGAAGGAGGACAGAGATAGAGAGCGATCGTTGGGCAACAGGTGACTTTCCAGGATTCGGATCGAAGCGGATCACACAAGATCTTCATGTTTGGATTGCTGTTTTTTTTTGTGGTGTGTGAAAGAAAAAGCTCTAACCTGCGCCATTTCAGCGCATTAGTAGAATACTAAGCTCTCTTTATAAGTGTAAGTTTATTTAAACTTGTTTGGTTGATAATACAATGTTTTCATCCCATTTCTGTCTTGTCATAAACGTCAAGAGAGAGAGAGATTTCGCCGACACGCCGATCATGATCCACTCGATCGTGACTTGATTGCGTTGCCATTTCGTCAGCACAACACAAACACAACACGCTTGCCAAACTCTCCATCAGATGAAAGCAGCGCCAAGGAACGACGACATTACCGTTGACGCGCAATGCGCGTTTGAATTAGTCCCGCTAGGGGGGGGGTTTGGGAAAAAAACGTTATAGTGGCGTACACGTGGAGGTTCAACGAACGGATCGCAAAACGATGTGATGAATAAAAGAATCATCAAACACATGCGCAGCGTCGGAATGTCAACAGCCACACACACGAGGCGGTACGAAATGACAACAATATCGGTGCCGGTGTGGCGCGTGAAATGCGCAGCAGAAGAAATTCTCGCACTCAGTCCCCTCTTTTCGAGACGTCACAGGGGCCCAAAACCCTTTTTGGGGGGATAGTAACCCTAAAAAGAAGGAATAGACTTTCATAAACGATATCTAAAAATAATAATGTATTTTATATAAAACAAACATGTTCTTTAGCTATAACTAAATGTATTTAATTCCACCCACAAGGAATACTTCCAAAATTCACCATCATTCAAAATCTCCATCCTTTGATGAAGTGGAATTACAAAAGCAAAAAGATCAACCGTCAATTCGATCTGGGTTTTGCCAAATCGACGCACAACGCAATACCAACCACCATTACCATTCCTTTTTTTTTTTGCTTTTTTGTTGCCATATGTTTACCGGTTCAAATGTTTGCCCAGGGAATTCGCCAACCGTGGAGAGGCGTTCCATTTCACGCCATGGTGTTTCACCTGCAAAACAAGCAACAAAAAAAACCCAGCAAATACACCCCAAGAACGTTGACTTTCGCTGAGTATGTTTTGGGCACTGGTTTTTACCCGGTTCGTGCTGCCATTCCGACATACGCCGGTCAGTGTTTGCGGTGTAGTCGGAAGGGAAGTCGTGCCCGTGACACGTCGACCATTATTTTACGCCCAACATTCAACCAAACGCGTACGCACGGGATATTTTATACTGCTGACTGGGAATGTTTAATGGTTTTCGGGGGGGTTTTTTTTTCGTTGGTCAATACTTGACTAACTTCACCGCAGACAGCTCAAAGAGAGAAAGGAATAAGTTTATTTAACCAAGAAGATGAAATGATATCGTTTTACTCGTCTATCGTTCAACGGACAGACAGTGTTCCTGCTTTGCTGGATGTTTGTGTTTAGATTAGCACGCTCAAGAATCCAACACACTGTAGTAGGTTGTAAAGATACTAATTTTATTATCACTTGACAATGTACAATGTATCGTGGGCTCTAAACTCTTACACAATGTGGTGCACCGTCCATCGCTCAGATAGTGCAAAATGTGCAACAGTGTAATTAGAATGATTAACTAATCGCTTAAACTAGAGTAGTTTTGATAGAACGGTTTTTTGTTTAATTTATTTACTTTTTTCAATTTGAACTTGGTGCTATCATATTGGTACTTTAACGAGGAACGGTTAGCTGATGAAATAGTATAATTGGAAGCGAACGGGTCAATAGCTCATGTGTCATATCTAAGTTCAAATCTCGATGGTTACTTCGTTTAGAAAACTTTTTTTCTTAACCAGTTTATTAAATTTGAAGCTCTTCACGTAAAGGCATTCCATTTTGTACGTATTTTTCATTCATGTCAATACACTCCCGTCTCGGGGCGTCTTCCGGACACAATTGCAGCGAGTTCAATCGATGGCCGCGCTTCGCGTTGAAGTCAGCGATCTCGCATTGCATTTTTCATTCAGCAAAAATGCAGCTCCCACTACGTTTTCACAACGAGACGATTGTGCCATGCGCAGTCCGACACACACGACTCACTCAGAAGAATCAACAATCTCTGGCGAATAATAGAAGAAGAAAAAAAAAACAAACATAACAAAACCCCTGCTTTACACTACGTTAAGTGTATTTTTTTTGTTTTGCTCTTCATCTCTCTTGTACGTGGGATTCCCTAGGGTCGCCCACACACGCGTACAACCCCACTATCGTTGGGGGTACACCCGAATGGGGTTACAGTGCATTCCACTGCATCGCGGCGACTCTCGCTCGCACCAACTGCAGCCAGCCCAGCAGTCCTCTGCATGAAGATCTCGCTCGTTCCCCCTTCTATTGCACGTTCGGGATGAATAAGCGCCTTTTCTCTGTAAAATCCCAAACCAGAACATGAGACTAAACGTTTGTTTTTTTGACTCTTCGATGGTGAAAATGAGTTTCTTGCATTTATTTGTTTCTTTTGCGCTTCGTTTAAAAGGGGTTTTATTTGTTTCAGTGCAAAACGCAGGAATGCTGTGTATTGTTTTGCAACGAGTTCCACGAGTTCCATCATATTCTTTGCCTATCTAGCGCTGAGACTCTGTTGGATCTAGTTCCCGCCACGTGATGAAGTCATGGCTTACGGAGTTTGCAACATAAAGGAAATGGCAAGCACTACTCAGAAAAGGGAACATAACTTCATAACGTTTTTTATTGTACGGGAAATGTAAAAAATAAATACTTATAACCATGAAGGTGCCATATGGTAACAATTCTCCCCAAAAAGGAACCAGTCATCATTTTATTATTTTTATGCTAGACATTGGACGGTGCTTACGTTACGGCATCGGGACCGTCCATGTGACCGACGTCGTCTCACACGGCCATCCACGAGTTGGCGGTGCAGCGCAGTACGCACACAACCGAATGCAACTTTTGCACCCAAATCCACAGAGAGAGGGTGGCGTCGAGGGCGTCCACTCTTACTCCGGGTGCGGTCCAATCGGGCCATGGACGCAGTGTTGCAAAAGTACTGCCAGTGTGTACCACTGGAGCTGTGTGAATCGGTTTATTTACTATACTTTTCCACGCTCTCTCGCTCTATCTCTCTCGGCAACATTGTAGGACAGTTGGGCAAAACTTGTCTGCTGGGAGGGAGTACTAGGGGGAGTGTTTTCGATCCAATATGAGGGCCACAGTTGTTAGGGACTTTGTGATGAGCCATTTCTACTGGCGTTCGATTGGCGCCCTTATCACTCATCGCACACTCATCCGCGCCGTGAAGCTAACCCCTCGACGGCCAATAAGTGTCTTTTCGAGTGTAACGATAGATTACAGTGTCTTTCAGGATTCAACGTCCACTGGAGTGGTTTGTTTTATAACCCGGAATGATTTTGTGCCACTTTCCAGATGTTACCTTACGGGGCGAATTCAGATTTTGATGCCATGGAAGAATTTTGATTTTTTTCCAAACAAATACACAAACACATTTCGGTTGTACAGTCATGCAGGTGTGTGACACGAAAGTAGAAAGTACCTAAACGCGCTGGAAATTCCCATGAGTGGTCAGCCAGCAACACCGGCTCGTCGGAAAAGCCGGGCTGTGGATATGTATCGTACGGCTAAATATAGGGTTTGTTTGGTTTACCTTCCAAACACATGTGGAATCTATCGTTATTAGCAAGGTTGAACCGTATCATTGGGCATGTTTAGGTGTTGACCGTATCGGCAGGATGATTCAGCGCAAGAAGAGCGATATTTCAAAATCATTTATTATAGATTTTTCCCCATGATTCTACTACAATTTTAGTTTTACTGGATAGAAACATCCTAGCTGACATAACACTGCAAGAATGTAATGCATGTACTATGCAGTTCGTACAAAACCGATGTTTTACATAATAAAATCCTATGATTAATAAGCCTTCTAGAAAAATATGCCAACAACATTTCGAGTAATCTCACATCGGATGGCTAAAACCTTCTGGAAAGTCCTCGAAAACGAAAATGACGTGTTTAGGTTGAGAATTTTCGTATCCTTGATGATTGACTGTCATTCATATTTTCCTCAAAAGTATTTTGTGAAATTTGAGGTTAGACACTAATAGGTTCGTTCCGTCGCATATGAATGGTTGGAGGTTTCTCACTAGATCCTTTACGAACTTGAACTCTTTTATGACACTATCCGTTACATAGACGCGGTAGGTCTTCGCTGACACGTCCAAATTGCCTCATCTACTGTTAGGCAATCCGATCAAAACCTCGGAGCGACACGTTGAAGTTACTCCAGATAGCAGAGATGCGGAGTTGTGATCACTTGTGAAAGATCGCAAATCGAAAAGGCAGGTAGAGTGAACGATCTCTGGATGCTCCTTCAAGAGTGTCTCCTAAACTGAAGAAGTGAAAGATTCCCTGGGATCTTCAATCCTCATATCGTTAGTTTGAGGGCTCTCAGGAACGTCGGCGTTGGCCCAACATTCCTCCAATTTTCATTCCGCTTGGGTTATTCCAATGGCTTATGATCGCCATTAACAAATGGAAGGAGATATTGTTGATGTCTGACCATATTCTTATTCTGAGGACACGAGATTCGTTATTCAATAGCTACAGTAGGTGAAACGAAGCTGAATACACCAGTAGCTGGCAGGGAACTCTCATTATAATGAATTGTTCTGAAGTACTTAGATTGAGTCTGAGTCTTAGATATCTTTTCCACTAGTTGTCATGTAAAATAACTTGAATACTAATCTGGCCAAGCTTTATCCAAACAGCTGCCACAAAACATTCCTTCCACATTCGTCCAAAACAACACACCTTCAAAAGATAATCTCGCACAGGATTTATCAGAGCCCGGTTTACATTGCACATTG
>KB664165.1:9580913-9593573 GCA_000349025.1 Anopheles minimus | reverse complement strand
ACACACGCCGGTTCACAGCAAAGGAAAGGAATGTCGTAAATTGTGTGGGATCCGTTTAGCCGCCGCTTACCTTCTACAACTGTCCTTGCAAATGTTTGTTAAATGCGAACACGCTATTAAGATGATACGGTACGATTCAAACGTGCAGGAAGAACTGTTATCTGATAAAGGTATACTTTACATTGTAAATAAGCATAGGTTTCTATAATAATCATTTCTGATTGGCTAACCACACAGCGAGGTAATTATTGCAAGGGAACGTTTAATCATAAGTTTAGGTAGGATTGTATTATTGAAATTTTTCGTGCCGCAAACCACCCGGTATAGTTTCGGGGCTTTGCAGTTGTTCTATCCACTAGTTTACTAGTTTTTTTTGCATTTTATTTTGCGTTAGTTTAGCTTTTCCTCTTCCCCTCCATCCCCTATCGCCCACTTACCCTGGAATCCAATTATTAGCATGATCAAACGAATAGATGGGAAGGAAAGCGAAAAAACAGGAAAATTAATAACATGCTTAGCAGAAATACAAAAAAAAAACAAGAAAAAAGTGGAAGAAAATTGAACAAAAAAAAACACAACACTACTACAGCGAGTGAATGATGTTAGAGTATTAGATAATAGCAAAATAAATGAATAAAAAAACGGAAAACAATAAACACAACAACACGACAAAAGCGACACATTGTAAACTGTGTAACAACAAAAAAAGGATTAAAAAAAAATACACGCAAAAATCGTTTACGCTTAAACATGAAAAGATTTAAACATATGCTAATTTAATGACTAGTTTATTCTCTCACGATGTGTAATCCTGTGGTTGCAGTCGAGCGAAAAGAACCCCGGAACTTGTAACAGTTGGTTGATAAAGAAATGCAAGAAATAGACAAAAACCAATCACCTCTACGGCCTATGGCCGAGGTATTAAAAAAAATTAATGGTTCCCGTTGTTGTTTGGTTTGTTTTGTATGAGTTTTTTTCCGAACTGAATGGGTTTGTTTTTCTTCTTTCAGCTATGCGGTTTGATGGTTTGTTTTTTCCTTTTTCATTCATCTCTTGGTTTTGTTTCTTTTTTGTAGCTTTTCTTTAGTTTCGTTTTGTGTTTTTGGTATATTTTTTTAATTTTCTAAGCATATTCAAGAAAGTGGTTTTGTTTTATTTTTTTACAGTTTTGAAAAAAATTAAAAAACTCAATTAAATGTGTTAGACAAAACATTCTTCAAACAATATCAAAAAATCATGGGTGTGTTTAATATTGAAGCTTTTTAAGGAATACAGATTCAGATTAAATGAAAAAAACAGCACAGCTCAAATTTTCTGTAAAACTTTCTTGAATATCAATAGCCAGAAGGCTATTCGTTAAAAAAATGTGTATTTTCCAGCACCACAGGACTGGCATCCTGATTTGCAGCAATAATCCTTAAAGAAATGAATTGATTGTTTTCAAACATTGCATCTCCATCAAATCTGTTTCGTGCTGAGTGTCGTCGAAAGAGCAAGCAAGAAGGAGAGATATCTACAGCCCTTAGCTAACGTTAGCCCCTCAATAGGAAGTAAATGTATATAGATTTCAAAACAAATACCACCCCACTCTTAATTAAACCACACTCTAGTAATGAAAGCGAGTCGCAGAAAATAACAATCCCCTTAGTGAAATGCATAAAAGAATGCATGGATTAAGAAATCATAGTATTCTGGGGTTGGTACTAGCAATCTAATATATCGGGGTAAAACTTCGTCTAGAAAGTGAATATAAATCATCGGCAAGCCGATAAAATAGTAAATGTGTCACTGCGCAGCTGCATACCCAAAATAAACCATTGCAAAAAAAAACGAATGAAAAGTGAAGAAAACAAGTATTACAACACAAAAGAAAACCCCTTTAGAAGGTACAACCCAATGATGGACAAAAATTATCCTCTAACCAAATGGAATGTTATAGCCCAACAAATAAATGAAGAGAAGAGAGCAAACGAAGAACAACTTGAATTTGCTGTATTGAGGCATATTTGGAGAGATCAACTTTTTACTTGGCTGCATACAATTATGTTGTGATGCAGCTTAATGGATTGTGTTAACCATAGAACCATACTAATCTACATCCAGCAAGGGTTCATTCGCGGGCAACATTCATTCACGTACTACACACTCGGTATGAACCAATGCAATCCTGACTGTTTCACGCACTGATCGTTTCATTGAATGTTAAAATATATGGAAAACAAATAGAACTCTATTATACAAATGTATGTAACGAGGAAGGTAACGAGTGCAACACAACAAAATAATCTAGGATAGGAAGATATAACCATTAGCCAGAGATGACGAACGTCCCATAACATTTGCGCGTCGACGGTTCTCTCACTACCACACCCGATACAATAACACAGCATTACAGCATTGGCATTGGCAACACGATCATCTGCACAATAGGATAGCAACAGGTAGCAGTACGGAGCAAAGGATCGCGTATAACACGTATAAGCAATTACATTTCTGATCGAAACATACATGAAACGCAAAAAATCACAACCGTGTAATGTACTTTCTTCCGACAAAACACCTAAACATAATTGAGATTAGCGCCAATAAACGATAAGTAGGAAAAATGATGAGGCAAAAAGGATGCGAAAGAGAAGGATGGTGGTGGTAGTGGTGCGTGGCGTGGATGCATACGATGGCCATCTGGTTGGCCCCGTCCATGCGCTAGAGAAGGATGTGCGGCGGGAGTTGTTGTGAAGTTTGGTAAGCAGGGCAGGACACACTGCAACAGGTCGAATTTTAAAAATTGAACTTGTCGTGATGATAACGTTTAGGAATGTGCTAATAAATAATTGCGAGAAATGGGGGTGAAGAGTATTTAGGCAAATGGGCTGACTGCAGGATCTAAGGAATCAAGTAAAAACCAAACAAAAAACCACAAACAATGGGTTCGTTTTTTGTTTTGTTTTAGATTATTTTTGATAAACATGATGACGTTCGAACTTTGGAGTGAATTTTTGTAATAGCCTACGTAAAAAGGGATTTATGAGCACAAGATCCGGCCGTCTGAATCGTGGGACTAATGTGAAAATCTATCCGGATCACACCTCCATTATTAATGCCAATGAAACGTAGAAATTGAAGATCCTTCAAGGGTTTAAGTTTTATTAAGGGTTTGAGAAGAACTGGTGAAGTTAAAACCATTTCTTCAATTGTATTTCATTTCAACTTCCATATAACTGTTTCACCTTCCTCAAACTTTTCTCAAGCAATGAGATCCTGAGCACTCTGGTCAGTTTTCTGGAGCAGTAGCGCCTTGGGAGGTAGTTGGAGCACTGTCTATACTATAAGGCTGTTGGAGAATTTCAGCTACTGAACGCACACCCTTATTTGAGATAGAATAAGTGATAAGTGAACAAGATATCACCACTGTTTGAATTAGAGAAAAGGAGATTAAAATACCACAATGGTAATAACGTCCTTCTCAAATCAATTTTGGAGTAATAGATTGGACTTTTCATCATCTCTTATCATATACTTATAGGAATGACATATGTCAATATCCAGAATGTGGGAAAGCCTTTACATTTATCTCTAACTTGTAAAGAATTTTCAAAATAAAACCCTTTGGAATAGAAGAGCGACTTCGTGATACCTTCATGGGAGTGATGACCGACAGACCGAAGATCCCTGTATGTAGTCTTCCATACGGAAAGAAGTTAGTCATGAAGCATACTTGCCAATACCATAGGCTCCGTTTGTCTCGGTGGACGGAATCTTCATCAAAGATATTCTGCTTTTCGAAGATTCTTTCGACGATTCTTTCGTTGTATTCTGACAAGTCAGGTCTGAGCACTAAGCTACATCCACGACTTCACAGAGTCCATGTTTGGTTTGGAACTTAGTGTCCTTTTCTCTGTTCTTCAAGCTTAACCGCGTGTTCATGTAGGACATTTAAAGTTCTCATATATATTAAGCTTATTTCTTTCACTTATCTGGAAAACTGGTTCCTTTCTTGGGAAGATCTAGAAGAGACTCGACCTATAACCCCTTCAGTTGGATAAAAGTGAACCAGGGCACTAAATAAACTTGAGATCTTGATAAATTTGTATTCATTTGAGTGCAAAGTTCCGCGAACTGCGGACTGCATAATGTATCTTAAGATAAGAAACCAATAATGCGTAATATGGTTCTTTTCTGTCTCAACTGTATCCAACGAGAATCGAAATGAACCTCAATCGATGAATGTGAAGTTGGGCGCTGCTGTTTGTCGTCCTTCAGCAAAAACCCGAGCGCAGACTAAAAGTTCAAAGTTCAACAGCAGCAAAGGAGAAAGTGGTGAGAGTAAATAGCGTGTCGTCAACATGCGCTGCGTGGGTGAGCACTTTTGCTGGTGGAACAACATAAACCCGTGCTTTTGAGATGACAAAAACACAAACAATTCCCGTTACATTATAGTCTCACGTTGTTGTTTTGTTTGTTTTTTTTTTGTTGTTAGGGATTTGTATCACTAAACGAAAGTTTTTCTAAACAACAAAATAAGCTTGCACGTGGGACCGGATTCTCGTATCTCCACCATGGGGTGGATTGTTATCATTCAGATAATGATCTGATTCACCCGAAACACAGCGGTGGCATGTTTTGTACATCGCATACATCAGCATCGTAGCGCATGCGTATTCGCACAATGGCATAATATGATAATGAACGATAGACTAAAAAACAAAACAAAACAAGTCATGTAATCAACATTTCAGTTAACTGTCGATAAGAAGAAAAAAAACTCTATTATCTTTAGGGCAAACCTCGTATGTACCACAAGAGCACGTGTAAGCGGCATTCTTCTTGCGATGTGCACTGCTGTTGTCTTCACTGTGAATTTACATTCTTTCGTTTCTTTGTACCGACATAAGAGATGTATGCAAATTTTGCCATTTTCGTTTGAATTTCCGTTTGACCTTTTGTGGATGAAATTAGGAGTAACATTTCTTCAGTTGGTGCTATGTTTTTCAATAAATTTTTATTTTGTTGTTCGGCTGTCGGGTGACATTGAAATGATAGAAAATGTAGATAAAGGTGTATTTTTTTGGTTCTCTCCCCATAGTTTACGTCGGCTTGTCGGCATTAGAGCGGAGGTCAACGTAGAATGTTGAGTCACACCTCGGCTTCAAGTTGGAAGGTCCGGTTTACGATTATTCAGCTTGCGTTCCGGCGCTAGAAGTCTGTCTATTCTGAAAGGGGTCTTGTCTGCAGTAGAATTTCTTTCGGATGTCTTCTTTTCCAAAGTGTTCCAGTTGGATTGTGAAGCTACCCCCCCGTGATCGTCACGGGTTGAATCTCGCGGTTTAATTGTACATTTCTAGCACACTACTAGTCGCTCGATGGCGTTCACGCGGTTCAACAAGCTTCTAATTAGTTGGTTTGTTTTACTTTTTCATTCTTTAGATTTTGTTCCGGTAAACATTCGTTTAGCTATTGTAGACTATGCAGACACTGGCAGTAATTGCGAATATATGATCGTTCTCAAGTTCAGTCTATAGGTCTTCAATCTGTTTTAGACTATCCCTAGTAGATAAATTGAAGATCGTTATTCTAAGACGCCTTTCTTTTGATGGTTGTTGAAATAAAGATCTTGAGGGGACATAACCGAATATTTAGATATTTATATTGTTGGGTGAATCTCATGAAATGAACGTTTGATCCGAATGACAGACTCTTTAGTGAAGATTCATAAATCCACTAAGATTAATGAATTCACAAAGATTCATTAATCCTTAGAAACTCATACATCTTCGAAGGCTCATGAATCCACGGAGATTCATAAATCTCCCAAAACTCCTAATTCTCGAAGGAATCGTAATGCCCTTACGGATAACATAGTTAATTTCTACGATTTCAGTTTCTGATATTAGGATTTTTATGGAGTTGTAATGACCTTAAAACTGATAGCACTCAATTGCGTGGACTGATTGACCCGATTAGTTTTTGCTAACAAATATTTCAGTATTTCAAACAATTACCTCTTCGAATAAGCCCTTGAAGACTCATATGGAAAATTCATAAATACTTGAAGATCCATTAATCTCCACAAATTTATGAATATTTTTTAAGTCTATGATTTCAATGATGCCTACCTGAAGATTCATACAAATGAGTTCTCAAAACTAATTCAAGCACATTTATTCTTCAACTATTTCGCATTTGATTCAGAACCTTCCGAACATTAGACCGGTCTCCGATTTCCCAAAACTAAAGTATTTGTCTGATAAATGAAAATTAAAGAATTGTTTCTCAAATTGTATGGACAATTGTAATATTGAGTATTATGTGATACACTTTACGTTGAATATGAATAAATATGAAAACGTTGTAATATAAAAGTAAAAATCTAAAAAAAAAAATCAGCAAGTGTGCTATTTTGAGAACAATATTAATCGATCATTTCGATCGATTAGTGATAAAGACGCGCCCCGCTAATATGTAACCTGATCACAATGTATTTCACCTCCGAAGAGTGATCGGTCTCGTTATCAAGTAGCAAAGAGCGGTTACCTAGCAACAGGAAAGACATTTCCATCAGACGCACTATCGTGACAGTTTGTTGTAAAGTATACTTAAGAAGGTAGTTCTACATGGTGAACAAAAACAAAATTACCTCCTTGCTAGACGTTACAGTTTTTTGAATCATATCTCACCGCGCTTGTTTCGTCTATTTTTACAGCTATCATTCTACCAAACCACCAAGTCGCCGAAAACGCACGCGCACACGCTACGAAAATGGCCGCCTTCCAAATGGGGTCCCACACGCACGCCATCCCGATGACGCTGTACCGAGACAACCGGGCAAAGGTGGTCAATGAACTGCAGCGTGCCCATAACTTTGGGGCGGAATCGAAACCCGTCGTACTGCTCCAGGGTGGTGATAACATTAGTCACTACGACACGGACGTTGATTACGTTTTCCGGCAGGTGAGCATGTTCGATCGGTGGCGGCGTCCAAGCGATAGCTTCAATTAGGTGGAAAATGTTTATGCGATCAATTCTTAGTGTTTTGTATTTCCCGCCCCATCGTTGTGCTTCTGATTTATCTGTACTGTTAATGTGTGTTTTGCAGGAATCGTACTTTACCTACCTGTTCGGCGTGACGGAACCGGGCTGCTATGGCACGGTGGAGATCAAAACCGGACGTTCCACGCTGTACGTGCCACGTCTGCCGGAAGAATATGCCGTTTGGATGGGGCCGCTGCTGGGTTTGGAGGATTTCAAGCAGAAGTACGAAGTCGACGCAGTATATTACGTGGATGAGGTAAGTGCTTTCCGAGTGCGGCCCGAGATCGATGGTAGAACCACCAAATTCATTCGCGGTTGCGGTTGTTTAGCAGTCATGCGGCGAATAAATCTATTTCCGCTCCGCGAGACTGATTCGCGATCGTAAACAGTAACAAATGGTGGTGGTTTGGATCTTGGAACCGTGTGGCGCATTTCCGAAGCACCGAGCAGCATTGAAACAAAGGTAACAAACAAACAAACGAAATTCATCTTCTCGTCGGACCATGGCCAAGTGTTGCCAAAACGGATGAGTTGGTTCGCTCCCAAGACGGCCGCGAGGTAGAGATTACCCCATGGTGCTCCAAGTACAATGCAACGGTACACTAGAAACTTGCGTAAATCATTATTCTTACGCGATCGTAACGATTTATTGCAAAATCTGGCTCTTTCCATTGTGCATAATGTATACATATTCATTGGAGGAATGCTTTTTGTAACTCCAATTTTCGTTTTATTTAATTCTTACAATAGTTGTCCTTTTTTGTTTCAATTAATGGTTGATTTTTGACTGCTTACTTACTCGACAGTAGAATCTGATCAATTAAGAAACTCCTGTTTGTAAACCCTACTACTTAATTTTGCACTTTTGTATGGAAGTTTTATTTATGTCTTTAATGTGTATACGTTCATACAAATTCTTCAAAATAAAATCAGAGTTTAACTGGGAGTTAATACCACTTCCAAGCTTCCATATTGCTTGAGAGAGTAATCGTCTGGAATTGTAGAACTCTAACATGATAGCGATCAAATCTGGCTAGTAATGTGAGTCAAATGAATCAATTTTACGCCTTTTTGACATTTTTTGTAAGCCAAAGGACTCTGGATCAATAAGATCAAGATCTGGTGATGAAAAACTCTGGAATTGATAGAGTCCAATTGTGAAATGGATGAATTTCAATACTGATCTTGGAACTTGGAACTTTTTAAAGACACAAAATGCCAAGTACATTCCAAACTAAAATGCATTGTAGTCCTTCAAGATTTTGAGTTCCGTACTATGATCGAAGAAGATGCAATTCCCTTTCATGTGGATCTTCTAGAATTCTCATTTGAAGGTTGGATATTTAGCCCAAAACTCCAAGGCTCGTAATTCTCATTAAGTCTTATTAATCCAAGAGCATTTTCTGGTAAATCTTGTGACGGCCAAGCTCTGTGAAGAGTTCCCATATATCGCATTCTATCTTCCCCCTGTCGAAAGGTTAGTATATTTGTTGAGCTCCCATACCACAATAGTTTTCTGAATTAGGAACCTTAATATGAACTCAAACATCAATTACCTGAGATAGTACATGAGTTCACACATGAAGAGAACCAGTAATCGGTCGTTGTTCATGATCTTTACTATTGTTTGAGTTATTCTGAGACAACAAACGCTAAAACTATGTTTGGTGGTTCTTTCGAGGCTTTGCAATCAACGCTGGTAAACCAGAAGAACTTAATTAAAGTTGGGATATATTTATTCAAAAAAAGCACAACACTTGAATTGTTGAGTAGCTTAGCGAGCTGATAAAAAATATAAAAAAGCAATTCTAGACTAGAGAACCCACTTTATGACTTGCCTATATTTCAAAGCCATTCGGTCACGATTAAATTATCCAACATTGATGCAACCATTTGCAAGTTTGCGAAATATTTTTCTTCAGCGTCCCCCTCAGCAATGTACGATCGTACGGTTGGTAAAAATAAATTTTTACGCAAAATAACGTTTCAACCATTCTCAGACCATTGGGGCGACCTGAAAAGACGCGTGTGCTATTTTTACATTATGTCAACAAACCAACCATTCATGTCGATCACCAGCAACGGCACCGCCTGCGCCCTGTACAAACAAAAATAAAGTCCACATTCTTAAGCGTCCCCCTGGTTTGTGTCGTCTGGTCCGTTTATTTATTTTTTTCTGGTTGTCCGCACTGCTTTCTTTCGCCACCTCGCTTGATGACCGGCCAGCGCCTGAAACAGCACAACCGGAGGTTATTTCCGCATCATTTCCGAGCGCTCGCAGAGCTCGCCGAGAGTCTGGCATGATGCGCGATCAAAGTGCAGTCCGCGGCACGTGACGTGAACCTGCCACACCTACGTACGGTCAAGTCAAACGATAGCAAAATACGATTTGGCGCTAAGAGTTATTATTATGGTGGCATTGATATATAACTGCGGTCGAGGCAGTGGGTGTGGGATTTTGGGATTTTTGCACAAAACTCACCTGACCGGTGAATGACTCGGATGGGATGGATTGTTACAGGATGACTTGTGCTTACCAACGTAAATAACACATTTTCCTATGACTTATACACCGGGCGGGTGACGAATCATGGGATGTGTAATGGTTGTGAGTCATCTCAGGCGCATGTGTGTTTGGCTTTGAAAGTGTTCTGTATGATCGTGTCCATGGGCACTTCTGTATGTCTCCTCCAAATGGAGCTGCCATTAGTCACGGGTTTGTAACGTACATTTCCTTCCATTCATATGGAATTCTAGCCCAAATCCCCACCATCATGGCGCTTCGCTATCGTTTTTAATCGATTCCACCGTACATACCTGGTGGAAACGATTGAACAATCACCACTCTTAACGATGTATTAGTCACCCCGTATACACGCAGCCACCACAACGCTTAGAGGGTCACACAACCCAACCGCAACGACGCGATAACATAAAGTTCCCCCCATTGCAATCGACCGACCCACCATTCTCGAACGCTGCTGTTCGGCATCTGCGATCGTCCGGTGTTTAGCTCCGTCCGTACCTGGCACAATGGCACACACTGCCTTAGACACGAACGGGGTTAGCTATGGCACCACCTGAGGAGTGGCGTTTCGGCCGGTGTGTCATGTGGTATGCCCACGAAGTCATGTGCATGGTCATTGCACCATAATTAGGGCAGAGTTTATGAATTATGTAATGCATACACCGGTGTCACGTTATAGGAAGAGTGGTTTTTTTTTATCTGCGCGCTGTGTGTGTGTGTGTCCGTGGTCAATACACAACCGGCACGCGGTTCGTTCGTAATTGAATTAGTGATACTAGAAGCGAATAAACATGTAAACCTTAAAATGGCCTATCGATTTGTGAGGGATGGAAACATTAGCAGTTCCAAGAATATGTTGCAGTTCCAACGGACTTTTGTAGTGGAGGTCGTTAATATGAGATAATCTTTTAACGTTATTCAATGAAAAGAAATAATATTTTATTATGTTCCATTGAAATTCAAACCTTAATTGAATTTGATACGAATAATTAATTCTGGAGTTGTAATAAGAGTAAATATTTCCGAATAAGTCAGATTATTAATCTCACAAACACTTACGTGCAGCTTTTACAAAATGCTGAACAAAGAATTTGAAGCTGTATTCTTTTCCAGCGTAACAGATTATTTACTTCATAAATTATAAGAAACTTATAATACATTAATGTTTATCGCTGCAACTTTTTGAGATTTATTGATCAGTTTCCTTTTTCTATAAAGTAGAAAATTCAATGCGATCTGTTAAATTAATTGTAATAATATCTGTTTCACCTAAACATAACAACAAATATTGAAAAATAAGGGTAATGTTACTGTCTTTATAGTTTTGACTGCCGCTGTAATTAATTGGAAACGTAAACTCCGGTTACCATAAAACAAGTTACAGTAAAATGAAAAATTACATTTACTTTAATCTTTTATTTTTATTTTTTCAGATTGCCAACCATCTTGCTACTGTATCACCATCGGTGTTGCTTCTTCTGGTGAGTACTTGTACTATCTGCCATTCGAAAGCTTTTAATAATTTGCAATAAACCGGGCGCCTCCATTCTGTTCAATTTTGTAGCATTTCTTTTTCAATTTCTTACCTCTGTTATTAGACCAAAAAGACCTTAGAGATAAGCAAAACAAAACGGCGATCTTCAATAGCGGGTTTGAGTTGTTACAAAACAATGTTGCAAACCATTTCATGATGTTTCGTTTACTATCTCCATTAAACACCCACGGACAAACAATTGTAAACAGCACAAAAAAAGCAGAAACTATTTTAACCCGATTCTCAAACCATGCCGAGGGATTTGTGTTGCCAACATAAAGGTAATGGGCACCGGCCCTCATGAGGGACTCTCTCTCTCTCTCTCCCTCCACTGGGTGTGCAATTTTCTTGCATATGCATACCCCGAATGCTGCTGTTTAGCCTGTGTTCAGTCTATCTGGCGCTGCAGTACACTGTATGAGATGGATGGAAAATAAACAAACCTTGTTTCACCGGGTGTCGTTAACGAGTTTGCCCGAGACGAAGGCCCTTGGCCTAAAAGTGGACGAATAACGTTGCGTCGCCATTACAAATGTTGATCGTACCTGTTATCTTGCACTACACTTCGGTTGTTAGAGGGAATGTTTGTACTATTAACTATTTTGTAGATCACTCTAGTTTGTTCACATGGTAGCCTTCGTACATCTGTGTGGCTCAATCTGTGACAAATGTAATGGGGGTTTTATCCGGTGTGCATTTATTTCCTTCTTCTAAGCCACTGTTTTTATTGAAATTATTTTAGAAACTGTTGGAAGGATCGTTGAAAATAGGTTTGATCAGATGCGTTGCTGTTCAAATCTTCATGGCATTTTTTTTTTTTGTTAACCTGTAACACATTATAGTGTCGTTACATTTAGTAAATAAAATAACGATTTTGATGTTTCTTTTCAAGTGCTCCCCTTGGACCGAAATGAATAACTTCGATGTTAGAGGGTGTAATGTCGCAAAGAGTTCTTAAAAATATCGTTTATGTAGGTCCAGATACTTCTAGAAAAAAAAAAACTGTAAATTTTATAAGTAACTTTTGTTGAATTCTCCATTCCTCCGCTAATGAACGCTTGTAGACGATTAATTACACTTGAGTTCCAATTTGCATTGATACTTTCTTATATTTATATTCTTTTAAACAAAACAAAAATAGAAAATTGATTGAAGAGTGATCGTACAATTGAATATCTGAAATACGATCATTTTTCGAGTCTTGCCAAAGTGCGAAACACAGTGTTTGGCATCACTTTTCATGTTCTCTCGAGTATATGGAGTATTTTTAATACATCAGATAACAATGACATCAATTTTTTCCCCTAAATTATGATGTTTGCTATCGACTTAGAAACTGATCACATAAATATGCATCGATATCGATTCTTCCAAAATGATCACTCACGATTTCAACGAATAATTTGGTACTTAGTCGAAAGATTTGTTTTCGACATAAAATGACGAACTAAGATGGAGTTTCATATTGGAGATATCTGTACCGTTCCACAATTAGTAGTTTGTTAGAGCAACTCTTGTAATGTAATATTGTAATAACATAAAGAAATGGTAAATTAGCTTGTTGAAGGAA
>KB664165.1:9541764-9558064 GCA_000349025.1 Anopheles minimus | reverse complement strand
TCAGATTCGGCAAGAGTCTCCGGCAAGCAGATTCTTTATCCATCAGAAATCACGGTACGGTACCATTTTTTTTCAAAACTTCTCTATCTTCTCAAGATCTGCTGGCTTTAACCGGGTTCGACACATTAATCCTCAGACCATTCCTCTTAAGGTCTGGTGTTTCCGATGTAGACATTTGCCTCAAAATATCCTCCAATATATTCGGATTTCCTTTAGGTCCTTCTTGAAAAGTTTGAGTAATTTTAAGGCGCTGTTATCTGCTTCCAAAAATGCAATTGGTGGACATCTCGAAGTTCTTCTGCTCTTTCCTTCTATTATCTGCTCCAGTAAAGGTTTGTTATCCCTTCTTTCCGTGTCATTCAGGTGTCCATCAGGGTTTTTGGTGATATTTTCACACATCTTTACAGGAACTCTGTTCCTTTTCCCTACGGCGAGATAGAGACACACCCCGATGTAAGTGATACTCTTACACAATATATTTCAATTATTATGCTCTTTTAAATCGATTCCTCACGCAGAGAGATACGCACCAGTCCCACACACCACCCACCAGCTAATGTATGCCTCGTTCTATAGATACCGGCCCTTTCGAAGCGGGTTTTGTCTCCGTTTTATAGTTGTTTTGTTGGCGAGTTCGGTGCCGGTGAAGGTAAGGAAAACTGAAGGACACATTTACGGCGTGTTTAACTACTAATTGTCCTACACTCCTCATTTGACCACTATTCTCTTTTGCGTACACAAACACAAACAAGCGCGCGCAAACCGATTGCTGTTTGTCATCGTACTGTCGTAACGGTGTTCCGTACGTATTCGTATTCACTAAGTTTATGGTTTATTTTCGCAAACTCTATTTTACAGCATTCTCATCTAAATACGTGAATATATGTATATATATATGTATAAACATGTCTTCATGCACTTGTTGCGCCTTGTGTGTTTTTGTATTGTTTTGTTTTACCTTCCATTTCAGTACACAACACAATCGTACAACAGTGGAAGCGAGGCATGTAAAACAAAAAGAAATCATCGCATTTGTGTGTGTGTGTTTGTGTGATATTATCGGTAGCAATATATAATATCCCTTACACACAATGTACCGCCAGCCTTTCCTGTAATCGGATCCGCATTTTCTTGGCTGCTAGTCGAAAGAAAGCAGGACCATAAGATTGGAAAATAGAAGTGGAAACGTCCTTTTCCACCTTTACACTGCGGTCGGTACAACAACACACAGCAGCGGGAAGGCGCGTCTGTTAAAAAAACATCATGTTTGACTTAAAAAGTGAATAATTGATTCTCGGCACACACCACAACAATGGGGGCCGCGCGCTACAATTGCGGTTGGCCCTTGTTGCTTCCAGATGACACAACATATTGTGTTATATTGTTTGATTTTTGCTAGTGTCCCCTCTCGGCTCAGTGCTGTTTTTGTTTTCCCATTTTATCGGTTGACATGGTTTTAGTATCGGTTTCGATACTAACCTATTCTTACCGCCGACACAGCTTCACTAACTAGTTTGAGTTAAGCATTAGATAAAATGTATATCCCCCTTGCATGCATATCGGCCCTGACGCTTGACTGGTTGCTCTCTACTATTACTACTGTTACTACTACTACTACTACTACTACAACACGGTTACGGCCTCTTAAACACTACAAGAAAAAGGAAAAAAGAAAACAATAAAACATAAACTGGAAGCTAAAAGCAGCGTTCGTAATCGGTTTATAAACGTCCTTGTCTTTCTGTGCTCGCTCGTTCGACCGTGTGGTGCGCGATGAGAGCACAATATTAATTTAAATACACAATTCTCTCTCTCTCTCTCTGTTGTGTTTGTTGGGCTGCCTTCATTCAGTTGCAGAAACAGCTCTGCAGTTGTAAAGTGAAGTGCTTTTAATATCTAAAACGTTGCTCTTATATTCAAAACCCTCCTTCTATGCTCATTCTCACATTCCGCCTAATGTTTCTACTACACGATAACACATCTATTGCGTTTTTCGTTTACGTAAAAAAAGCCTTCCCCCTTCATGCACAATTATTATTTCTCTACGTGTGGGGGGGAAAAACCATAAGCAAACGAATTTCGACACGATCAATCTCGTGTAGATGATGATAATGGCAAAAAGCCGTACTAAAATGACACAGAAAAAATAAACGTTTCGAGCCTACCACCGCCGGGGGATCGTCGTCGTTGCTGCAACGCTATTCACAATTGTCTTACATCTAAAAAAACTAGACCGTTTAAATCAAAAAAACATTTTTAAAACACGATTATATGTTAGTAATAGAAATCATACCCTAACATAATAACACAACTGCTCGCTCTTTTTTCCCTTAATCTCTTTCCCTTTTTAACGCGCACACACACACAACACACACATAAAAAGGTTTGTTTCTCTTGCTAGTAATGCTCTGCTCCTCACGTTTTCCATCATTAATCCTTCGTTTTTTTTTACATTTTGAACAAAACGGCATGAAATTTTGTTTACAAGCATTTCCGCTTTGCTTATCATGTTCGTTCGAATTAATAAAACTCCTTCAACGGTGCTTCACATTACACTTATCTAAAGAAGAGGCGCGTGTGTGTGTGTGTGCGTTTGTGTTTAGGGGGAGATCGGTTTTGTTTAATGTGTGAAGCAGCATTTATACCTCCAACAATCTCTCTCCGTGTTTTTTAGTGGTGGTGTTGTGGGGAAACCATCATCGACGAGTTGGTGGTACCACCCGTGACCGGTGCACCAATTTTGACCCGTTTGCTGGTAACGATTGTTGCCGATTTGTCGCCCAACCGTTTTCCAGCAATGCCGGCCTGACTTCCGGCACCACCAGCCGAACCGCCCATGGCGGTCGTTTTGGATAGCTGTGGGTCTGTGGGGAAGAAAAAAGAGAAACAGATGACGGGGATAAGCTTCAATTCAATGCAATGTTTGTTTGTTTACCGTAAGGCTTAACAGATACGAAGCTTACAAACTAAATAACAACGATTAACCTAATCTAACAACAGGCAAGCCAATAAGAGAAACTTCACTAGAAAATGGAAATGGAAAGGAATGACATTAAGGAGAGATGGACAACAGGAATTGAAGGATTAGACTACGCTGAGTAGATGATCATTCCGCCTGAGAGGAGACTAGAATAGAACGGAATAGATGATAATAAACCCGGGGCATCAGTACAATAGATGAGGATAGAAATTAAGGATGACTGTGCTATGGGACGGTGAATCTCGAGGGATACTAAATCAATTGACGGCAAACCTAGTGAAGGATCTCTGCATTCACTTAATGCGGTCAATGTGGACCTTCGCCGAGCAATACTCCAGCAAAGATCTCACCAGAGAACAGAAAATAACTTCGAGATAAAGCGATCCACTGAAATCAAGGGCTACACACGCTTCATCACTCCAAGGATCATCCGAGCTTTACACACAATGGAATTGATCTGATGTGCAAAAGCGAGTCCTGAGTCCAACCATATGCCACAGTCCTTAAAGTCGTAGATACGATTGTTATGAACTTGCGCTAGAGAGTAGTGTTGGGAAGATACCATCACATGTGGGATTTGATTTCACCTGATCCTGATCCAACATAGGAATTTATGCTGTTTTTTTTAAAATATAATTGTAATCATGTTTGGTTCTATATCAAATCACCATACACTCGAGATAAGATGCCCTTTATCACGGTTTGGAGAAGGAAAGGAAATGTCTCCAAACCAATGTGAATTGCAATCTCGAATAAATTTAGCTATAGGTTTCTTTTTATAAGCAATAAGCCTTCAGGAATAAAAAATAAATAAAACAAAATTTAAAAATACATTCTACTGGAACAGGCACAGTAAATTCTTTATAAACTAAACGGCAGACGCAAAAACGGAAGACTGAAGGTGTAATTTAACTTGTACATCGATTCAATAATCCTACGGATCATCCCGGACCTGAATTTATTTAATTATTATTATTTATTTCTTTAATTATAACGTTATTTCAACGTAACGTCCCCTGGCTTAGTTTTATCTACGTTTAAATAATCTTATGTATCAATAAAGGAAACGAATGGATTTATACTGTTTTTTTTTAAATGTAATCACATTTTGTTCTATATCGCATCACCATTCGTATCAGAAATATGAAAGCTAAAATTCTGAAACCAAAACACAAAAATCTCTCAAGCACAAACGCATAAAACATTGCAACATTGAATTCAAGGCCCATCTAGGCCTGATGGAAAACATTCCAATAAAACAATATTTCTACATTCAAACAAGCTCCCTGATCCTTAATTTTCCGAATCCAAGATTTGAGATTGAGTCCGGATTGCCCAGAGCCAGGATCCTATCCGATTCCCTTTGCCCAGGGAGTTGGGGTGGAGATATATGGAAGCGGGAACCGGGTTTATGAGATAACATTACATTTGACAGGGCACAAGGTGAGAAGGTTACGATTATATCAAGAACATGCATTGTAGAATACAATACAGTCGGTTTCCGGCATGCGCGGATAATGGGGACCGGAAGATCAACTATAAATATGTTACGTTTATTTCGACAATTGTACTACAAATGAGCGATATTCCTATTAAAGTGAAGTTATGAAATGCAATAGCTTAACAAAACATTACGCAAAGTAATTTTTAATATAAAAAAAAAATTAACGGTTTTTAGGCATTTTTTGAAAACTGTCAAATTTTAAAACCCGCGTATCTCCGAATCCTTGTATGTCGAGAACCGCGTAACTCGGAAACCGACTGTATTTCCGCATAATAAAGGGAATAAACAGAATACAGGATGGAACTCTCTAATATCGTCGGAACTTCAAACCACTTACCTTGTAACCACCTGACCTGTGTTGCCGGTCCGTACCCTTTATCGTTGCGTGCCGCTATACGGAAGATGATGGCCGGTTTCGACGTGAAGTCGACGTGTGCCGTCTGCAGGGACTGGTTGGCCACCGTACACTGGTTGTTCGAACCACAGTACACGCGCACAAACGCGAGCTGGGCGGCTGTCGTGGTCGTCTTGTCCTTGGCTGGGTTTTGTGATTTTATTGCCAGATACACGGAATACTCCAGTATATCGCCCGTCGTGGATGGTGGCGGTTCCCACGACAGATGTGCACCTTCCGGTGATTTGGAAATCTTGATTGCCGACGGTGCGCCCGGGAAACCCGGCAGACACGTCTTGAACGGTGTGGCATCGCTCCATTCACCCCGGCCGCAGCTGTTGATGGCGGCGACACGGAACCGGTAGGCACAGCCCGCTTCCAGGTTTATCCGCTTTAGCTCGCTCAGATCGGGTATGTTGTCCGCGCTTAGCAGTTCACCATCGATCGAACTGTCCCATTCGTTCGCATCGATGTAGTTCGAAACGGTGTGGTTGACTGTCTTAAAAATGCCCACCGTATGCCAAATCTCGGACTCATCCTTCGGTTTGGCGGACTTCTGTTAAATTGAAGGAAGGGAAAATTTAGAAAAAAAAACCCCAAAACTACTTTGACACATTCTAGTTCAACAGGAAAACAATCCAGCTTACCTCTTCCTTTTCATCTTTCGTCTTCCCAGCGGAGTTAGATCGAACAACCGCCTTTCCGATGATCTGCTTGCCGGACAGGGCGGCACTGTTGTTACCATTATTCACTATTCCCCCGGCGTTCGTTCCCGCCGTTCCGTCTCCTCCAGCTTGCATCATCACCGTCGTGAACTGTTTCGAAGTGGGGTCCAAGAATTTTATCGACGTGCCTTGTTGGGCCGGCTGCGATGTGTTCGAGGTGGGTGAGGACAGAATGTCACCCATCAGCTCACTGGGCAGCACCGAGGTTGCAGAGGCGGCCGCTTCTGCCAGTGCGTCCAGATGGCCAGTGGTTGAGGATGCACTGTTGGTACCATCTTCCGTCTTGACAACGGCACCGGCCACCAGGCTGGAGTGGGTTTGTGGCTGTTCGCCCGGTGTTTGAAGTCGAGTTACAAAGGTGCTACCGTCGCTAAGTGTCACGGTGGTTCCATCGTTAGCAGCTGGCGTTGAAACGCTACTGCTGCTCTCGTCGGCTTCGGTTTTAAACGTGATCATTTGACCATTTTCATTGCATGACTGGAGTAAAGTTGCTGTGCCGGTATCAAGTTGACTGTGGAAAGGAGAATAATTACGATAAAGGAGCATGTTCCCGAATACGTCGTACAGACACTTTCGCTGTACGAGGTGTTTGGGATAAATTTGAAACTTTTATAATAGTTTAAATATTTCTGCAGGTTAGAGATATTAGCAAACACTAATGGACATTTAAAAGTTTGGACAGTGCTGCATTTTGTATTTTTCTTCTTCTATGGCGTAACAACCTATTCGGTCATACCTGCCTTTTCTGGCTTACGAGACTTGTTAATACTGCGTAGTTGGATAGTCAGTCCTCGCACCGTTGGGGAAACGGTCCAAAAGGGATTTGAACCCCGGTCTTGCCGTTTGAGACCAGCGCCGTTATCGCCTCGTCCACCGGACCGGACATTTATATTACAAATGGATGGAAAAAGGATGGATGACTGAATCCCTCAGGAATTATGGAATAGCTTGGATACTGATGATCTGTTTCAGCCATCAAAATAGGGATGTTATGACTGCTGCCCAAAGCTCCCTGAATACACAGTATCAGGCTTGAACTAGAAGAAAAAATCCTAGCAGAATCTGCAGGAACAAGATGTGTTGAAGAACCCCTCGAAGCTTGTACCTAATGAAGACCTTCTCTTCTACTCATACAACTGAACAAGTCCTCCAAATGCTTCACCAATTGAAGTATTTAGCGCCCAAACTCCCTCAGCTCTCAACCCTGTTGGATTATTCTGTTTGGGGAGCAGTAGAAAAAGATACAGTGAAGACAAGAAAATAGCTAAAATTAAAAAAATCTTTGAGACCTTTTTCAGGGACTATAGCATCATTCTGTGGAAGATTCCGAAGCAGGAGATTGAAGCTATTTTCGATGATCTTTATAAAACTACTACAAAGCGGCGCCGATCTTGATACGGACAGGACGCACGGGATCGTATCCCATCCGGGATCGTTTCTCCGCGTACGCAGGACGGACTATTCTGTTACGGGTGAATGCAAGTCCCGGAAGCCAGAAATAGTAGACCAACACCCCCCAAGGTTTGTTAGTGCCATATAAGAAGTTGTCGACGTTAATAGAGATTATTTTGCCTGTGTCAAATTTATCCCGAACTCAAAACCCCTTTAAACAGAACATAAATTTACATGATATTTTCGCTGCCAGCCCCAGTACTGCCACCCGCAAGCAGTTCGGCATTGTGAAGCGACAAAATCTCTCCACTCTTGATGGTCGTGAGAATATTGGCCGCTTCCGTTTCCGATGCCGTCGGTGCACTGACGACGGTGGTTTTCGGAACATGAGCGGGAACAGGCGCACTGGACGATGACTCCTCCGTGCTAATACCATCTCTACCCGCTAGTTCCGACGATGTTCCAGCCGTTTGTTGTTCCAATGAATGCATTTCTTCCTGTTCACTACCGAAAGACATCTGGAATTTTTAGAAGGGCACAGTTTAAACAGTTCCAGAACACACATTTCGGTGGTACACTTACATCCTGTTGAGACGGTCCAGTGGTGTCACCTTCCATTAGGCTATCCAACCCATGGTTCTCCTCCTCTTCCATGTCCTCGTCGATCGAAGTGTTGGCATTGTCCTTGTCCATCGATTCACCCGCTTGCGCGCTTTCGTCATTTTCCGCCGACAGTTCCTCCGGATCTTGACTTTCCTCACCGACAAAGTTGCCATCCTCTTCATCGGCCGATACCATCAACGAACCCGGTACGGCATCACCACCCGATTCGTCCTCCAAATGCCCTTCGTCCTGACTACTGTCTCTACCACCGGTATCGTCCATACTCTCGAGAATCACGCTGTCATGCGCTAGTTCGCCGCTCTGATCCATTTCATCACCTTCCTGCTGTTGCTGCTGCTGTTGATCGTCCGCGTTCTGGTCGGAAGCTTGATTATCGAGCTGTGAATCACTATCCTCACCACCGGATCCCGCACTGGTGTTCATCAGGCCCACCGTCATGGCACCGCCGTAGAGGCCCGGTTTGATATAGCGTATGGGGACAGCATCATCGCAACCGTCCAGTTGCTCGAGTGTGAACATCGGTAAAGCAAGCGGACGTGTCGTTTCTTCCACATCTACTTCCTCCTCAGGAATCGGATTTTCACTTTCTTCTTCTAAATAAGTGGTCTCCTCCATATCTTCGAACGTGCCGAGATCGAAACAACCGTCCATTTGCTCCATACCTTCTGCATCGGTTTCCATCATACCAGCTTCCGCTGCCAGTGCCGCAAATGCCGCATCGGTAGACACTTGATGTTCCTGTTGCTGCTGCTGTTGTTGCTGCTGGGCTTGCAGTTGCTGCTGTTGCTGCTGTTGCAATTGTGCCGCCTGAAGCTGCTGTTGTTGCTGCAGCTGTATTTGCTGATATTGCTGCTGAGTAACGATCCGGGTCGTCGTTTTCGACGGAAGCATCAATATTTTCTGTCCACCAACCTGCCCGGTAATCGTACCGGATGTTGCCGTCGTACCGCTAGCACCAGATGGAACGATGGTGACCGTTTTCTGTCCCCCAACCGATGGTGACAGTTGCACCGTGACCGATTTGCCGCCCACTAACTTCTGTGGCATGTTGATGATTTGTGTGCCGGTGATCTTCTGTCCGCCGGCCTGCAGACCTCCAACGGGCATGGTGAAGGTGATCGGTTTACCACCTTGTACCGTGCGAAGCTTTATCGCTTGTCCACCGATGGTGGTGGTTGTGCCACCGGAAGCAACCGATGCCGCCACTATATTGCCTGCCCCGGCGGCGTTCAGCGTGGAAGCCGTTCCGCTGACTGCCGGTACGGAGGTGGCCTGCAGTACGGTCGCACCGCCAATATTCGTGGTACGCGTTGATGTGATAGTGTTGAGCACCTGTGACGAGGACAGCGTCACGAAGTTGTTAGCGGAGGATGTAACCGTGCCGCTCACTGTGCGAATGCCCTGCGGTGTCGTCACCACAATCACCTGCTGATTGCCCCGTATCGCTTGGCCAGCTTTGTTCGTGAGCACCAGCGTTGGTTTACCGGTCGCGTTTGTGCCCATCTTTCCCACCTGGACAATGTTGGAGTTCTTCATCAGTATCTGTTTACCGCCGATCGTGCCCGTGCCGGTCGACATTAGCTTCACCACGTTTCCACCGATGACGGTCGTTTTCTGGCCGGCTGCTGTTCCGGCAACGGTCGCTTGCTGGACGACTGTACCGCCCGTACCGGCCAGTAGGTTCGATGTGATGATCTGTTGCTGCGGTTGATGCAGTGTCCCGGTGCCGGCCGTCTTCTGTACCACACTCATTTTCGGTACGGTTTGCATCGTCATTCCTTGGCTCGTTTTTACCAGTGTCAGGATCTGTCCTTGGTTGGTGGTGCCACTGTTAATCGAAGTGGCTCCAGTAGTGCCAGCGCCGGCCGTTCCGCTCACTATGGTGACCGGTTTCTGTAGAATAATTTGCTTCCCACCGATCGTTGCCGTGGTCGATGTGGTTCCCGCACCAGCACTGACAAGACGCTGCTGGACGGTTTGCAGTTGTGCACCAGAAACAATGCCCGGACCAGCGGTACGCAGTACTGCCGTCTGGCCAGCTTGCTGCATCGTACCGGCGCTAGCCGTTCCAATGCGTAGCTGTTGTCCTGTAGAGGATAACACTCGGATAGGCGTTCCCGCACCAGTCGTTAGCTGCTGCGCATTAGAAATGGCCGTACCACCGGTAGCGACCACACGGATCGTCTGTGGTTGATGTTGTAGCTGGGCTTGTGTAGTTTGCAAAATGGCCGTCTGAATGGTCTGTGCTGCCGATTGGCCCTGCTGAGCGGATGCGACGATCTGGGTCGGTTGCTGCTGCAGTATCTGCGAACCGGTGGTGAGCACTTTTTGCGTTGCCTGAATCGGTTTATTTGCAGGCTGCACCTTGGTGACGATTCGCTGTACCGGGGATGGTACGGTAAGGGCAGGCGATGTTACGATGCCGATGTTGCTGTTGGTCGGCGACTGTAAACCTGCACTGTGGATGGGACTTGCTGTCAGAGCAGTTTGGCCTACGGCAGGATTTTGCAACGTTGGCGACTGAATGCTGGCTGCCGATACGGCGATAGCCGACGGTGTGCCCGATACTCTGCCGGGTAATTGTTTAATAACTGTAGAAAGCGTAAAAAGAAAGTGAGTTTAATAGACGAAAAGTAATTGAGATTGTGTTGAGAAGAACCAGAAGGAATCTTGTAAAATAATTGATTAAAAGGTAGAAAAGAGTCTCCATTCATTCGTTCATTTCGTGAGTGTTCATTTTGGAAGAATTGGACCATGTAAGACTGGAAACTTTGATTTTAACGATCACTTTTTACGATCACAGATATCGTGGTTATTTTCTGATTTGAGTTGGGAAGAATCCTAGTGGATCTCCTGAAATAATTGATTAAAAGGTTGAATAGAGTCCTCATCCATTCGTTTCAAACGTGTATGTTCTTTTTGGACGAATTGGACCACTAAAGATAGGAAACCTAAGTTTCAATGCATATTTTTACGGCCATTTTTTAAATAGAAAACAAATACCATGATTGTGGTGGGACTTTTTGGTGTCGTGATTGTTATCCGATGTGTTAAAGACATTTTAAATATTCTCTAGACCCTGTTTAACACATGAAAAAGGATCCCATTATCCAATTATTTTATACATTTTGGTCAGACTTCAAAAATTATTTTTTAAAAGATTAAATTGTTGTTTTTCGTTAGAAAATGGCATAGTTATTCAGAAGAAGGAATATCGCGACAGCTAGCCATTAGTTAAACCATTCCAAATCATGTTAGACGATTTTATCTATTCCAAAGCTCCAGAACGCCATACCAAATGCCAAGTGGTCCCAATTAGCATCAACAACCGGCTTCTCTTCGATAAGACTACCAACATTAACTATTTTTAATAATATATTCGCTCAAGGGCCGTGGAATCGATGCAGATTTCTCACACGACAGACCGAGACCAAAATCCCTTCCGAACTATCCTAGGACATGGAGAAATAAGTCTAATACGGCCTGGCCGTCATATAATACAACAAAACAATCACTTTAAGCAACGGATGAATAGAGACTCCCTTTTACCAAATTAATGTAATAACCACTACTTCAGCTCGATGGTAAACTTACTCGGCTGCTGAAGCATTGGTTCGCCGGATGTGGTACCGATGTTGCCACTGATCATATGCGCGGGCGACATCGAACCCGTACTGGATGCGGGCGACCCGATGGTTCCCCCCGCGGGCGATGCCACAACAGCGGGTGCCGTATTCAGTCCAGCCGGTGCTGGTGACGGTGGCGTAGGCTGCGGTATCTTCTGCACCTCAAGTATGTAGTAGGGAGCGGACGGTACCGCCTGCCAGCACACTTCGAGCGAATGTGTGGAAGCACGGACGAGCTGCACGCGGGATGCCGTTCCCGGACGTTCGACCTCCAGGTACCACAGATCTTTACAGCACACCTAAGGGATGCGATTGAATTGATCGGATGAGCGAAAAAGGTGAATATCGGAACGCACTAGTACTACGAGTATGGAGCACCGATCACTCTACGATCCGTCATTTGCAGTAAACATCAAGTTGTAGTGAACGTAACACAAAATGTTGTAACGCAATAAAGCAAAGGTATAAAAGCGTGAAGAGTAAAAGTGTCGGAAATGCGAAACAAAAAAAAAATCAAAAGAAAAAAAAAAAGGTACTACACAGAAAGTGGGGAATAAAAGAAGGAAGATGTGATAAATTGTTGTTTTTTTTTCTTCTTCTGTCTTTTGCGATATCCAACCCGAACCCGTTTGCTATCATTGATGGGTGATTTTCGCACCTTATCGGTGGGAAGGTGTGCACTCGGCGATAGTGGGTGCAAAAATCAACGCATCAATAGATACTGCCGGTACGGTGGATGCGTTACACAAGTTTAAACGTATTATATTTGATGCACACAAATGGCTAACTCGTATTTGGAAAACAGAGCTCACCCTGACCTGGTTGTTCCAGGCCTTCCTGTAACCGTCGCGCCCCGACCATATATAGAGACGGGTGTGTATACCGACGGCACAGTGGCCTGCCCGGGCACGTGGCATGTTCTCTTCGTCCGTGTCCAGATCCAGCTCTTCCCAGGTCATAGTTTCTACGGATAAAACGAAAAACCAAAATGCAAATGCCAACAACAAGCGTGATTAATAGGAATTTACATACAGGCCGCTTCGTAACACTTACCGAGATTCAAACAGGCAAGTGTATTCGTACACTTCCATTCTTTTTCATGCTTCTCTACCTTCACATCGTCCAGCACGAGCGGAACCCATCCGCCAAACACGTACATCCGGTTACCGATCAGGGTGGAGCTGTGCAGCGACCGTGGCAAAGGCAATGGGCCACTTGTACGGGGTCGCGTCCAGGACATCGTGTCCGTGTCTAGCAACCAAAGATCGCCCAGTCGACAGCCGGACATACCGCCGTAGATGACGAGCCAGAACTTTTTCTGCTTCTTGTCATACCACGACACGGCCGTGTGGGACTCGCGGGGCGGTGGACTTTCACCGAACGTCGTCGGTATTTCCCACTGCAGTTGATTGTTTTTTATTTCCAAAATGTACAGATCGTTCAGATACTTGGGGATGTTGTTTTTCGGGTCATCGCTTTCGTTTGCCAGCCCACCGAACAGGTAAATCTTGTCGCCGACTAGCGTGAAGCTGTGTCCCAAGCGGCGGCAAGGTGGTGGACCCGATTCTGGGGGCTTCGGGCGTAGTTTCTTCCACTCCCACTTGGTGGCTTGCAGTTCGTACAGTTCGTTGGAGTACTTGCCGTACTCTACCATACCGCCGAACACGAGTATACGCGTGCCGTCGACGACAAAACCGTAAGCGGCACATCCCGGTGGAACGTCTCCCTTTGTCGCCGGTACGTACCATTGATTCGTAGCTGGAAAGAAACGTTGCAAAATAAATTAAACTCTAAGAAGCAGCAATTTGAGGGAATTAATAGTTAACGCAAGGGGTGTTGCGGATTTATTATTATCAGTTTGAAACATGTACGCTCTCGAACTTTGTTTTAAATTCACAGCACTCCAGGAATGGCCGAAAGTGTCGAACTTTCTGCAACGTTCCGAACGCTAATAAAAGGCTGAGTTTCATTCATCATTTTTCCTATAGAATTTTATAATTTAACTGCAATTCACCCTGCTTCAAAAACATTTAGCACAATCCGTTCCAATCCGTTTCTATTGGGCAGTTGTACTAAAATTCCCTTGACTGATGGTGAAAACAGCCGTTTCTACAGGGAGCCACTGTACGAAACACTTTGACGGATGATCGCGCACGTATTTGTGTGTTAGGCTAGCTATCTCTTTCGTACGATTCCACCCCATTCTGTCGTGTGGCTTTTGGCTATTAATTTGCCGGGAGAAAAAGAGATGAAAGCTGTCTGTCTGCTCAACCGCGCACCATGTTCAGCTCGGAGCCAGCTACACTGTTTTCCAACATGGCCGCCATTCGGTACAAATGTTTCATTTCTTTTTCTTTTCAAATTCATTCATTTTGCATTGTATTTGGCGTTCTTTGGCTCCGCGAGAGAAAACATTTTTTTTCATCAATACGTTGTTATCATTTAATCAACTAAACCGCTGCCTTTACAATGTCGAAGCGAGCGTACGATTATCTATTGCGTCTATATTCGGGGTGAGATTAATTCCCAGAGAGCTGTGGGGTGGCTTTTAATCTCTTTTCATGTTATCTCTACAAAGAGAGAACAGTTTAAAGAACAAGGAGGAAGCAGCGGAAGAAAAATTGTTTGAAAACAAATCCCCGAGCGCTGTACCCCATTGTGTTCCGAAGCATTTTGCAAGCGATATTTACAACATTTTCATTCGCATCGGACATTTTTAACACCCATCGATAACAGTTTTCGAACACTCACCCGTGTTGTAGACGTGCAGTTCGTCTACGATTCCTTCATTGCCGCCGCCAAAAACCACCATCAGCTCTTTGATGTTAACCGAACGGTGACCATGGCGCGGTCTGGGCTGTGGACCGCTCGGATTCGTTACCCGCTTCCAGCGTAATATCGCGTTGTGTTTGGCCGGTAAAGCCGGCACGAGCTCGGAACCAGTCGTTTCCGAATTGGCCGTCATGTTGATGATATCCTGTGTGCGCTACACTTCCCACCAGCACACAAACACTATTCCGCACTATTCGTCAACTTAATCACAAACCACTAATCACTGTTTTTTTATCAACAACACATTAAACTATAACTTTCCCACGCGGAAAACAAAACCGCCAACGACGCGGTGCGCGCGCTTTTCAGTCAATTTCGGTCCGTTTTAACTAGCTGCTCGCTTGCTCCTACCACTAAAAACACAAACCTTTGACTTCTTTCAATGTTGACCGTAAACTTCTATTCGCTCGACTTTCCAAATAAGCGCTGTATGCTTTTTTTGTTTCTACCGGTCCCAACTCGGTCTCTCTTTTATCGCAAATTGTTTTGGCTACTCACAAACTACGACCTTTGCTGGAAAGAGATGGTCGCGTAGCAAAGGCGCTACCTGCCAGTTCGCTTCCCTACATGATGCCGGCTGCGGGACAGTGATGCCAGATCTGAAAAAATACAACAAAACAGAGAAGGCTGCGTTAAATAACAGAGACGGAAACTATGCCAAAAATGCATTCCATCTCATCGTGCGGTTCTGCACTGCAAGAGAAAAGATGGAAATATGAATGGAATGTTGCACATTTTGGGCAAATTCGCATTTCCATTCCACGGTGAGTTGGTTTGAACTGGCCCTACCATGAGATTGCTGTGAAAATGACAAAAATTGTATCACTCTCTGGGATGCAACAAGGTATATGATGTACCATGCTACAGTGCCGGAGCGCCGTTTGCAAAACAGATGCATTTTTAGCTCCATTCGACTGTTTGGTTGAGACAACAAATTTTAAAATGTTATACAATTAACTGAAGCTAAAGATGCCCCGCCAACGACATAGACGGAACAAGGAGAGCAATTGCTACACTGTCTCACTCTACCTTTTCGCTTGCGCTATTTGCTTCCTGTTCGTTTGCCTTACCATCTCTCACTCACTCCACATCAATGCCCAAATCGCCTAAGGAGAATGTACCATCACAGAATATAAGGAAATTTGTGTACTGTACAGACAAATTTGACCCCCCCGAAAAATGGATCCCCTATTCCTACCAAAATTCTAAATACAGCAAAAGTCTTTGCCCTGGACGCATCACTATTCGGTGTATTTTTGCTTCATGCATCTCACTCACTCTAGTGCGTTGCCATATTCCACCAGCGTAGAGGCAAGCAAAAAATCTGAACGAAGACAGAAAAGCTGAACGAATTTCACTCACTTGCTAGATTCCGCCAATAATTTTCTACGTTGCACGGTGAGACGCGTTCGTATCTTCACCAACCAACTATCGCCGGCGATTCGTTACACGGTTAGGAATCACCAGTGGCACTCTGCCGGATGGATGAACTTTGTGCACAGGAAATAAACAACGGCGTCCTCAAATCGCTTTTTTAGGCTTTTCAACTTCAGAGTCCAATATGGCGGCGACCATGATGTGGATGGACTTGATGCGTACGAGGCATTGTATCTTTGTGTGTGTGCCTTTCGCTGAGTGGATAGAGCGCGCTCTGTCGGACAACACCACTGACACAGCAGTAATGAAACGTCAGAAATTGGCTGTCAAATCGGTCGATATCGAACCAGATGGCCGAAAGGAAACTCCACAGTGGGACATTTTTCTACCCATTTTTACTTCCGCTCGAGTGAGCCAATAGGCTAAAAACAGATACATTTATGGCCAAAAACCGTTCCAAATCGCAAATAAACACATCGCCACAGTGGATTATGCAAATGCTGCACCGTCAAAATGTGAAGCGTTTTGACAGTTGGCATTCGACAGTTTCCCTCTCTCTTTTCTAAACACTTGAATTGTTTGAGCCGTGGAGTTGGGTTGTTTGTTTACAAGCCGGAAACGAAGCAGGAAAGTGTCAGACTAAAAAAATTAGCCGGGATATTTCTACCATGTAAGTTTATTGTGTTTCTCTATCCGTTGCAGTTTGCTAGTTTGATTGTACTTTACTTTGTTCTCCGCTCTTTCGTACTTCACCTCGTTGTGCGTTTTTCACATTCGATGCCTAGGCAGGATCACCACGATCAATCGTTCTATAACGCTTCTCGGGTTTCCTCTTTTTTGTGAAAC